>RDPX01000507.1:152929-168316 GCA_003991215.1 Morbakka virulenta
ATCAAGTGCGAGACACGCTAGGAGTGGCAAAACTAGGAGAGAAGATCAGGGAAGCAAGACGTAGGTGGTTTGGACATGTTATGGGGAGGGATGAACAGTATGTGGGCAGGCAGGTGATGAACATGGCTCCACCTGGAAAGAGGAGACGATGGAGACCAAAAAGGAGGTTCTCGGACTCGGTAAATGAGGACATGAAGGAGAAGGGACTGTCTGTAAGCGACATCCAGGACAGGCAGAGATGGAGGAGACTGGTCCGCTGTGGCGACCCCTAATGGGAAAAGCCGAAAGAAGAAGAAGAAGAAGAAGAAGAAGAAGAAGAAGAAGAAGAAGAAGACTATGTTTGCATCTTTCATATCCTGTGGGACTGTTACTTGTTCCCAACATTTGAGTAGCAGACCATGCAGAGGTTTCAATAAAGTGATGCCCACTGGAGGAAATAGTATACGAAAACAAAAGCTGAGGTAGACTAGCAATTAAAGAATAGTTTATGTATAGTATAAATACAGCACATTACATTGCTCTACAATTCCATTGTCCTTTTGTCCTACGTTGTCCTGTAACCTAGTACAACATAGGTCTCAGTGACTTACGTACTCATTATCCTTTTATAGCCACTGGTCACGTCAGACGCATGAATGACTTACGTGTGTATGCTCAAAGAAAATAGGTTAGAGTCCAATATAAATAACAAAATAAACTGCTATAAAATGTTAATGTAAAACAATGCAACCTACGTAGAATAGAAGTGCATACTTTATTATATTACAATGGAAAATGGAAAAGCATGGTTTATTATAGTGAAGTGTAGTACTTTCTGTTGCTATGCTATAAGAAACTGTACTTTAACGTTCCTTTTTCAATTTCTCAATTTGAGCTTTTATGCCCTACCATTATTCCTTCTGATGATTCCTCACTGCCCCTCGAGACATCTACATTACCTTTATAGAAGCAAGGTTAAAAGATATACACTGAGCTATCACTTGCTTCTTGCACTAAAATTGTATAGTATCAGTTGAGTAGAGCACAGTAGAGTAGAGTACAGTGTAATAGAGTTCAGTGTAGTATAGTATAGTATAGTATAGTATAGTATAGTATAGTATAGTATAGTATAATATAGTACAGAATGATGTGGTGGTTTATGACAGAAAAATTTAGTACCATAACATTAAAGAATATATATATCGGTACCAACAGCATCGCATGTTTTTATTGCATAACCTTCTGCTTTGGTTGATAACGTTATTTTTCTTTATCTTAAAGAAAAAAACTGTTTAATATGATATGGTATGGTGCAATACAGAATAAACACTACTCACCTGAAGCCTTCTTGGTTGTTTTGGCTCAAGGTGAGCCTTCTTTGGTGTTCTGCAATATTCAAACAGTCAAAAAATAAAGTTGAATATCTTGCAATCGACTCTACAGATATTTGACGTACAATCCTACTAACTCGAAAGTTACTCCTTATTTCATACCCTATTTCATACCACAAAAAACAAACTTCACACAAAAAAACAGATTTTTAGACACTTGAAAATAATGAGTATACTTAAAAATCATTACCCTCCCCTATTATACCCAGGGCAATAACCCTGGTTAGCAACCTTCTAATACCTAGGACTAGTACGAAACGTAGTAGTAGTAGTAGTAGTAGTAGTAGTAGTAGTAGTAGTAGTAGTAGTAGTAGTAGTATAANTGAGCCTTCTTTGGTGTTCTGCAATATTCAAACAGTCAAAAAATAAAGTTGAATATCTTGCAATCGACTCTACAGATATTTGACGTACAATCCTACTAACTCGAAAGTTACTCCTTATTTCATACCCTATTTCATACCACAAAAAACAAACTTCACACAAAAAAACAGATTTTTAGACACTTGAAAATAATGAGTATACTTAAAAATCATTACCCTCCCCTATTTATACCCAGGGCAATAACCCTGGTTAGCAACCTTCTAATACCTAGGACTAGTACGAAACGTAGTAGTAGTAGTAGTAGTAGTAGTAGTAGTAGTAGTATAAGCAGCAGCAGTAGTAGCAGCAGTAGCAGTAGTAACAGCAGCAGAAGAAGCAGCAGCAGAAGCAGCAGCAGGAATAGCAGAAGTAGTGGATGTTCTAGTATTAAAAACAACTGCTGTGATGGTGCCAGTAGTAATAGGAAAAGTACGAGTAGTAGTAATTTTAGTAGTAGAAGTGGTAGTAGTGGTAACAGTAGTAGTAATAGCAGCAGTAGTAGTAGTAGTAGTAGTAGTAGTAGTAGTAGTAGTAGTAGTAGTAGTAGTAGTAGTAACCCATGTTACCAATATACGAATGCGTGGCCAATATTCTGGTCCAAAATCTAATTCCTGCGTCGAGGATAAATGGGGAAATGTGACGTTTCTTCCTCCTCTTTCTTCAGTTTTTTTAGTCAGTCCTCAAAGTGTGTCTTACAAACCTCTCCTCGCCCAGAAGAGTAACGTTCTACCTATTCTGGTCCTTTTGAAGGCCTCTTTACCCTGCATAAATCAGGCTGCATAAATCCTGAAAAGTTGCTGTCACCATTATCGCTACCAAAGAAAGGTAACAGGATCTTCTGTGAGCTTAGCACCAGTGCCCTAGCACTCTTGTAGTCTATCCTCTGTTAAATATCTAAATCAGGCACCTGTCCTCTCTTTAAAAAATTCCTAGAATGATATTTATACGTTTTTCCTTGTGTAACCAAATATACCCATAAATATACCCAAATATACCCATATATATATATATATATATATATATTTACGACGAAAAGGTCGTTTGACAATATCAGGGTTTAGATTGGGTTCTAAGCTACAATTATGCCTTATTTACAATGTTATACTACTAACCACAAAATTGTGTTGTAAGCACATATATATTAACCAATAAATGAAATGAATTCTCAAAAAATTGCATACACATGCAGTTCTGTATTAAAAAAAACTAGCAGTGATACTTACTTATTTCGTTGTTGTGCTTCCGAGGATCTTTCAGAATCGGACGACTGCCAAAAAAAGGATCAAACTTTGAAATTTGCAAAATTAAAACGTATAAATGCATTTAACTATAAGCAAATGAATATTACAATAATTATGTCATATAAACATAATATTATAACACATTTCAATAGGGCTCTATTGAGAGGTAAATCAATTTATTTTATCGTAGATGTAATCTCTCATTTGAGAACTAATAATATACTAAGTGTCCTCTTGCATATGCACTCAAAATTTGACCAGGGCAAAAGAAAAAAATTCCAAAACACTTATTCACAAAAATACGGTTTGTGACATAAATCAATCGATTTGCAAAAAATTCGTCTTTCAAAATGACTGGGGAAATTAGTTTTCTCCAGCATGGTTCGAAATGCATAAAACATTGAGCTTGCCAAAAAACTGGAGCTACTGCGACTTCCAAAAAGTCGAACAGAGCACAGGCAAGTTTCTCTTTCTATTGTAATCGTTTATTCAAAGGGGCTGGTAACTACAGTTGCAAATACCAATTACAAAACCAACGAAACATGACCAAGCTTTGGCAGATGTGTCATTTTTGTCCAGAATTTCAGAATTTTGCATAGGTACAAACATACTGAAAAGCTAAAGCAGCACTCAGTGATGTCTGTGAATGGTAGAGGACATCTTTGGCAAACGTAATACCTACTTGATTCGTTAAGCAATATTATCTACTGTGGTTCAAGGTAACACTTCAGATTAGATTTTGTTACATTCGTGAACCTACAAAACTACAAAAACATGTTAATGCAATAAGTTTTTTCAACGAATAATACAATGCAAACAAATGGAAAATCTGTTCTGTTTGAGAAAATTCACGTGGGCTTAAACGCGGCCAACAACTCTCTTCTTTCCTATCACGTTTGAAACCCTTTCTGCAATTAAACCAGATGAAGGGCCTCACTTTTATCCAAGGCATTTAAAAGTAACATTCAACTTTTGGAAGATAGAGCATTGGTGGCTATTTTTAACAAGTAAAGATTACGAAGATTTTCTACAATGTTTAAAGTTGATGGCTACCCCTCCGATGAAAGCGTGTTGCTGAACAGTATGAATAACCTTAGCTCTTTTGTTCCTCACAATAAAAACCCCTTACATTTACAAACATGCATACACACCAGCCATTATTCGATATCTTCAATTCTATAGATTGCTGTGGTAGCAGAAAAATATTCCCACTTTTCATCCAGAAGAGTAATATCTAGTATCTTTATTTATTACGGTAAGAAAAAACCTCCAAGTATCAAACATAATTCAAAAAATCTCAAAACAGTGAATATTCAAAGAGCATGAAAGCATACAAAACCTTTAAAGACTGTAATAAAGCCTCCAACACATTGTCCTCTTTGACACTTGCATTCGTCTACAGGAAAAGAAAATGTACATTGTACACTGTGCACTTGCTACGAATAGCAAGCTTGCAAACCCTGCTGCAAAGTTTTGTATCTGTCATCTCCTGCTTTAAAACTATGGGGTAGTTGCTATTTTGCTTGCTACAAAAATATTGGATTATTTAAAATAACCCCTTTTATTTACAAAAAAAATACGTATCGGGAAAAGTGTTCTATCTCAATTCCCACTATCTGTTTGGGGAAATTGTGTATTTGTGTAATATACGGTACAAAATTAAATCTAGGCATTCCAGCAAACTTTTACAATTCAGACCTGCGAATTTCAAACTTTACTTCTGATGCAAGAAATGGCTTACACCAGTTATCCGCTACCAAATCAGGGTTTCCATTGCATCGTTGGTCTGATAACCATTACAATTCCAGGAGGACTTAATAGTCTAAATATGCATAGACTTGTACTTTTGTTTGTAGTATTATTTAATGTTACTATCTTAATTGTATTCTTAATTGTATCCAACGTTTTACTACTTGAGGTCCACAGACTTATCTCTGTTATTCAAGCTAAAAGATATTAACACAGTTTTTATCATTCTTTTTTAATCCCTGAAAAAAACTGATAAAAATATTAAATTTCTGAATGGAAGCCAAACTACATATTCCATTAACTGGGTGTATACATGAACTCTTTAAATATGTGTAACGTGTCTTGAGACTCGGGAGCATAATGAATTGATTTCCATGAATGTAAACACGTAAAACCGGAAAGAAAAAAATCGTAATAAAAAATTCCAATTATGCTTTCCAGTAATTGATAAAAAACTCCTGAGCAGGAAAATGAACAAGTTAAAAACAGGATACGAGTTCACTAGACAAATTTGAATATGTAAGATATAATAATAATATAATATAATATAATATAATATATGTAATCGTGTAAGATTAAAAACTCTGCTACTGCGCTACACTATTCCATGCTATCCAAAACGTTGTGGTATTATACCTTACTGTAATTTACTATACTATACTATACTATACTATATTATAGTAAAGTACAGTATAGTATAGTATAGTATAGTATAGTATAGTATAGTATAGTATAGTATAGTATAGTATTCTCTACTCTACTGCACTCTACTGTACTGTACTGTACTGAANATATAATAATAATATAATATAATATAATATAATATATGTAATCGTGTAAGATTAAAAACTCTGCTACTGCGCTACACTATTCCATGCTATCCAAAACGTTGTGGTATTATACCTTACTGTAATTTACTATACTATACTATACTATACTATATTATAGTAAAGTACAGTATAGTATAGTATAGTATAGTATAGTATAGTATAGTATAGTATAGTATAGTATAGTATAGTATAGTATAGTATAGTATAGTATTCTCTACTCTACTGCACTCTACTGTACTGTACTGTACTGAACTGTACTGTTCTCTACTCTACTCTACTCTACTCTACTCTGCTCTACTCTACTCTACTCTACTCTACTATACTATACTATACTATACTATACTGTACTATACTACACTAAACTAATCTTTTCACAGCTTATTTGGAATTTTTGATGAAAAAAATTAAAGAAATTAATTTTCATCATCTTTATTACTGTTCTTGATTTACCTACCTCGATTATGCCAACCCCAGATTATCTAACCCAATTTCCGGTTTCTTCAGTTCAAATAAGTTCATTCTGTATTAAAAATGAGATTTACTTGTCCAACGTCGCCCAAGGAAAATTGACTTACCTCCTCTTTCCTTCGAGCCTTGCCAAGAAATAAATTTGGCAGTCTAGACGTCTTGATACCCTGAGATAACAATCCCTGTGAAGATACAATCATGGGAGTCAAAGTATAAGCCTAAATTAATTTAGAGCTTTATTTAATACTCAAAATATAGTCTCGTTTTTTAAAAAATATATGTTTATAATTACAATTTTATTATAATCATAAATCTGATATAATAATGAAAAATGGAAAAATAGTTAAGATAACAGATATACCCAAAAAAGGTCCGGGGGCAAATGTAGAATGATCTGACTGGGTATTGAGAAGATTAACGACAAAGGTCAAGAAGAGAGGGTAGGCTTGGGACAAGATAGAAACAATACCAATTGGTACAACAAGAGGAAAATTGAACTCATTCTGTAGATACGTTGGCTAACATATAAAAAAAGGCCTACTTCTGTGGGCCAGATTAAGCGTGCAAAAGCAAAAAAAACCCACACAAAAAACAAACTCTGCAATCGTCCTACATTGTCCAAAAGATCAGTTGTCTCCTCTATGAGTATTATAGATTCATTAAATAAAAATACCAATGTCATAAATCAGAACATTGCAGATATTGATATATGCCGGAAGAAATGAATTCCTCCGTGTGATCTACGCCAGGTGGTGGTGTGACTGAAGGATTAAGCCAAAATACTGTAATGTTTTGAAGGGAAAAGGAATGACCCCGTGATACTGGTGAAATAAAGTGTCTTCGCGATACGTTTTTAAGGAATAAGGGATAACGTTACCAAGTTTTCAGGGAATTAGAAAATGACGGGTGATGGTGTTGCGAGTTTTTAACTGGCAATATAGCTAAACGAACAGATCAATTACCTACCCTTTAAAAAGTTATTTTTACGGTGCGAAAACTATATTCTAGCCCCGCATACGTTCTTATTACTCCATTTCACATTAATAAATACCTATAGTATTAGTAGTATTTAACAAAAACTAGTAAAAAATCTGATACCTACTTTGTTATTTGCGACTTTCTTTAACTTTGAGGACGTCTTACCTAATTCAAATTAACAAAAAAAACACAATAATAGATCAATAATAAAAGATAAAGATAAAGTTTGTAAAGTACAGGTCGGCATAGATGCCCAGCAGAGTGGTGAAAAAAAAGGGAAAATAAATGTGCTTGTCGGCTTATGATCAATTTCCATCAATAGTTTAAGAAAATTGTCGGTAAGAACATTAATACTATATGGGTACAATTGAGAGAGAACAACAAGTGATTTTAACACACCATCTTGGGAAATGAAAACAAGAGCAGACAAATGACTAAAGTTACAACCTTCCACAGAAGATTGAACTATGAGAGTAGTATATTAATTGGTGGTTCTGGCGTATTGCCGAAAAAAATATTTTCATTTTTTTAAAAAATTTAAAGATTTTTCAAAAATACCCCATAAAAAACAATTAAGTCTGTTATCTCTTGCCAGTGCTCCAAGATATTCCCTTCGAAGTTTATAATTTCCTGCAGTTCCCGATTCAGCATTCTCCGGCACTCTCTTTCCTTTAGTCTCCTACCATTTAATTTTCGGTGTCCTGATCACCTTTTTATGCTTCTCTACTTTAATATTGAGATTGCAAATTACAATTTTGTGTTGAGGAGCAACACATTCTGCTCCACGAACTTTGCAATCAACTTCTTCTTTCAAATCTCTCCTTCTATATAAGATATATTCAATATGCGTTATTCTTCCACCACTCCTGCATGTTACTCTCTGTTCCAATCTCTTTCTAAAGTATGTGTTTAAGATTGCTAAAGGAATACTCTTTGCAAGTCAATGATACTTTGCCCACCTCCATTCCTGTTTCCATATCCGTATCTCCCAGCCACTTGTTCATCTCCCACATTTCTTTCTTCCACATGGCCGATCAGGTCTGCATCAATGATAATTTTCTCTCCATGTGGTATTTTCATTACTACGATATCCAAGTCCCTCCACAACTTTTCTTTTCCTCTACTTCGCTCCTGCATTGTGGTCCATAGACAGTAACAATATTTATCAGAACTTCGCTAACTTTCAATTTTAAGCTCATTACTGGGTCCGACATTCTTTCTACTTCTAGTACACTCGAGGTGTGCTCTTCCTTCAGGATAATGCCATTCTTGTTCTTATTACTCCCATGGTAGTGCAGCTTGTACCATTTGCCTAATGCTCCTGCTTTACTTCCTTTCCACTTTGTTTCCTGCATGCATAGAATGTCAATTCTCCTTCTCTCCATCAAGTCAATCAATTCCCTCCTTTTCCTGTGAGGGTTCCTACATTAAGTGTCCCCGCAGTGATCATTCACTCAAGCGGCTTCCACTTCTCCCTTTTCTTCCTCACTTTTTCCCCCTCCTTTTTTCGTCTTCTTTCTTACAGCAGTAGTCTGTTTTCCATATCCAACCTGCTGAGCACTGGTTATGGCGGTCGTTGGTAACCCGGACCTTGACCGATCCGGTATGTTAGTTTTACAGTTGATCCACATCTTATTTGTTTGGCATTTTGGTCTTCTAGCCGCATGCCCTTGCAGACGCTAACCAAAGTTTTAAGCTGTTGATCTAGCCTTTACGTAGTGAGTATATAGTGTAAGGCAGCAGTAGATTTCTTCCTCAAGGTTTACACATGAAGAACGTCCTAAGGTTGGGTATAGCTGAAGGCAGCGGAGATTTGGAATCAGGGTTTTCTTTCCCCTACATGAAGTGCCTTTCTTGGCTGACGAGGTCCATCTTCCCGAAGGAACTTGTTTTTGGGTGCCAGTGACCCGCCCTTCACCCCTTCTCTTGTCAGTAGGATCATTCTCGCCACTTGAAGGCCAGGAGGTGGACTTGGTCGTAAGAGGCTATTTGAGACGTACGCTATGGAAGTTTTTTAATAGGTAATAGGAGCTCATCCAATTACCACCCCCGGCATTTACGACCTTGACACCCTAAAAATCAACCTAAAAATCAATAAATCGAATCATCTTAAAAAGTGTACGTTCCATGGAAAAACGGACTGCATATTTGAAATCAGCAAGAAAAATTGATCTGACACACATAAACGTATGCTTGATGAAAATTAGTTGCAGACCAGTGTAATTATATCAATAAAGCATAGTAACACAAGCATATTATATGGTTTTATTACTTAATTCATAGAATGGTTGTTAATTATTAATCATCTTATATTTCCATTTCTTTTTCTTTTATAATGCCAATAAGTATAGCTTGTTATTCCATTTTCATACATTTTATCATCAAAACAGGATAAACAACATTATTTAGTTCCTAGCTTCCAAGTTAATGGTTTTCACTTCTGATAGTTTTAATTTTTGAATCATCTGTTTATTCTCCAATAACACATTTTCATAATCATCATATTTGGTATTGTTTTTAAAGACGTTTTTTTCTCATACCTTAGGCTATTTTATTTCCTCTTTCATCATCTTTAATATAACTACACATTTTACTTCTCAATCTAACAGATTCAGTGATTGGTACACTAGCAGGTTTATCTCTAAATTTACCAATTATTTTTTTATTACTATTATCATAATATTGTGATTCTTCTGGGTAGTCACTATTATCACATTTCTGTTTATAATTCCAAACGTCTTGACACATATTATCAGTCTCAATTTCATTTGTTAAACTACCGCTTTGCAGTTAAAAATCAATATACTGTTTAAGTATTCAAGCCAAGGAGACTGATCAAATTCTAATACTCTGAACTTCTCTAACTTTTAAACCAAGATCTAAATATAATTCCCAAGTTCGATTATGTAAAATATATTTTTCTTTATTAATCAAGGTAGGAATTAGTTACAAAACATGTTATATTTATCAACTATTCTTTTACAACAATCACATACAAATCTTTCTCCATAATTTCCAATTATCAAAATATGTTTTGCTGGTTTGCAACAAGATTTACAAATTAATTTCAAATTTTGTTTTTTATTAATTTTTATATTTTTTGATCATTATTTTCATTAACAATATACTAATCTTCACTACTAACAATATTCATTATCAAATCATATTCACTGTTTTTATCACCTTTTAAAATATATCTTAAAAGATCGTCAATCTGTATTCTATTAGGTGTAGTTTTTAAGATTATGTTACTAAGATCATTGTTCTGTAACATATTTAATGTTCTGAATCATAAGACCACAATCTTGTATTTCAAAAAGATCATTTTCATTTCCATCAACTTCATTCATTAATTTTCTAATATATTTTTTCATCTATAATATTATAATATAACATCTCCTTAGTATACGTTTTATGTTCTCCTGAAAATGTCCAATGAAACCCAAATGTTAATTCTTTTTTGATAACCTTTCCATGATACAAAAGGCTTATTTTCTGTGTGATCACTTTATCAAGGCGGAAATCATCTTGTTTTTGTAATATCTGTTCATAAAAACTACCTTCTGTCTCATCATTATAACATCTTTTATTTTATGTGACTAGATTCTTACATTGTATCTTAACAAATAGGACGTGCAAAAACTTTCCCAACAATTTCTGTTACGTTTGTGGGTAATACATTGCCAGAAAGCATGTCTCTTATAAAATCATGAGGGGAAATAAGTCTTGGGTAGCCTATTGACTGTACTTTGGGATATCAATGGGCGATCAGGATAAGCCATGGGCTCCGCATGCCATTTGTGGTAAGTGCCGATCAAGCCTTGAAGGATGCCTGCGAAATAAAGGTAGAGTAATGTCGTTCGCAATTTCACGAGTATGGAGAGAGCAAAGCAATCATCATGAGGATTGTTTCTTCTGCACGATCGATGTTTCAAAGTATAGGTAGGGTAAAGGAAGAACATTTCTTCATTATCCTGACATTCCGTCATCCAGAGTGCCTGTTTCTCATGATGAGCAACTACCAGTACCGCAACCTCTTGAAAATGTAAGTATGATGTATCTAGTGATTTCAGCAGTGCGTTTCACAAATCAATTTGTGGGTTTTAAGCAATAATTATTAGAATCATAAATTTATCTTCAAGTATTTTATCACTAACTCATCGTTTTCACTTTGTTTTCAGTTTGAAACTGCGATGGAGATATCATCTGATGATTCAATGGCTACAAGTACTGAAGGTCAAAATGAAGCCTAGCGTCCAACGTGTAGCACTAAACCTCACTATCCAAATCAACAGGAACTTGACGATCTGATCAGAGATCTAGGTCTAACTAAGTCTGGAGCTGAGCTACTAACATCTCGATTAAAGAATGGAATTTGTTGAAAGGACACTGTAAGGTTTATGTGTACCGAAAGCGTCATGCCGTGGTTCAGAGCTTTTCTCGATGCCAGTGGCGATATGTGCTTTTGCAAGGATATAAACAGGTTATTTGATGCTATCGGATTCGAACACGAGCCTTCCGAATGGCGTTTATTCACAGATGGCTCTGTAAGGAATTTGAAAGCGGTTCTACTACACAATGGCAACAAACACCCATCAATTCCTCTTGTTCATTCTCTACACAAGAAGGAGAATTATGACAACGTAAAACAATTCCTTGACAACATCAAATACAGCAGTTTCACGAGGGATGTCTGTGGTGACTTGAAGATGATATGCTTTTTATTGGGACTACAAGGTGGATACACGAAATATTCATGTTTCTTGTGCTTGTGGAATAGTAGGGCGGGCAAAGAGGACCATGAACGGAAAACGTGGCCTCCCAGGGAAGATTTGCAACCAGGAAAGTTGCATTGAATCCGGCCTGCTTTGGTGGACTGCAAGAAAATTGTTACCTCCTCTCCATATTAAGCTGGGTCATGTCAAACAGTTTGTGAAGGCATTAAGTACGGAAGGACCAGTTTTTCAAGAAATTAGGTCCATGTTTCCTAAGCTGTCTGAGGCAAAAGTCAAAGCAGGCATTTTTGTTGGACCAGAGATTAAGAAGATGCTGGAATCAGATCAACTCGAAGCTGTAATTAGCGACATCTAACGGGACGCCTGGAGCGCTATTCGAAATGTTGTCCAGGGCTTTCTTGGTAACAAGGAAAGTCCAAACTACGAAACTCTTGTCTCACAACTTGTCGCAGCTTTCAAGTGCATGGGATGTCGCATTTTTTTGAAACTGCACTTTTTACATTCATATCTAGAAATTTTTTCTTCCAATATCGGAGCTGTCAGCGAGGAGCATGGCGAGCGATTTCATCAAGATATCGCTACCATGGAACGTAGGTATCAAGGTCGATGGAATGCCACAATGATGGGAGACTACATATGGTCAATAGCGCAAAGTGATAAATCGGAGCACTCAAGACAATCACGTTCGGCAAAGTTCTTCCAGCTATAGAGCACACACTTACTGCAGTTACAGGTGTGACAGCATTTGATAGCTACATGTATAACAACTATGCTATCCGTACTTATGCTATGCTTAATAACTAACATTAACGAGTATGTTATACTTTACATAAGCCTCGCAAATTTAGGTGGCAACTTCTCACAATCGTGCAAATGGTGTAAACGTGCTATTTATCATAATAAAACCACAATCCATTAGTGTTAGGCTCATATTTCGGATAATTTTCAGTATTTTTCAAAAAGTGACTATGCTCAGTATCATAGAAACGAACGATGGTTGAGAAAAATAAATGTGATTTTCGGATTCAGCGCACAAAAATACATTGGAAAACATCAAATATGATGGAGACAGAATTGTGTATTAACAACACAACAAAAATCTGGTGTTTTCAAACTTTCAACACCAATTAGAAAGCTTAAACATGTTTTTATTTGGTGTCTTAATGAAAAAAAAACAAAACTCCCAACAAGATAATTTTAATGTTTGATACATTTGGAATCACTGGTACTAAAAATTCAAAAATATCAATTAGTATGGCTCAATTAGAATTAAAAAATGGTGCTTTTGTCCCACAATTAGCTGTAAGACCTAACAAAGAGCTTTGTACAATTTTCATTCATTGATTGAGTATAGAAGCTTATAGTATGCTTGAAAAGGGTACTCCTCTTAATTTATCAAATTATCAAACAATGCAATGTCTCCTCTATTTTGATCTGACAAATCAACTAATAGTTTAGATAACTTAATTCAATTAAGCCTTCGATATGATCTCACAAGCAATCCTACAGCAAATTACATCATGTTTGGTTTGATTTAATACTAAGAAGAGTTAAAAGTTGATGTCTTTGGTAAAAAGGCATTCATTAGAGCTTAATCATAAAATATACATATTTTATCTAAAATATTAATATACGACAGATTATCATAAATACGGTGTTAAATTAACTGAAAATCAGAAAGCAACATTTGCTAAAGATTTTCTTTAAAAACTCCAATAGTAATTCGTCTTTCTGAACTGGATGAATTAAATGGATAAGATGAATTAATGTTAACTAAAACACAAATAAATAGAATACAAAAAGCTAAAAATACCTCAAAACGTACAGACTTGAATATCTCCAAGACTGGAATTCGTCATACTGTTCAAAAAGGCGGAAACCTTTTTACCACTCTCATGAGTTTAGGAACTAAATTAATTCCAGTGACTACTAAAGCTGTTGGGAAAGTATTAGCTGTATTAGCAACCGGTGCTGTTCAAGCTTTAGGGTCATTTAGAATTGATAAAATACCTGGAAAAGGTCAGACTCATGTTTTTTTAATTTCACAAGATAAAATAAATAAATTGGTTGCACACAAAAAACTACTTACAAAGAAACAAATAACAACTTATGACAGCTCTTCAAACGGATGGTAAACTAATTTTTCAACCAACACAAAAGCAAAGAGGTGGCTTTTTGGAACAACAGTAGCATGAATTGGTGTCCCTATGTCCCTATCGGAAAATATAAATTATAACGTTGAAATAGTTACCTTCTATTCATTATTTCCTGTAGCAAATGATGAATAGATGGTAAACGTTGAGTATTAACACAAACGGACCAAGACACATACACGGAGAAATACACACACACAGCTAGAAAAGTAAGTAGCAACTTCAGCTGCATAGACTATCAGGGGGTCTAATTTATTTCCTGTCAACCATGAATTGGTGCTAAACAACACTTGTACACAAACACAAACACACACACACACACACACACACACATACTTGTGTGAGAGCATGTACGTGCGTGCACCTACTTCTGGACTTAGTAAGCTAAAAGTTTAAATAAAAATCAAGTAGTTACCTCGGCCATAACATGCAATCTAATATATGCGACATAAGGCATCCTATATTTGCACACATTAATACGTCAATGTCAAATCAGTTTGGTCGTGGTAACAACCACCAATAATGAAAAAAATGATTAAAAAAGTAACTACTTCCAAAAGGCTGTCAAAAATATGTGAACAGTTATTTAAACATTCCCGACATCCTGATTTTTGCTCTAGTAAGTATGTATACCTGCCGTATACGCTAAAACTTACAGTTCGATTTGCCCTTAGGTTCTCATGTACCTCGGATACCAGACTGCCGCCTACAAAAACGGCACGGTTTAAAATGGCTACATGAAATAAATTCATTTTTAAAATTGCTGCAGCACTTTAAGGGTCTTACTGGGAGCCACCGGCCAGAAATCTGATAAACCCTTTCCATCCCAAGAAGCCTAAATGGTTTCCAAGATTGTCCTTGTTTTTTCACACTGAATCAAAGACTACAACATAAAGGGGAGTTATGGATTAAATATTAAAAATTACAATACACAATACCAAAGAAAAAATTAGATAACGGGGTGAAAAATGGAAAACTAACAAGTGCTACAAATCAAAGAGAGTGAGCAGGTAAACCAAAGTAGGAACAAACCTTTCTGACTTGGCTCGCCCTCTAAGTCATCGTCAAATATCTCCCTTCCATCATCAAAATACCCAGATCCATCTATAAAGCCAATAACATGTTATAAAAAACAATGCTGTGACATGTCAACTGTCAGAAAACTAATTGCGATTCCCTGAAAGTAGCTAAAAGTATTTCAAAAGTTGCAGACATTAAAGCACTGACATAAAAACAGATAAATAGATAGATAGATAGATAGATAGATAGATAGATAGATAGATAGATAGATAGATAGATAGATAGACAGACAGACAGATAGATAGATAGATAGATAGATAGATAGATAGATAGATAGATAGATAGATAGATAGATAGATAGATACATACATACATACATACATACATAGATGGATGGATAGACAGATAAATAGATAGATAGATAGATAGATAGATAGATAGATAGATAGATATAGATAGATAGATACATACATACATACATA
>RDPX01000507.1:168325-196419 GCA_003991215.1 Morbakka virulenta
ATAGATAGATATATAGATAGATAGATAGATAGATATATAGATAGATAGATAGATAGATAGATACATACATACATACATACATAGATGGATGGATAGACAGATAAATAGATAGATAGATAGATAGATAGATAGATAGATAGATAGATATAGATAGATAGATACATACATACATACATAGATGGATGGATAGACAGATAGATAGATTGATATATGGATAGATGAGAGACAGAGACAGAGAGAGGGAGGCAGAGGCAGAGACAGACAGACAGACAGACAGACATAGAAAGTGACACCGAGAACGAGGAATAATGTAGGGAGGGGAATTGGTTTTTACATGCAAACAAAATGCAACATTTTTTTTGTTTTACTATTGAGGTTTTTATTGTGTGAAAATATTTGGAAAAAAATAAAAATAGCAACTGAAAAGAATTGGTTACCAAAATGAAAATAGATTTTTTGACATGAATCTTTCAAATCGCGATGGCAAATGTGTTACTGCACTTTTATTCAATAGTATTTCAAACATTAGCAAACTAACTCATTCCATGATCAATTCATATATTCAATTATTTTTAAGCAATTCAAAGGTTTTGACCATCCAGGACTAAGCTTTGAATAGAATTTTCACCTGCCATATAACAGGTTTACATTATAGTGAAACTGATTAGGCAACCAAAGACGAATTCGAAGTGAGATGTTTACACATAATACCTTGTTGTACATGTGGAAGTTTATGTACACATAAGCGGATCCAGATAGGATCCAAAGGGACCGGTCCCCATTTTTAGGCCCTCTTTTTGCACCACAATTAAAAAAACTGGTTTGGTATGGTAGAGAATGACATGAGCATTTTTACAAGAATTTTTTTGGTGGTACTCTCTATACCGAAGCCCTGTCAAGTCCCAACAAATACAAATTAATGCAGTCTTAACTCTAATTATGTCTGGGGTGGGTAATATGGTTCACCAAAAAAGGCCAAATGTCTATGTGTGACAACCATGAAAGCAGCTGGTTAATAAACATACATATAATACTACTAAAATGATTTCCTAAAATGACTGATTACATCCAGACAGACTAAAAATGTGAAAAAATTTTAAAATTTTTCTAAGCAGTTTTTCTAATAGCCCAATACAAATACTACTTAGCCAAGCTGTATTTTGGGTTCATCCTAGATTATTGCACTGGAAAAATACATCTTGTTTACAAAGTCACTTTTTGACTTATTTCAGAATCTATTTAAAGAATCGATCTAGCTCTTTATAGTTATTGGTAAACCGCCATTTTTATTGCTGGTCGATTGAATGGTTTATTCAAAATGAAATTATAAGCATCGTGGCCAAATTCTTTCAGAGGAGAATTCTATCTTGAGAATAAAGGAAAACAAAACTAGCTTTGATCCAGAAATCAGTATGGGTTTCTGGAAAACGTCTTTTCCAAAAACTTGGAAAATAAAGCAGTTATTACAACAAGCTCTATAACTCAGTCTTGTAACTTGTCTGGAACACACTGAAACTTTCTCACACATTAATACCCTTTTGCAGGTTGGCTGTACTGTACCGATTCAGAGTTTCCAAGCAAAACTATCCATTTCCGGCTTGCTACGGACGAAAACGTACATGCCACAGAGTGATTGAAAGGCCTGGCGCTCAGAAATTTGAATCATAGTATGAAAATCGTTCTTCAACAACTGTGTGTGCTGGATATTGAAAGAAACAGATAGTTTTTCAAATTCATTTTGCATGAATAATTAGTACTCTGGTATTATAAGTCATTACTGTTTGAAATTTTTAGTGTGATTAACGTTCCAAGGAAGTGGGATACCTGATCTCCCTATAAACAAGCTAGACCCACCCTTGTCTACATAACAAGGAAGTCTGCAAATTTGAGAGTGGGTAAGTTATTCGGTTTTGATTGTGTTAATAGCTTCAGTGTATATGGTACACTACATTTCGCTTATGTTTCTCATACATTAATGGGTGCTATGTATAATTTTTATAGATAAATGCATCACATCTAAACAGTCTAGTAAACATACCCTGTTGCAGACTGGTTTGTGATGTCAGTGTTGATCTTTTTGGAATTAGTACAGTATATACAAATATTAACAATGGGAAGTAAAAAGAAACAAATATGATTTACACAACTGTAACAAGTTCAAATGAGAAAGTAATTTAACACAAAATTACTTGATGTGCCTGTGATTTAGTTTTAGGAAATGATTTATTAGAGCATCGATTGTCCTACTATCACACGAGGCACATCGTAAGCACGTGCAAAGTATGGTCCGTCATACTTTGCACGTGCCAACAATGCACGAGTTAGACATGATCCACCACACGCTGTTAGCTGTGCATTGTTATCCGAGATATCAGCTGAACTTGAGCTTATCTGAGGACACACACACAATGTGTATAAATGCCAGTCTAACTACTGTGAATCTCTAGTAGTGAAAATCACTAGAATAAATTTGATTTTTCTCTTGACGGTTATTTGGCTTAGTTCTATTATCTAAGTTTTAAAAACTTCCTTACACCTGCATTGTTACTTAAGTACAGAACCAGGACAGTTATTTTTGGTTGTGATTAGATAAATGTATTCCACATTTACTGTTGCTAAGCTACGGAATTGGAACAGTCCTCATAGGTTTGTTTACGTTTTAATAGATCAGTTTGTGTTAAGAATTTTATCTTTAGAAGAGATTTTTAGACTGATATTTACTTTTGCGTTTGTGTGTGTATAAATCATATATATATTTCCTTTTTTAATAAAAAAAACTGACAGTGTGAAGTGTGGTTCTTGCTATGTATATAGTTTTCTTGATTTCAGTTACACAATGTTTACCTACACATTCACACTCCTTAAGAACATTCTGTTGACTTCTAAACCAGCACAAACCAGTAGCCAGAACTACAGAATAAGACAACAATAAAAAATCGATTTAATACCCTAATTTAATAATTATCATAAATAGATTTACTACAAAGTTAACCATACCATCATCAACAATCCAATCGTTTTCTTCTCGTCTTTTAGACACAATCTTTGAATATTCTTCTTCATTCACAACATCATAAATATTCGACTGCTCTTCCACCTAATATTAAAACAATCGAGAAATAAAGATCAAATATGGTAGCGTATATCTGACAAAGATTAGCTGTAGCACACTACAGTAAATGGTGCAAATCTGGAAATGCTAATACATAATGCCTTTTCTCCTCAGCTTACAAGTTTACAATGTCAATTTAAATCCAGTCAAAAGTGATAACCTTGGCTTTGAAACATGGCAGATTCATGGTTGATGTAATCATATGTGAAACGTATGTAAGACATAAATGTGTATATATGTGTAATATACATAACAAATATATGCAAGCACGTCACGAATTTTATTTAGTAGTTTCATACACAACTATAGCTTACTAAATTCAAATTTTTCCTTTGACTAGTTTGCCGATACATATCACTTGTATGCAGTATGAAGTATAATTAGTGTCTATTCTTATCCATTATGTATGTTTCTTGAAAGAATACTGTTTATTTTGATACAGTTACTGAATTAACATATGTTAATTCAATAACTATATCAATAATGTTTATTATCATTTTTTTTGTCTACAAAATCAAATTCATTTATTAAATAGATTGGACTTCAATTGATTTAGTTTATCTATATTCGAACTTCCATGTTATATAAATAAAAATAAGTATATAAAATGTTTAATGTGGAAAATGTACTCATTTACATCTGGATTAAAGCAACTAATTTCCATCTCAAAAGAGTTCTTTCGATACTAAAACTCTTGGTTTTGGTGCTCAGACTGTATCTGTAAAATATTAAACAATCAGGAGTGAGCGGAATTTAGTAAACTTGATGATCTCCCTTAAATTATCAATACAAGTGGCTTGGCCATGACTTGTCGCTTGCCTAAAAAGGATTTAATTGACCTGAAATATTGTGTAAAACTTATTACAACACACTAAAACCTAAATTAAAACCCAAACCATATGGTCAACATTTTAATCTTAAATGTAAGTTAACCAAAAACCTTCAAAATTATAAATGGTAATCTAGCAACCCCATCAAAGCCAACACACTCCTTACATAAACCATGTAGCTTGCACAACATAGAATACTGCACTTCATCACTTGTAGAAGTTATTAACTACTAATTAACTTAAGTACTTGTGGCAGGCAGATGCCAAAATTATGTGAAATTATTAATGAAATTTTAATAGCCCTGACAAAAAAAACTTCATTTGTGCTATGGTCAGATCATCAAAAAAGACCTGCCACCTAAAATGCCTTATTTTACCCCTTTACACATTAAATACTTTGTGCTAATTTAGAATTCAACATCACGTAAGTTTTGCCCATATTTTCCACAATGTCTTCCCATCCTTTGGTCATATTTGCCTCTATTTATGATGCAACATCCAAAGGATCCATTCCCTTCAGCACACCAAATCACATCAGCAGCATATCTTAAATATGGCTCCTAGCATTACGGAAAAGAAACACAACAAACACAAGAGGTATGGCACCACTCCTCAAAACAACTCGATCCCTGTCACCAATCACATCCACAATATCAAAGTACATTATAGCTATGCATAATTACCTCTGTAGCCAATGGAAGAATAATCTCTCAAAATGTAGCTCAGCAAAAGCCTACAACTCACGACATTATAAATATCCTACACCAATACTTCTCCTTGTTCATAAGCTGAGTGTTACGGCATGTAACAAATCCAGTCTATAGCACTCATATTGTCGTCCATTGATTGGATTTACATTTAATGGGGCCAAGCTGTTTGAATAATTGTGGTGTGTGACTTTTTATAACATGGATCAAAATTGCCAAAATATCATCATCATCATCATCATCATCATCATCATCATCATCATCATATTCGGTTTTACGTCTGTTTTACATCCGTTTGGCATGTGTTAGACGATTCAATAAAATGGACTTCCAGGCCAGTCTGTCCTTTACTAGATCTTTAGTGACACCTTTTTGCTTCAAATCCGATTTGATTACTTCCTCGCATGTTTTCTTCGGTCTCCCTTTCATAACAGCACTTCATTGATATGCACTTCTTCATCCAATCATCGTTATCTTTTCTCTCCATATGACCAACCCAACGAAGCCGTATTTACTGCATGCACTCACTGATGCTATCCAACTTTAATCTTTTCCTGAGATCCATAGAGCTTAGCCTGTCCTTCAGGATTACATTATACATCCACTGAATCAATCTCATGTCATTTCTTTCCATGCAGCTCAGATCGTCAGCTTTCACTGGCCTTTTTTTGCTGCCATACATCATAACACTCTGTACATATGCTGGTAGACTCTGCCTTTGGTTGGAAAAGATAGAACTCTACCGGTTAGCAGTGGCAATAGTTCAGGGAACTTCCTCCATCCACTCCTCACCCTTACAGTCACAGTTGCGTCCGCCCCTCCACTGGCATTTATGGTGCACACCAACTCCCACATTGAAAATGTAGGTAAAAGAGCTGTTGATTTTTACCCAACTCCTTGGATTCTTGTACATTGACTGGACCACTTTTACCAACCATTCGCATGCTCCCAATTTCCTCAAGGCCCACCACATCTCTTTTAACTCTATCAAGCGGCTTTTCTAAGTCCACAAAGGCAAAGGAGTTGGGTTTGTTTCGTGGCCAGATAATTTTCCTGCAACTGTCTCAGAATGAAATTGGCATCCGTCGCTCCTCGTCCAAGCATGAAACCAAATTGCATGTTGTCAATGTCTATTTTATTCCGGTTTTGTTTTTCAATGACCTTCTCAATAACTTTCAAAACTTGATCCATTAACTTTTATCTCCTATAATTTCCTCTCTCCGATGCTTCTCCTTTTCTTTTATAACAATTTACAATGGTGCTCAGTTCCCACTCTTCTGGTATTGTGCCCTCCTTAATGATCTGATTTACCAAAGTAGTTACCATCTTTATTCCTCTTTCACCTGACGCTTTCAACATCTCAGCCACTATTCCTGAAGCTCCTCCTGCCTTACCACTTTTCATTTTCTTGACAGCCTCTCTCACCACCTTTTTCGTGACCAGAATTGGTGGTCCTAACACTGTTTTATTGCCTCTCGAACATCTTTGTCCGATGAAAATTCAGTGTTAAGCAGCCTCTCATAACGGCTTTTCCAAGCAACCTTCAAATCAGCTTCGTTTGTTGCCCATTCACCTTCATCCTTTCCAATACTTATCTCTCCTACGATGTCCTGATTGATCCTTCTCATTTGCTGAGCAGTACTGAACACCTCGTTTCTTTGGTCATCCCTTGGCATTATGTTTGGAAACCTGGCCACTTCATCATCAATTTTGGCTTTGCAGATTGCTCTCTTAGCAGCTCTCTTGGCTTCCATATACCTTTCTTTTACAACAGTGTCATATTTCCATTGCTTCCATAACTTTCTCTTTTCTTTCACACAACTATCAACTGACTTATTCCGCCACCATGCCACTCTATAACGTGCACACCCTTCAATCCATCCACAGGCTTGCTCTGCAGCTATCAACATGGCATCTTTCATCTGTTTCCATTGCTTCTCGCCATTGGCTTTAGTTGGGCTTGCACTCACAGTTTCACTTACTTTGCCCTCAAAAAGCTGTCTTACTTCCTTGTCATGCAATTTTCAGATCTTTCGTCTTCGAGTAAACTTCCTTTTCAATTCCTGTAATTTCTTTACCTTCAAATCCCATGCAACTGGCTTATGCTGGGTCACAATCTCTTCACCTGGGACCACTTTCACATCATGCATACACACCCATTACCACCGTGGGTCCCTTCAAAACCAGATGCACTCCTTCCCACATAACCATTTAGACCCCCTGCAACCACGACAAATTCTTTTTCATTCAACTTTTCAATTGTTCCAATCAACTGATCATAGAACTTGTCTTTAACCTCTTCACTTAAAGAACTTGTCTTTAACCTCTTCACTTAAAGAACTTGTCTTTAACCTCTTCACTTAAGCCACATTGAGGAGCATAAACTGATACTGCTGTCAGTACTGTCTCACCAAGCATTAACTTAAGCAACATGATTCAATCATTCACTAATTTTACATCAATAATTTGGTCTATCCATTTCTCTGCTAGGAAAATGTCAACAACTCCGTTTCCTTTTTCATTGCCAATCCAAAACAACTTATATCTTTCCTTTTTCCTTTCAATCATTCTCACAGATTTATCTCTCCATCGGGTCTCTTGGGTACAGCAAAAGTCAATATGCCGATGTTCCAAAAACTCTGCGATTTCACTAGATCTGCCTCTCAAACTTGCAACATTTAGACTACAGAGTCTAAACTCGTCAATCCTTCTTGAGATTGATGTAGTAGCTTGATGACGGTCTGATTCTGCCTACACCCAACAGAAGTTCTACGGTGCGCGACAGCTTCACTTTGAGCAGTTCCAGTCCCGTTGACGCAGTTGTGTAACATAGTTTCAGAAGTCATTTCATAGTACATGAAGCAGCGTTTTTATAGACCGGATGCCCTTCCTGACGCCAACCCATTGAGGTAATGGGAACCAGTGTCAAAATCGAGACACTAACTCTAGGTGATTGCCAACCATGGCTAAAGAGCGCTTTACCTGCTCATCAGAAAAAGACACAAAGCATGGTCTTCGGGGGTAAAACTTTAGAATTTGGTTTTTTATTCAGAGTTTTCCTTCTTCTAGGTGGACTACCAACCAAGGCTAACGAGCTCCACCTACCCAGGGCTAACAGGTACTACACCTTGCCCAAGGGTGACCTGGCGATGGTTATGGCAAAGGGAAACCTCAATCGCCCACGTCGAAATTCCACAATCGAATGCATTTTAACGTCATACCCAGGGCATAAATAAGGGTGATTATCTATAATTCTTACCATACCATTAATTTAATGGGAATTACAATGTCTGTGCATGGCAAGATGTCATTATTGGTAGCATTTGAATGAAACTCAGCCACTAACAAGCCTTCACCTAACAGAGTTGAACAATCGGTCCCAACAGCAAGCAAATAAAGATTGTAAAGTTTTTAAAAACAACCAATGGTTATGACGTACTGGAAAGAACTCATATGAACTTCCATTGCTCCAACATGGGAAGTGACAATATGGGGTTTAACTGCATCTTTCCTCACAGAACAATGTCCAAACAATCCACTTACACCTTTCTCATAATTGGAGAGTCCCTCCACAATTTTTAGTGACAATTTGAATGTTGCCAGTGAACATTACCAAGCCTCTATTTTTTCCAAATGATTACACCATATAGTCATTTTTTTAGAGTATGGTTGTTAAAAACAACAACAATAAAAATCAGTGTTACAGCAAACATATTTTTGACAGTTTTCAAAAGAAAATAAAAGTGTTATTTTTAACTTGTTAAAAATAACTCTTTGTTAATCTTGTTAAAAACTGTCATAAATGCGCAGAGCGCTGAGAGAACAAGATCATGCGGAACCGTTAATTGTCACACCTCTACCACTTGGACCGTGGCAACGAGCTGGATCAGATTTATGCTACTATAATAATGCTTCATATTTGCTTGTGGTAAATTACTTCTCGAGGTTTATCGAAGCTGTGAAGTTATTTTCACAGTCTAGCGAAGACAAAATAGTACATTTGAAGTCAGTCTTCAGCCGTCATGGTGTGATATATTCGGGAACTTTGTTATTGTTTTGATGCCTACCATTATAAGTTCAGTGGATTTGTTATGAGTGTTTTGAACCTAGCATAATGGTAACCCAAGCTGCTACGGCAGAATTATTCTGAACTGACTCAAACGTGTTGTTTAAATGTTTAATCTAATAGAGTGTATATCTATTAAGTTAGTTTATTAAAAATCTACCACAACCCGAGTCTTAAGTATTTCATATTGGCGACGAGTAGTTATTGACCAACGCAAAATGGCTGCCACATTTGGAAAAGTGGACGAGTTTAATCCAGAATCGGATGATTGGAGTGAGTATATGGAACGAATGGAACATTTCTATATTGCTAATGATATATTTGACGATGTAAAAAAGAAGTCTATATTACTTAGCAGCTGTGGATCATGTACATACAAACTTCTGAGAAATTTAACTGCCCCGATAAAGCCAGGAACAAAGACATATGGAGAACTTGTAGCAATTATGAAACAACATTTAAACCCTTAACCATCTATTATCATGAAGAGATTCAAATTTAACAAAAGAGATAGACTTCCTCATGAAAGTATAGCTACATACGCGGAACTTCGCAGACTATCTGAATTCTGCGAGTATGGAGTCATCCTAGAGGACATGATCCGTGATCGACTCGTGTTTGGGGTAAAGAATGATAGAATACAGCAGCGCCTACTGTCAGAAATAGATTTAGATTTTAACAAAGCTGTTCGTATAGCCACGTCCATGGAGCGCGCCTCGAAAAATGTTCAGGACATACAACAGGGTCAACAAACAAACACCGCAATTTTTTTACCCAATAAATTGGACCAAATGCAAATTTCAGACCGCCGTTCTGTGAATGACAATTCAAGTAGTAGTAGTAAAACTGCCTTCAGTTATGGGGGAAAAATATGTTATCGATGTGGCCAACCACATAAACAAGAAAGTTGTAGATTTAAGCTTGCTACATGTCATTATTGTAAGAAGAAAGGGCATATTGCTAGTGTGTGCAAAGCAGGGAAAGCACACACTAAACGACCCAATGAATCAAATAAAACTCATCAACTGGAGGAATGTGAAGAAGAGGAGGATGAATTAGTATATCCCCTCTATAAGTTAGATAAACCTCGACAGACTGGTCCAGTTATGATAACCTTGTTATTAAACGGACACACAGTACCAATGGAGGTCGATACAGGAGCTTCCTTGTCAGTAATAACAGAATCATGCTTTCACTCATTAAATACAGGAAACCAACTATCGCTAGAGCCCACAAGTGTAAAATTCCGTACCTATTCTGGTAATGTGATCCGCCCCTTGGGACACGTGCAAGCTAGTATTGAGTATGAGGGTCAATCGATAAAGGATATGGTGTTTGTAGTTCCGGGCGAGCGTGCTAATTTGATGGGTAGGAATTGGTTGTCCAAAATTAAGTTGAATTGTCAGAACATATTTTCGGTAGAGAGGGTTGTTCCTTTAGACGAGTTGTTGATGGAGTATGAGGAAATTTTTGGAAAGGAGTTGGGTACTATGAAAGGAGTGGAGGCAAAAATTCACTTGAAACCGGACAGTCAACCTGTATATTGTAAAGCACGACCAGTCCCATATACCTTAACCGAAAAGATAAACAGTGAATTGCAACGTTTAGTTAAGAACAAGGTTTATGTTCCGGTAGAGGTTTCTGACTCGGCTGGTCCAATTGTACCTATTGTAAAGACTGATGGTTCCGTGCGTATATGTGGAGATTACAAGCTCACGGTCAACAAAGCCGCTAAGCTTGATAATTATCCAATTCCAAAAGCTGAAGACATTTATGCGAGTTTGGCTGGGGGGAAAAAGCTCACCAAATTGGATCTATCACATGCGTATCAACAAATGCTGTTAGATGAGTCGTCAAGAGAACTTTTAACAGAAAACACTCATCAGGGTTTGTTCCAACCCACTCGTTTAACATACGGAATACATTCAGCACCTGGAATTTCCCAACGACAAATGGAAAAGGCCCTTAAAAACATTCCCTCAACCAAGGTACGAATTGATAATGTGTTGATTAGTGGATCTACTGATAACAAACAATTGCAAAATATACGTTCAGTATTTGAGAAGATACGAGAGCTCGGGCTTCGCCTCAAAAAGGAGAAATGTATATTCATGATGGAAAGAGTTACATTCCTTTGGCATGCAAGTAGATGAACAGGGGATATCACCAGACCCTAGTAAACTCAACGCAATACACAAGGCACCAAAGCCAGAAAATGTTTCACAACTAAAGTCCTTCCTAGGGATGGTAAATTATTACCATCGACACCTGCCCAACTTAGCGACTGTATTAGAACCATTACATGTACTATCGCGGAAGGAGGCAAAATGGCATTGGGACATACCCCAGGAAAAAACCTTTGAAGATGTCAAACAAATGTTGACATCTGATGCATTATCAGTCCATTACGACCCGAGGAAACCCTTGACATTATCATGTGATGCTTCTCCTTATGGAGTGGGAGCAATGCTATCACATACATTACCTGATGGATCAGAACGTCCAATATCCTTTGCTTCAAGAAGTCTTAATCAAGCAGAACGGAACTATAGTCAAATAGACAAGGAAGGACTTGCCATAATTTTTGGTATTAAAAAATTTCACCAGTATTGTTATGGACAGCATTTTACGATTTACACAGACCATAAACCACTTCTTGGTTTACTAAGAGAGGACAAATCAATACCGGTAATGACTGCAGCACGATTACAACGGTGGGCATTAATTCTTGCGAGCTATAATTATTCATTAAGATACAAGCCGGGTCCCCAGCATGGAAATGCAGATGCTTTGAGTCGTTTGCCATTACCTTTTACTAATGAAGTTGATTCAGACAATAATTATCAGAAAATATTACTGATGAACCTCGACCAGAGCTCGGTAAACAGTAGACAAGTACGTTTAAGTTCACAACGAGATCCAGTCATCTCCAAGGTTATCCAGTGTACACTGACAGAGTGGCCGCACAATGAGCGCCAGAATTTAAACCGTATGCAGGTCGTAAACATGAGTTAAGTGTGGAGGACAATTGTTTATTCTATGGTAGTCGTGTGGTTATACCAGATCAACACAGAGCACAGGTGTTGAATCAGTTGCATCAGTGTCACACAGGTCCGAGCCGTATGAAAGCTCTTCCACGGAGCTACTTTTGGTGGCCTAGCATGGATGCCGCTATTGAAGAGATAGTAAGATGTTGTGATATATGTCAAAAGCATCAACAGTCACCTTCGAAAGGACCGATTCATCCATGAAAAGGGCCGGAATCCCCATGGAGTCGTATTCACATTGACTATGCTAGTCCTTACCATAACCAAATGTCTTTAATTGTGGTAGATGCCTACTCAAAATGGTTAGAGGTTATTCCGACAAGAGATTCAACTTCAGTTACCACAATTAACCACTTAAGATACCTAGTCGCGACACATGGTATTCCTCAAACACTAGTATCAGATAACGGCACTGCATCGACTAGTAATGAGTTTCAGTTATTTGCTGAAAGAAACGGTATACACCACACAAAGTCATCTTTATATCACCCAGCTACAAATGGGCTCGCTGAAAGAGCTGTGAAAACCTTCAAAAATGCATTTCGGAAAAGGTCTGCAGATAGAATAGAGGAGCACCTTGAACGATAGTTCGCCTGCTGAGTTATTAATGGGACGTAGGTTGAGATCAGCATTGGATTTGGTAAGACCAGATTTGAGGGGTAAGGTAATTAGTCGACAGGATAAAATGAAACAAAGAAAGGGTGCAGTTAGGGAGTTTAAGGTTGGGAGTCAGGTTTTTGTTAAGAATTTTGGTAGAGGTTCAGAATGGTTGGAAGGGGTTGTGTTAGAATTGAATGAAACAGTTTCCTATGAGGTGGAGTTGATGGATCTTCGGGTAGTACGGCGACATGTGGATCACATCCGACAACGGTATTCAACAACAGAGAATTCAACAATTCCAGTAAGTACACCATTACCCACACCAGAACTGTCCTCGGAGCAAGATTGCTTAACATCACCCGACATAGCACCTTCCGAACCAATTACAACGACAAACGCAGATCCAGGATCTTCATCATCGGCATCATCAGCTATCGCCTCCCCCGGTCAACCAAAACAAGTCACAATCAATGCTCCAATTCGACCTACACGTATTAGACAACCCCCACGGTATCTACAGGACTATGAGACTTGACGAATTCACTAAAAGTGGAGGAATGTGATATATTCGGGAACTTTGTTATTGTTTTGATGTCTACCATTATAAGTTCAGTGGATTTGTCATGAGTGTTTTGAACCTAGCATAATGGTAACCCAAGCTGCCACGGCAGAATTATTCTGAACTAACTTAATATATCTATTAAGTTAGTTTATTAAAAATCTACCACAACCTGAGTCTTAAGTATTTCATACATGGTATACCAGAAACCTTCATATCTGATAATGGACCACAGTATGCAAGTGGTAGATTCACGCAACCCTCAAAAGACTTCAATTTCGAACACAGGACAAGTAGCCCAAGGTATGCACAGAGCAACGGTGAGGCAGAACGTGCACTGCAAACAATCAAAAACCTACTTAAAAAAACGATGATCCATACAAAGCGCTCTTACCATATAGAGAAACGCCTTTAGCTAATAGTTATAGTCCAGCAGAACTGTGTATGGGACGCAAGATTAGAACCACTGCCCCCACAAAGTCAGACTCGTTAAACCCGCATTGAACGATCCTTGAAAACATACGTCACATGGAACGTGATCTCAATGGCAAACAAAAACAACACTATGACAAACGGCATAACGCAAAAACGAAACATCAACTTCACGGAGAAGAGAGTGTATGCGCCGCCATCTATTACCAAACCTTGGTCCTTTGATACCAGAAAACGATGATGAACAAGACTTCATCGAATCTAGTGAAGAACGCGTGTGAACCTATTTTTTCTCTCTCTCTCTCTCTCTCTCTCTCTCTCTCTCTCTCTCTCTCTCTCTCTCTCTCTCTCTCTCCCTCTCTNCTCTCTCTCTCTCTCTCTCTCTCTCTCTCTCTCTCTCTCTCTCTCTCTCTCTCTCTCTCTCTCTCTTCTCTCTTCATGTGTCAGGTCTGTTACAGACATCAACGATCATCGCACGCCAAACCTCTCTGTGACCATTACTTCTTATAAAATCGACATTGCCCATGCTATTATTTGTGACAGATCTATTGAGACTGCCTATGTAATTAATTCTTTGCTCTCTTTCCTTCCACTTTCCCACATAATATTTCTTTTTCAATGCCATTCAGCCTACATGTATGACCCAAAAACTTCATTTGTCTCTTCCTGATAGTCTTCAATAAAGACCTTTCGTATCCTGTCATCGTCATGACGTCTACGTTTGTAATTTTCGCCGTCCATTGAACTTTTAGCATTTTTCGAAGAAACCACATCTCAGCCGCTTTCAGTCTATTTTCCATCTGGGAACTCAACGTCCAGCTTTCGTATCCATATATGAGCACTGAACACACGTATGCCTGAAGAACGTTCAGTTTGGTAGCAATCGTAATGTTCCTATTTGTAAAAATTGTTTTCATTTTGCTAAAAGTATCCTTTGCCATTGCTATTCTCTTTTTTATTTCGCTGTCACTTTTTGCGTTAGATGTTATGGTGTATCCAAAATATTTGAAAGAATTAACTTGTTTTATTTTCACTCCATTACAAAAAATATCGCACCTTGGTATTACGACCTTTTTGGAAACGACGATGCATTCTGTTTCCTTTGCATTTAATTGTAATCCCATTTCTTCACTTTTGTTCTGTACCATGTTAAGAAGCGCTTGCAGTTTTTCTTCTGAATCAGCTAATACAACCGTGTCATCGGCGTACCTTAGGTTATTTATTTTTCTTCCACCCACCTTTATCCCTTCTAGTCCCATTATATTTCTCAGAATCATTTCGCTGTATAGGTTAAACAGGTTCGGCGAGAAGACACAGCCCTGTTTTACTCCTCTCTTTATTGTGCTAAAGTCACTAACTTCATTTTCGACTCTAATTGCTGCTGTTTGTTCCCAGTACAAGTTTTGAAGAATTCTTAAATCTTTACTATCTATATTAAGGCCTGATAGTATTTGGAATAAGTGTTCGTGCCTCACTTTATCGAACGCCTTTGAATAATCAATGAAACAAAAATACAAATCTCTTTGCATCTCCACTGATCTTTCCATGAGCATGTTTAGAGTGAAAATTGCGTTCACCCTGCCTTTTCCTCTCACAAATCCAAACTGGGTTTCAGTAATCTCTGGACGTATTTTAGTTTCTGACCTAAACATCAATACACGCAGAAGAAGCTTAGTTAGATGACTCATCAGGCTTATAGTCCTGTGTTCATCGCAGTTCGTTGTTTCCGGATTTTTTGGCAATGCAATAAAAATCGATTTCTTCATATCATCTGGAATTTCTCCTGTGTTATAAATGAGATTGATCAACTTTGTCACTTCTTCAATTCCTATCTCTTTCAAAGCTAAAACAAGTTCAATAGGTAAATCATCTGGACCTGCTGCTTTTCCTTTCTTCATCTTGCGCATTGCATTTCGTACCTCATCACATAAAATTTCTGGACAATCATCATTTATCTCTACGAAAGGTGCAGGCCCCCTGACATCAGCGTATAGTTCTTCTATATATTCAGTCCACCTCTTTAGTATGTCATTCCTATCCATCAAAATCGTTCCATCTTTGGATTNTTCATATCATCTGGAATTTCTCCTGTGTTATAAATGAGATTGATCAACTTTGTCACTTCTTCAATTCCTATCTCTTTCAAAGCTAAAACAAGTTCAATAGGTAAATCATCTGGACCTGCTGCTTTTCCTTTCTTCATCTTGCGCATTGCATTTCGTACCTCATCACATAAAATTTCTGGACAATCATCATTTATCTCTACGAAAGGTGCAGGCCCCCTGACATCAGCGTATAGTTCTTCTATATATTCAGTCCACCTCTTTAGTATGTCATTCCTATCCATCAAAATCGTTCCATCTTTGGATTTTAAACATCCTGTTTTGAAGGTGATTTCCCGATAACTTCACTTATTTTCTGATGCATATGTTTGCTATTTTTGCTCTTGTTGCTTTCTATCTCTTTACACTCTTCATTAATCATCTTCTTTTTTTCTTCATTACACTTTTTCTTTACAAGCTTGTTTTCTTTTTTATACGCCTCTTCATTGTTCTTCTTCTTTCTTCTCTCTTCCATGAGATACAAAATTTCTTTTGTCATCCATTTCTTGTGTGGTTTATTATTTGTAACTGGAATACACTCTTTGGCTGCTTCATTAATACTATTTTTCATTTGCATCCACTTATCTCCAGGTGTAGTCACATTAGCCAAGAGTTGAAATTTGTTCTTCACTGATATAGCTTTTTTTTTTCAATGATTCGTCTGAGCTTAATACACCAACTTGTAGTTTTGGCGCTCTTTTCGTCTTCTTCAGCTTTTTAAGTCGGAATTGCAGTGTAGCAACGACAGGGATGTGATCGCTATTGCAATCTGCTCCTGGCATTGACTTACAAGATTTCACTGAGTTTCGGTATCGTTCTTGTATTATGATGAAATCAATCTGATTCCTTGTCTGATCTCCTGGACTTTTCAATGCCCAGCATCTTCTCCGATGATTTTTAAACCATGTATTTATTGGAACTAGACTATTGTGTTTGCACCATTCTACGATTTTTTCCCCACGTTCATTTATTTGTCCGATTCCAAAAGGTCCAACTGTGTGGTCAATTCTGTTGCTACCAACCTTTGCGTTAAAGTCTCCCATTATAATCTTGATATCCTGAAATTTGAATTGCTTTAGTGCTTTCTCTACTCCTTCGTAAAACATTTCCACCTCTTCTATATCTTTGTCAGCTGTTGGTGCATAACATTGTACTATTCCTATGTCGAAAGGCTTTCCACTGATTTTAAGAGCTTGATCATTAACACACCAAAATCCTTTCAGTGCCTTGGAGCATTCTCCATCAAGTATGACCCCTACACCTCTTTGATGTTCTGTGCCTCCAGAATAGAGAATATGATAATCGTCCGTAACAATTGATCCCACACCTTTCCATCTCATCTCTGAGATTCCTATTATGTTTAAGTTCATCCTTTTCATTTCCAGTTTGGCGTTGTCCAATTTTCCCTTTTGCCACATAGTTTGGACGTTCCACGTGCCTATTCTTATAGTTTTCTTGTTGTTGCTGACAGTAACTTGTTGACGATCTGGAGTCACCTGTCGCACGTGAGCTACCCTACCGAGCGAGGCTATTCTAGAACTTCTAGAATCTCCATTAACGCTGTTATCTGTTATACAATTGGTTTGTTGTGCCATGATTTTCTTTGCAAAAATAATACCTATAGTAGTTTGCAATTGCTTTCTATAGGGGCAGTGCTTTTACAGAGCGGGTTGCCCTAGCCATTGTGCTAAAAGATAGCATCGTCTGCCTAGCGCACTGAAAAACTGACCAATTCACCGAGTTACTCAGCTGCTCAGTATTCCATCCATCACCTGCCTGCCGTGACTTCACCGTATCCCTGGCGGGGGGGGCACTGTGGGTACTAGATATTGCCCAAGGATCGCCCACAGACTAACAGAGGGAAGGAGGCGTCTTAGTTCTCCTATTGGTGCATGAATGCACCCCGCTACCCATGTGAACCTACTACGGACTCAAAACCAAATTTGGACAAAGTATATATAACGCGCTCCGGAAGAAATTCTGTGTCACTTAAGAAACTTGACCTGTGAAATGCTAAGTGATGGACCAACTGTAAATAAATGTAGTTATTCAGTTAAAAGTTTTATTCACGAACTGTTAATAAGTTAATTCATGAACTGGTGAAAAGCCATCTCTTACATGAACAGTTAAATATTAAAACAAAATTTCATTTCTAGTATCTCAGACAAGAGTCTTCTGACATTGATAGAGTACTATTTCAAGTTAATAGTTAATCAAGTTTTATAATTACAATTAAGCGCTTCTATACTTTATTTCCTTATCCCTTAACAAAAGGGGTATGTTGTGTGATTTGTATATTAGTAGTCGTATTGTATCTCAAGTCATCTTGGACATTCAAATAATAAAATAACCAATCATACAAAAAAACCTGAAGGATTAATTTCCTTTGTTTAGAACAAACAAGCTCACCAGAATGTTCACTGTATTAGTTGTTGCAATAAAAAGTGTTTAATGTTTACTCTCTCAATATCCTTAAGAGTTTTTAATGAAATAATATTACAAAATATGACATAATATAGCATATAATGGCATGTAATGCAATGAGACAAAATGTACGATTTACAACACACAACATATAGGAAAATAAGATAAAAACAAGCATAAGAAACCATACCTCATAAGCAATCTTCTCTCCTGTTTCACGATGATGCCTGAAATGTACGTTTGTTTGTGATAAATACTAGGCATCAAAATTAAGGTACAGATTATTAACAGCGAAACAATACATAATTATTCACAATCTGTCTGCCTTCCACTTAAAAGTAGTGCCAGCAATTTACATTCAGCTTTTATCAGCAGCCCTTTTAAAACAAAAAGAGCGTGTAAATGGGTCCAGGGCAAAGCTAGTTGCCAATAATATGGACCAGGAAAAACAGCAACACGGTAGTAACATATATGAGACTTGTTTGGGCTGAGGCAAATTCTAACATATAACATGGACCATTAAAATAACAACATCACTTGCTATTGTGATTTAACAAAGGTAAAACTACCAAACAATGTATTGTTCCACTATGTAATTAGTGGATAATTGTAAAACTCAGCTATCCAAGCTGATGTCAGTAACTGTGGAATCAAATAAAATTGATGAGCTAAGTAACAATTTACACTATTTACATCAGGAAATGTCTGCACTTTCTAATTGGCTGATCATAAATTGAATCAAATCAACTCATCACTTCCTAGTTACATCTTGCAAATTAAACATTTCCCATATGACACATGTAACCGTACACACGTGCAAGACATCTAGAACCGTGATAATGTATCTCAGTTTCTTCACTAGTAATTTTAGTGTGACAATAAGTATCAATGAGGCTAATTTAGGGATCATAAGATGCTGCCTGTAGCTTTCTCATTGGCTCTGGACATCAAGCCATCACAGCTTATAAATACGATCGCCTCTTAGTATTCGTCAGTCGAAGGACTTAGCTTCCGAGATCTACAAGCCTTTGTTGCTACCGCTTTTGTACACAATATATATTTTGAAGATAACCAGACGTCTCTTCGTATTCCTTGTCCATGGAATTAAAAAGAACCTACGGTCACACACATTTTCCTGATTTTAATTGTAAAACTTAAGTCTTGTACCACAAACAGTCTATTTGACGATTAAAGCTTACATGGCAAAATTGGTGTAATATAAACCTATGGGCAGCACAAAAACCTATTTTTATTGCCTTTTTTGCATTAAGGTAAGAAAAACACAAAAGGTGCTTACCTTAGCTTAGCCAAGGCATCTTTGGCCTTTGAAGATGATCCACGTTTTCTGACAGATCTTTTCTCCCCTAAAAAACCAAAAAAATGTCTGTTTTTAAGTATCTGATTATTTAAATGTTCACTGAAAAAAAAGTAACAAATTACAAGGTTTCTTTGAACAAAAAAGTTAATGAAAAGCACCAAGAAAAACAGTAATCACTTTTGTGTATTTATTTGGCTTACTACTGTTTGTTATGTACATGCTTTACTTACCATTTACAGGCAAGGTTACCATTATGTAACCACTAATTGATAATATACCTTTAACAATGTAATAGGACATGCACTGTATGTGGCAGACATTCTATAATATAATTCAAGATAAATTCATGCACTGTACACATTGAGTTTAGCATGAAGTTCACTCTGTTTGTATCACTAATTTCTTTGTATTTGTCTTGGATTTTGTACATGTCAGAAGTTTATTGCTGAGTACTAAAGTTCATATATATTGGATAATTTCTCATTGTAATGTTAGTTATATTTCATATTACAACTTGCAAAATGTATTGCCTGAAACCTTTAAAGGCATTGAATTTGAATTTTGAAAGCATAGCTAATCTTCCTGTGTTATGGAAGGCTTGGAAGGCCAGCTTCCAGATATTCCTCCAAGCTAATTAATGTTCTTGCAAAAAGCACTTTCTTATGTTTTAAGTTTGTTGTGTACACGTCAGGATGTACAAGATAAAACAACAAGGAATAGACAAGGTTTCACGATTCACCCAAATACGAGGTGATCTGTTTCCTTCAAACTAGTGAATACACACTCCATTTTACAATCACTGGCGAGTATATATGTACAATATTTCTTACTCTAATTTAATCATTTGAGATCATGTGCCCCATAACTTTCTGCTTCATCATGCTGACAAGTGGGAGGACGTAGGATGTTATGATGTGGCTACACAAGTTTCAAACTCCTACGTACAAACAATTCAACTCCTACCTACAATTACTCATGATGTACATTTCACCTCCTCCCTACTAGAAAACTTTATGTATAATAAATTTACCCTACAACATAATGATCTAAATATGATGGGGGTTTTCTGTTTCTTACTGGCCGCTGTGATGGCTTTCCAACAGCTATTTTATCTTCTGTTACTAATGCTTGATCACTAGCAAGATCTACAGTACTGTCTGGTGCCTGGGTGGTAACTAACTTCCTCAGGTTCCACCTGCGGCCACCTGTCAGTTCATACACATATTTCCCAACCCGCTTCCTAACTTGGATTGGTTCTGAGAACTTAGATGCTAACTTTCCAAACCCTTTGGTTGGAAGTCTAACTTGTACCCAAGATCCTTCTTCTAAAACAGTAACTGCCTTATGCCAATCTGCCTTGGATTCTGCTTTAGGCAACAAGAGTGCTATTCCCTTAATCTGCCTGCCAAGTAATGCTTCTGCTGGACTTTGCCCTGTACTACTATGAACTACAGTTCTCTGTTTTTGTAAAAAACTAAAAATTGCAGACTTCCAAACCTCCCTCGAATCATGTCCCTTCGCCACGTGATTTTATATTCCTGTTTACTATTGCGTCTGCATTAAGAAGGTTGCTTTTGTTATTTCATGGACGTAGATAGCGTTTGATTCTCATGACAGAAGTTTAATAAATATATCTTTATCGTATAATTGGCCTGAGTTTGTTCTCAACTTCTGGCGTGGTGACAGCAGCAGAGCTTAGGCCTCGAACAACCAAGTTACAGTTATTACACAAAGTGCGAAAGACAACCGAGTTTACTTTTACGTCGATAATACTGATTTTGTCGATCCTTTGTTAGCCTCTGATCATGGCTGAATCATTCAAACCTCCGAAACAATGGCAATTAACTGAAAATGAAACTATAAGCAGCTTTGCCAACTGGCAGTCAAACATTTTGTACCACCTTTCTCTCAACAATGACTTTGGTCAGTTTTTGGACACACAATGGTCCAAGAAATCTGTACCGAACTGAGGTTTGTCTACAGCTGGCGGGAAAACTTCAGTGCAGCGCAACATTGTTCTGAAACGTATGCTTGCACTGATTGCACAATTTTTGCCTTCTTTGTTACGAAACGATATCATCAAGAAAAGCACTAGTTTACCCTGGATATGGCAATGCATAAGGAAGCACTACTCTTTCTCCCAATCGGAAGTCAATTTCCTCAAACTTTCCACCATTAAACGTGACAGCGACAAACGTTATGAAACATTCTTTCAAAGGATTATGGCCCATCTCGAGGACAACCTCCTAACCACCGATTCAGGTCTCATTCACGACGGTGAGCTGCCAGACACAAATGAAGAAATGTCACCTATGTTAGAACGCTTAGCTGTCTACATGTGGCTGAATCTCATTGATGAACGCCTACCCACTCACGTTGCAAGGGTGTACGCACACGATTTACAAACCAAAACGTTGAAAGAGATTCAACCGCAACTTGCAGATGCAATGGACTGCCTTATTGCGGAGTTATCTGTCCAGGAAGACATCTCCATCAACTACTACAATTCACGACGTTTCGCCCATCAAGGACAAGCATCATCCCGTGAACGCTCATTTCCATCTAAACCGTCCTCGTCAAATACAAAGTCCTGTATCCTGTGTAAATCTGCTGGTAGAAATCATCAAGGCCACAATATCTCTGGCTGTTGGTTCCTGTCGAAATTTGACAAACTAAACATTGCCAAGGCTCTTGCAGTAACTGTTGATGAAGAGCTTCCCCAATCAGAAACATCTGCCCAGGAGACTGCTATGTATCAAGTCATCCCAGAATCAGATGTCCAGAAAGTACAATGTGACATTTCACCTTTTTTCTACGCTTTCTGCAAACATCATCCTACACATATCGTGATAGATACAGGAGCTACTTCATCCCTTGTCTCACGCACCTTCCTCAAACGTGCTGGTATTTCAATCATGCCAACCCAACATTCTGCTCGTTCCGTCGATAAAACAACCTTGAAGATTTGTGGGGAGGTTCACTTACAAATGAACTTTGGCTCAACGCTTCTCCCAATTACTGCCTTAGTCGTCGACACACTGGATTGTGACATCCTAGCTGGCGTACCATTCTGTGTTCAGAACGACGTCCACGTTCATCTTAAAGACAAGATGATAACTATTGGCAAATCCAAGATCCCATATGGTTCCAAGCCTACACCGGTCTCTGACATCTTCCTCGCTGAATCATTCATCCTACGCAGTGATTCAACTCTTACCATCTTCCCTGGGGAATATCTTGAGTTCCAAAATGACACTTTGAAAGAATATGAGGGTGAAATTGCTATCGAACCCCACCGATCTTCTCCTTTAAATGGCATGTGGCCTGAACCTGACATCTCAAGGGTAATTGACGGCAGCATACGCATACCGAATGACTCCAATGTTCCAGTCACATTAACAAAATCTCAACATTTTGCACTAATCCGTCGCGTCATGTCACCACTTGACATTAACATACCCAATCATCGTTACAGCAGTCCACCATCGAAGGCTCCTACCATACCTACTGCTCAATGCTTTTCCGACACGATTTCATTAGATCCTGATGGCCAACTTAATAAAACACACCTGCATCAATTCCGCACCATCCACCAAAAATATGACTCAGTATTTAATCCTGAATTTGGAGCATACAACGACCATAGTGGAACCATACGTGCCAAAGTGAACATTGGTAATGTTCACCCTCCACCTCGGAAAGGCAAGCTTCCATTTTACAAACAATCAAATCTACAGCTATTGCAAGAGGAGGCGGATAAACTTGAGCAACTAGGTGTTTTAGCGAAGCCAGAAGACGTTAATGTTGACGTTGAATACGTCTCTCCCAGTTTCCTTACAGCCAAACCCAACGGAGGCTACAGATTGGTAACTGCTTTTAATGTTCTGGGCCAATACACCAAAATTCTCCCAACGGTATCAGTGACTTGCAATGACGTCCTGCAAAAACTCTCTAGGTGGAAGTACTTAATCAAGTCAGACCTTACAAAAAGCTTCTTCCAAATCCCTGTTTCCAAAGCATCCATGAAATACCTCGGCACTGTTACACCCTTCAAGGGTTTACGCGTATACACCAGATCCGCTATGGGAATGCCAGGTTCTTCAGAATATCTTCAAGAGCTTATGCATCGTATCTTCGGTGACTTTATTCAACAAGGTTTTGTCATTATTATGGCTGACGATATTCACGTCTGTGGCAACACCATCGAAGAACTGTTAGACAACTGGGAAAAAGTGCTCTATCTCCTCTCCCAGAATAATCTGAACCTGTCTGCATCCAAAACTGTGATTTGCCCAATTGAAACCACCATTTTGGGTTGGAAATGGAAGAATGGTACCCTCACACCATGTGCCCACAAAATCGCCCCTTTAGCCACTGTTCAACCACCAGCTACCTGCACCTCCATGAGATCATTCATTGGTGCATTTAAGGCCCTCTCCAGATGCATCCCACGCTACTCATCTCTCATAGCTCCTTTGGAAGACGCCATCAAAGGGTTGCAAGGCCAACAGCAAGTTGATTGGACAGACCAACTCCGTGCACAGTTTGCCAGATGCCAAGAAGAAGTTCGTTCCCCCCATACAATTACCATTCCGCGACCAGATGATAAGCTCACTTTGACTGTTGACGCATCTCCGTTGAACCACGGATTGGGTGCCACTCTATTCATCAATCGGGATGGTCATCGCCATATCAGCGGGTTTTTCAGTTTCAAACTAAAACAGCATCAAATTGGATGGCTTCCGTGTGAGCACGAAGCACTCGCCATTTCGTCAGCCATACGAAACTTTGCTCCTTATATTCGCGACTCCCATCACTCTACCCAAGTCCTCACTGACAGCAAGCCATGCGTGGAAGCATACCAGAAGCTGTGCAAAGGACAGTTCTCCACTTCTAATAGGGTTTCTACATTCCTATCCACACTGAGCGAATTCAATGTCACTGTTTGCCACATCCAAGGAACTTCAAACCAATCTAGTGATTACAGCTCGCGACACCCAAATCAATGCCCTGATCATTCATGTCAAATATGCAAATTCATCCAAGAAAGCATTGATTCTGTCGTGAACCACGTGTCAGTTGCTGACATCCTTTCCGGCGCAGTCCGTATGCCATTCCTGAACAACAATGCCTGGCACTCTGCTCAACAAGAATGCCCTGCACTGCGTCGCACCTTTGCTCACCTCCAACAAGGCACTCGTCCTCCAAGAAAGGCCAGGCATGTCACTGATGTCAGGCGATACCTACGCATAGCTTCCATCTCAACTAATGGTTTACTTGTAGTCACAAAAAACGATCCATATATCCACGAACGTCGCCTCATCGTAGTTCCTGCTGCCTTGTTACCCGGACTACTAGCAGCTTTACATCTCCAGCTCAGCCATCCCACCAAAAGTCAGCTTCAGAAAGCATTCGATCGCTACTTTTATGCCTTGGATAGCGTTCAACACATTGAAGCAGCTACATCACACTGTCACACATGCCAATCCTTAAAACGCCTACCGCTCGAAGTGCATGCTCAACATTCCTCCACAACACCACTCCACCCCGGACAGCAGTTTTCCGCTGATGTCTTGTATCGTACCAAACAGAAAATCTTTGTTTCTCGCGACATTTTCTCCAGCTACACTGACGCTACATTTATAGCCGATGAACGAGCAGACACCTTACGTTCCGCAATTTTGTCCTTAACACACTTCCTACGATCAAAAACCACTTTGATTCGCGTTGACAGTGCAACTGGATTCCAATCATTGAAAAATGACAAAATTTTGAACTCCTATGGTATTACACTGGACTTCGGCCGCATTAAGAACAAGAACAGTAATGCCACAATTGATAAAGGGATTCAAGAGCTAGAACTTGAGCTTCTAAAAGTCGAGCGTACTGGCAGACCATTGACACAACTTACATTAGAAAGCGCTCTGAATAATTTGAACTCTCGAATCCGAACACGAGGTTTGTCAGCTAAAGAAATTGTGCAACGCCGAGAGCAGTTGTCTGGCAGGGAGATAAACATCAATGACAAAGAACTAGCTAGTGCTCAAGATCATCTTCGAAAGCAGAATCATAACTCCAGTGCAATTTCCAAAGCCCGCGGGGGAAAGCCTGCTACAAGCGCCAACGTCCAGGTTGGAGACTTGGTTTTCATTAAACATGAAGGCTCAAAGCATAAATCTCGCGAACAATACATAGTCGTAAATGTTGAAGATACCACTGCTATTGTCCAGAAGTTCAATGACAGTACCTTTGCATCACGCAAGTACCACGTACCTCTGACGTCAATATTCCCAGCTCTTCCTCGTACCTTCCACCCGACGTTTCATGATTGGGATTTACATGATGATTCGGTATTTCCTGATGCCTTTAGCGATGACGAGCTACCCCACATTGACTCTCCAGCCGAACGGCTGGAAGAAGAAGAAGAAGAAGAAGAAGTACCAGACGTACTTGAACAAGACAACACACGTCCAAAACGAACTGTTCGCACTCCTCAGTATCTGGCTGACTATGAAGTTGATATTTAAAGGGTGACGTGCTAGTAACCTCTCCCCTTCTTCCCTTAATTTGTTTCATGGTTTATGGACAGAAAGTGATTGCGCCATGCAACTTTACCTTCTCTAGCTAGCAGGAACTATTGCATTTTAGAATTTGATATTTACGTTTTATATATTTCATTCTCATGGTTTAAGGACAGAAGGCGATTATGCCACGTGATTTTATATTCCTGTTTACTATTGCGTCCGCATTAAGAAGGTTGCTTTTGTTATTTCATGGACGTAGATAGCGTTTGATTCTCATGACAGAGGTTTAATAAATATATCTTTATCGTATAATTGGCCTGAGTTTGTTCTCAACTTCTGGAGCTTCATAGTTGGAATAACAGCCTGCAAATGAGATTTCAAGTCTCTATTAACCCTCTCTACCAGGCTATTACCTTCTGGGTAATACAAACTGCTTTTCCTGTGAACTATATTAAAACTACTGACTAACTCATTAAACTCTAAACTAGTAAACTGCTTACCATTGTCTGTCACTACCTTTGACATAAAACCAAACCTAAAACAAGTTTCCATTACTCTGTCCACCACAAATCTTGAAGTTATTTTATTTCCTGGCCACACTTCAACAAATCTTGTTGCACTGTCCACCAGTACCAACATATACCTGTAGCCAGGAGGTGCCTCATAGAAAGGTCCAATTATATCAAGACTTACATTTTCAAATGGGTTGTCATTTTTTCTGTTGACCTCAGTAAAAGGTTCCACTTTTAAAGCTATCTTGCTTTTATCTGCCCTTTGACAAACATTGCATTCTTTGCAATATTTTTCAATTTCTTTGGTGCAACCAGGCCACCAAGCTGCATTTCGTAGCTTTATTTTTGATTTCACAATGCCAAGGTGCCCTTCGTGTACTATAGACATTACTCTCTTCCTCAAACTTGGTGGAATCACCACTCATCCATCTGACCTAAGTATCACCCCCTTGTCAACTGTAAGTTCCCATCTAAGGTCCCATAGGGCCCCTGCCTCCCCCTGGGGGCAGTTCTTTGGAAGCTCCTTCTTGATCCAGTCTACAACCATAGACAAAACAGGGTCATGGATTGTTGCCTGGGCAATCTCAGTCTGTGGTATCCCTGAAACAAATTGGGAATAAACAAGAGCAACAACCCTATCATTCCCTCCCTCTTCTTCTTCAAAAGCTTCTCGAGCTTTGCACAATCTTGAAAGCATGTCAGGCAACAAATTTCTTTTTCCTTTTATAGACTGAACCTGAAAATTAAAGTTTAATAACTTCAGAAGCCACCTGCTTAACCGACAACTGACTCTGTCAAACCCTTTTGTTGACAATAGGGTAACCAATGCTGAATGGTCAGTTTCCAAAGTAAATCTCCTTCCTGTCAGGAAATACTTAAATCACTCCACCCCAAATACACATGAAAGTGCTTCCAATTCTTGGATGCTGTAAGATTTTACACTTTGGGTGAGGCTCCTGTTACCACAACAGATAACCCTTTCTGTGCCATCAACTATTTGCTTCAGGACAATCCCAAGTCCTTGCATCACAGCTTAAAACTGTTTCAACTTTCATACGGGTATCAAAACAACTTAGGGGTATGGCATTACTAAGGGCCATTTTAAATTCTTGAAATGCCATCTTACATTCCTTGCTCCATACAAAGGCTTTCCCCTTTGATAGTAATGTAATGAATAAAGACACAAAGATTGCTGTAAATACTAGGCTTTACTGAGCAATCAATGGATGCTACATCATGAGTTTACAAAATGGGGTTTGATACAGTGAAACCACTGACCTAAATACAAATCACAACAGAAAGTCCAACAGACTAAATTAGAAGTTCAGAGTTCTTGGCAAATCATAGTTCATAATAATCACAGTTCATAATAAATCATAGTTCATAACAATAGTTCATAATAATAAATTATAGTTCATAACATTCACCCCATTCTTCAAAGATTGAGTCTATCCACTGGACGATGGACACGCTCGGAACGACGCAAGGGTTGGGGGTCAACCAGGTTGCCTGGTGAGCTTGTTGTAGGAGTTGAAGGAAGAACATCATCACTAGCTCCTGACCCTGTCAGAGGTGGGTCTTGTGTTAAGTGACTGTCTCTGCTGATTGTGTCACTTTGCTGAGGTACCCTCGACTGAGCACAGGGTGCAAGATGCTTCGTCAACACTGTTTTCTCCCTTCCATCTGGGTACCGAACATGAGCGTACTGAGGGTTGGCCTGGAGGAGTTCCACTTCTTCTACCAAGGGCTCAAACTTACTTGAGCGGGCATGCCGTTTAAGGAATATAGGCCCCGGAGATGTTAACCATGAGGGTACAGAAGTGCCAGAAGATTTTCTTGGAAAACCAAGGAAACGATCATG
>RDPX01000507.1:209655-227172 GCA_003991215.1 Morbakka virulenta
TTGTTGTGATGTACAACAAGGCAATGGGTGGTGATCACTTGAGTGATGCTCGGTTGTATACATACCTTGCAGAATGTTGCACCATGAAATGGACCCTGAAAGTGGCATTCTCCCTCTTTGGGAGAGCTGTCCTCAACAGCTACATTATCTACTCGCTTAACACCACAGATGCCCCCAAGCTCTCCAGGTACCAGTTCATGGTGCAGGCTATAGAGAGCCTTGCAGGAAACTTCTTCCCACGAAAGGTGATTTAACGCAGATGGACACAAGCTGAGATCCAGGCAGCCAGGGAGAGTCCAGTACTGCAAGTTGCCCCTGCTCAGAATCTGCAACTGCAGCCAGCTCCTGTGCATGAACTCAGGAAGCTGCCTGCAGGAAAGAGGCGCAACTCTGTGGCAGGCATGAGACCCGCAAGCGAACGTCGTGTTTTGTTTGTGATGTTGGCCTGTGTCCTGCCAGCTTTGGCAGACATCACAGCAGATAAGACTGTAGTCCAGTGTGACTTTTGTTTCAAAATATGTTGGATTTTCAAGTCTTGATATCAAACAAGAATAATCTGCTTCTCCTGCCCAGATACTAAAAACTCATAGGTGCTGAATCCAACTATTTTGGGTGGCGAGAGAAAATCAAGTCTTTCCAGTCATTATCTGTCACAAAAAATAACTCAATGCGTTACTTTTTACTACTGAATAAGGGGGTTTTCTTTTAAAAAATTATCTTTCCAGAAAATATCCCAGAGCCATTGGGTACTTACAGTTACTGCATAACCCTTACTGATGTTAAGGCTCAGTTGCTTTTAACATTGTTTTCTAATGGTCGTGCGCAAGTATTTGATAGGGTATATATTTATCACGCGATGAAATCATTGGAAATAATAAAGCTCTGTGTTAAATACATTTATTCCTGATTTTCGGTTTACTGTTGACTAGCATTCCAAATGACAAGAGGGTCTTGTTAGTAGAGTAAAAATTAACCACGCAAAGTACATCTGCATCAGATTCTAGAAATGTCAGGGAACAAGAAACACCGTCTATATAAAGTAGCATGCAACAAATAACATCGAATCTCAAACACAAATTGGAAACGTATCACAAAAAGTTTACTAGATAGTATTTCGACAAGTGATACCACTCAATTTGATATTGTGGTTTTTAAACATTTTGTGAACTCAGACGATATAAAAATTGATTTCACAAATGCAAAATCTTACCCATACTGTTCATTCTTGCAGTACCTCCTTCTTGAGACATAACGAAAAACCGATTAACCAATTTCCCGCCAAAACAATGATTCCTGAGCTTGTGTTGGAGCCGAAGTAGGAATATCATAACGAGGCTAACATGTCAAGACACCAAGTGCAACACATGCATGCACTCTGTGACTTGGTAAAATTATTGATTTTGAAAAATTCTAATTTTAAAAGTAAATATGGCTTTTGTTAGTTATTATTATCATCACTATTTTCGCGTATAAATTTATACCTTATGGTGACTATTTTGACTTGAATTTTTAATCAAGTCAATTAGTTTTCTTGATTCTACCCTGTGTAGAATCTGGACAAGAATTAATGATACACTGAGTACAGAATACAGTTGCTTTTGAAACTGAAAGATCCACAAGTCATTCATGACATACCGACAAATGGGTAGAATTTATTCCTCTCATAAGAAAATGACTTCATTTACTAGATACAGAAAATCTCACTGAAAAATCTTGGATAATGTTCTCAGGTGCTTTGGGATATCGGACACTGTTACAGTCTCTTTCTCATCTGAAAATGCACATCAACGTTTTGTAATTGACCTGATAATATTAAGGAGCACAGGTCATCGTAATAGAATTCGGTCACGGTTTTATAGTGCTTAGCATACTACTCTCCATCAGCAATTCAAGGTTGGCATAGATTTAGCAACCACATTGATTACCGTAAGTATGTTTTTTATACAGGTCACAAACCAATTTCTTAAAAATTGAGGAAAAGTGACATATTTGTTTCAATTTAGGAAGATTGACCCACTAGTATTTAACATATACCATAACATTCTAGTACCCCACAATGTTTATATGCATGTAAATATATAAAAACAATAATATAATATATGAATGCTTGTGGTATTAGTCATCACTGTCAATCGCTCCGATTACAAATACATATATTTATTAATAATAATTGCCAATGTCTGAAGAAAGGAAATTCTTTGCAAAACAATTTACTGTTTTTTTATATTGAAATGTAACAGAAGAAGTAAATTATTTGATACGATAAAATATTTTCTGATCATTTTCACAAAGATAAATCACTTCGTAAAGAAGTCTATAAACCAAATATCGAAGGTATCTATGGAAAATTTAATAATGTTTCTCAATTACAATGTAAATTTCTTCGAAGTTGACCAGTGGTTTGCAAAAGTAATTTGAGGTAATTTCATTTATAATAAGAAAACCTATTCACAAAAGTTGAATACAACTCCAAATTACGATGATACTGCGAAAAAGACAATTAAATTATGTACTGTCACTACACCTAGTAATCAATGATAGTATCTTATGATCCTATCTCTTTGACATGACCTTCTCCTACATCCCCTTTCTCTCTTTCTCTCTGTGTAATATTTGAGTCTTGTCTTGTCTATTCTTGTATCGTAAGCTGAAATAGGCATTCTTTTTCTATTCATCAGTCACAAACAATTTACTAGTGAGTGCAGAGAAGACAAAGTGAAGAATGTGTTATAAGTTATCAGAATTAAATTGTGTTAATCAAAAGATGTCGTTGAAATTGCACAGTGTCATCTTTAATAGTCATACTTGACTCATAGCTGACTCCCTAAGGAAAGGAAATTTAAAGTTAGCATAAAGGTTGTTAAACGGTCACGATTACCAGTAAAGCTTTTGTAATAACATTAATATAATTTTACTAATTTAACTAGTTCACATCTTCGGCGTACTATAACGATCCCGTTTATACACTTCCATAAGCGGAAGGATTGCATAGTAGTATAACATTAGGAAACTGAATCTTATACTCACCAACGTATTCTCTTTGTAGTATTTTACATTTAAAGTTTTTATGCAATATCCGTGTGCTGTTTAAATACATAATGTAGTTCGTGTAAGGCCTGCACTCCCACAACCTGGCAACCCAGGATGGTTATTTGTGAGTCATCTTGAATTTTAGTATTGCTACCCAATGCTGTAAACTTTTACCAGTCTTAGCCAATGGGAGCTACGTTTATGAAAAATTAAGTTGCTAACCCCTTTTGGGGGTTCCCAAAAGCTTATGTAAAATGTAAGTAAACAAAGACATCTGATTATTTTAACCGTTGGATGAAGGGAGAGACCCGAGGATCTTTAAGCGAATATGGTGAAAACGAGAGTCAGGTGTGTTGAAAGTATTACGGGGAGTGACAGTATGACGATGAATTTTAGATTTCCTGCATGATATACATGATCATATCCATTGGCGAATATCTTGTGAATGCTTGGCTAGATGTAATGTTGTTTAATTAGATTGTGAGTGGCACGAAAACCTGGATGTGATCAGGGATGCAGGCTATCAATTATTAGGTGGCGAAATGATTATTGAACGTATGGTCGTAAATAACCTATTGAATAGTCAAAAAGAATAGTTTGAGGTAAGGATTGCAGAGGTAAATTGCGAAACTGAAGAGAATAACTTTTATGAAATGAGAAAATTCGGCACCATAGCTCTGAGCTGCGGCCAATTGGTTGAATTTGACGGAGAAGAGGTTCGGAGAGAGTTAATTTCGATAGGTGCGAATGCGTTAATTACTCCATCATATTTTCAATGAACATGGCGGATACCAGTGGTGAATTGAGAAATAAAAACAAGGTGGTGAATTTTTGCTCGAGAATAATTATTGGATGATGAAGATAAACCACAGACCAATGGTTAATGATAAGTGAGAACAAAGAACTGTTGTCCTGTAAGAATGTGGGAAAATGACGTATGGAAAGGAAAGATAAGGAGAAAGCAANCTGTAAACTTTTACCAGTCTTAGCCAATGGGAGCTACGTTTATGAAAAATTAAGTTGCTAACCCCTTTTGGGGGTTCCCAAAAGCTTATGTAAAATGTAAGTAAACAAAGACATCTGATTATTTTAACCGTTGGATGAAGGGAGAGACCCGAGGATCTTTAAGCGAATATGGTGAAAACGAGAGTCAGGTGTGTTGAAAGTATTACGGGGAGTGACAGTATGACGATGAATTTTAGATTTCCTGCATGATATACATGATCATATCCATTGGCGAATATCTTGTGAATGCTTGGCTAGATGTAATGTTGTTTAATTAGATTGTGAGTGGCACGAAAACCTGGATGTGATCAGGGATGCAGGCTATCAATTATTAGGTGGCGAAATGATTATTGAACGTATGGTCGTAAATAACCTATTGAATAGTCAAAAAGAATAGTTTGAGGTAAGGATTGCAGAGGTAAATTGCGAAACTGAAGAGAATAACTTTTATGAAATGAGAAAATTCGGCACCATAGCTCTGAGCTGCGGCCAATTGGTTGAATTTGACGGAGAAGAGGTTCGGAGAGAGTTAATTTCGATAGGTGCGAATGCGTTAATTACTCCATCATATTTTCAATGAACATGGCGGATACCAGTGGTGAATTGAGAAATAAAAACAAGGTGGTGAATTTTTGCTCGAGAATAATTATTGGATGATGAAGATAAACCACAGACCAATGGTTAATGATAAGTGAGAACAAAGAACTGTTGTCCTGTAAGAATGTGGGAAAATGACGTATGGAAAGGAAAGATAAGGAGAAAGCAATTCATAACCGAAGTTGTTTTACCTGATCTCTGATGGCTGAATTCGTTGGGAAAAGAAGAAGATGGGATGTCGATGACCATCAATGAGGTATTGGAGAATTCCACCGACAGCATTGTTTCAGCTTTCAACCATCAACTTGTATGGTGCAATTGGAAATGAATGGCGAAGAAGAATGACGTTGACAAGAGTAGATTTGACAGTGTGAAAGCAACAGTATATCCAATTTATATCTCAAATGACAAATTCAATAATCAGATAAATTTGTTTTTAATAACAGAAAATGAAAAACAACTTTATCTTTTAATAAAAATTTTTAACAAATTAATGTATAAACAAACTAAAAATGGTACTAAAAACATTTTTGTATGCACTGTTTGCAATGCTTTAGCTCTGGGAGAGTTTTAAATAATCATAAGGATAACTGCATTGAAACAAATGAAATTCAAACTATTAAAATGCCTGATAAGGAAAATTGAAATTTGATTTTGAAATTTAATAATTATTACAAACAATTACAAGTATCATTTTTTATTTATGCAGAGTTTGAAACCAGTACTGAGAAAGTACATGGGTAATAATGATGAATCAAATATTGAAAAGTATGAGGAGCATGTAGATTGTTCATATGCTTATAAAGTAGTATGCTGCTCTGATGATAAATACACAAAACCAATACTAAGTTCTAGAGGTGAAAAAGTAATGGTTTTTTTTTAATAAATGGTTCAAAAGGTCAAGTATCACTCCACTAATCATAATGGCAAACACTTTGAAGGCTTCATACAAGAGAATGATCTTATTTTCCTTAACACTCAGTTTCAAAAGAAACACAACGAGCTTTAGACATATCACTATCCTGCCGGCGGAAAAGCACAACTCAAATATTTTAAAATCTATATAAAATAGATCAACGGTAACCTGTGAAGCCTACAATTCCTTTAAGGGGGCATCATCTGACCACAGAATTTTCTCAAAAAGAATCAGGCTCAGTCTCAAGGCAAATAATCTAACTAGCTCTAAGGAATCCAAATATGGTTAGTTAGCTCTATGCAACATGTCTAATATGAGTGACTCTGCAAGTAAAATATCGAATTAAAGTACAGTAGACTCCCGGTATAACGAACCCCCGGTATAAAGAACATCTCGAAATTACGAACTGATGCCTCTGGCCCTTGGCCCTTGCCTTATCAAACCCTTATAAATCCTTTCTTTCTTTTTAAGTCCGAGCTAGCTCGACGCNGAATTTTCTCAAAAAGAATCAGGCTCAGTCTCAAGGCAAATAATCTAACTAGCTCTAAGGAATCCAAATATGGTTAGTTAGCTCTATGCAACATGTCTAATATGAGTGACTCTGCAAGTAAAATATCGAATTAAAGTACAGTAGACTCCCGGTATAACGAACCCCCGGTATAAAGAACATCTCGAAATTACGAACTGATGCCTCTGGCCCTTGGCCCTTGCCTTATCAAACCCTTATAAATCCTTTCTTTCTTTTTAAGTCCGAGCTAGCTCGACGCAGTAAGTAAGTAAGTAAGTATAAATCCTTTCTATATAACGAACCTCCGATATAACGAACTCTCGATTTACCGAACCTAAAATATTTGCTCTACAAGCTAAAATCCTTCGATATAACGAACTCAAGGCACTAAAATGGAATGAAGTCACTGCAATGTCTTCCTATTGAACAATTTAAAAAACATTCGAACGTCGAATGTACGTCAAGTTCGAGTTTTTAAAAAGTAAACACTTTTATGTCAACCTAATCAGTTCTACACCTCAGTAGTCAACATGAAAAGCGTCAATGTTTCTATAACCGACAAGTATAAGGCTTTGCAGAAGATTGCGGGGGGAAGCTGTACAAAAAAGAAAATATCCGAGCAGTAAGGAGTTAAGAAGAACACTGTTTCAACATGGATTGCAACAAAGCAAAAATAACACAGGCCTATGAAACTGGCTAGGTCAATTCGAAAAGAAAAAAGATGAAGAAGAGCGACAACAATGATCTTGACGAAGCTGTTTTTATCTGGTTTAAAAACGCACGTTCCAACAATATACCTGTCAATGGTATGGTTATTAAAGAAAAAAAAAAGCTCGAGCCTTGTTACAAAGCCGCGATGTTCCCAATTTTAAAGCTTCTGACGGTTGGTTGGATAAATGGAAACAAAGACACAATGTCCGTTTAAAAGCTGTTTCGGGAGAAGAGAACAGTGCCACCCCGGAAATGACAGCCAGATGTAATGAGACTTATCTACCAACCATTTTATCGAGGTATGAACTAAAGGACTATATATAATCCCGACGAATTCGGTTTGTTTTATCAAGATCCTCCAAACAAGTCATTCCACTTTAAAGGGGATCGTTGTGGTGGTGGGAAGCATAGCAAAATGAGACTGACTGGATTAGTAGCTAGTAATACAATTGGGAAGAAGCTTCCTATGTTTGTTTTAGGGAAGTCAGCCAAACCTCGTTGTTTCAAAGGAATAAATAATATTCCTTGTCAGTACCGTTGGCAAAAAAAGAGCTGGATGAATGGTGATTGGTTTATTGAATGGGTTAAAGAAATGGATAGATAGTTTAATGCGCAAGGTAGCAAGATCGCACTTAGCATTGACAACAGCCCTGCCCACCCAACTGATGAAGCAAACAGCCTCTTGAAAAATGATTTGTGAGGACGTTGCATTGCGTGATATCAGCAAAAGCTATACAGTCGACCCTCTAATTTGATTCGAATCTAATAATTCGAATGTTTTTATAGTGTAAATAGGGTTTTGACAAGTTCGAATGTTCGAAATTCTAGCTTTTTCCAAATATTAAAGGATTTCCATTAATTTTGGCAAAATAATTTTCTTTAATTTTTCGATATAACGAACTCCCAATATATCGAACTTTTTTTCATTTCCCTTCAAGGTTCGTTATATCGAGTCTTCTACAAAACAATGAGATCGCTCACTCAACTAACTAATGCGACTTGTGAGAAATACTGCACAGAGCTGCATATAGACTGTATATCAACTAAGAAGAAATTCAAACGCTGTTACTTATGGGAATCAAAATCAATAGAGGAAAAGCAAAAAGCATTAACGAAAGCTGTCAAAGAAAAAAACCAGAGGTAATGATGCCAAGCAAAGGAGTTACAGTAAAGCACAAGAAGACATTACTGAAACCTACAGGACAGAGCAACAAAAGTATGTTGAAAGTGATAAAGAAAATTCTCGGCTTCATTGAAGTCATCTCTGACCTGAAAACCCGTAAATGAAATTACAGGCAGAAAAAGAATGGATAAATCGAAACTTAGAGTTCAGACACAAGAGAAGAGGGTGAAACTTTGAAAAGGCCACTTTCAAAATTTTTTTGCCAATTGTTTCAATATCTCTAATCATGCTGTTTAAAATATCGTAGAGGATTTCACTGTGAATGTTTGTTTTAAATCAACAGAAGAACAGAAAAGCTACTGGTCTAGATAACATCCTTGCAAAGGTCTGGAAGACAGGTAAGTTTAATGATATTCTTTGTATGTAAAATTTTGAAATGCAGTATACAACCAGGATCTAATCAACAAATGTGGGAAAGGGTGTGTTCTCTTTTCCCAAAAAAGTAGACCTAGGACTAATTGTTAACTACGGAGACATTACACTAACTTCTATATCAGCTGAGATCCACCATGCTATTTTTCTTCACAGAATTCAGGAAAAACGTAAGTCAGCTTTTGGAAGGAATCAAAATGGTTCTCCTACAAACAGATCAACTGGTAGGCAGATAATAACAATTCGCCGCATAATAAAGGAAGTCAAAGCCAAACAGTTTCGGGCTGTACTATTGTAATTGTTTTACTTTTCCAAGGCATTCAACTCAGTTCACAGAATGAAGACCTTACCTTAGGCCTCAGATCCTTCCGTACTGGACAGGACACAGGGTAGGGAGTCGGCGCCAACAGTCACGGTTAGGTATGAGGTTGATAGCATCACCCCACGTAAGACGTCGACTTCGAAAATCTTTTCTGAAGGAGGTTTGCTATGTCTTCCTGGGTTGTTTATGTCTCCTTCCTACTACCATTCAACAACACCCCGAGAGGAACGTTCCTGTGGTATATCTAATTATGTGTCCTCCTCTCCGCTGGACATCGTCTGACCAAGTGATTCCTAGAATGGCCCATAAACTTCGTTGGTGGGATGCAACTATCCTCTTCGTCTCTTGTTTGGTAAGGCGGCTCCATGTCTCACAGGCTTATATCACAGTTGTCATAATATTTGATACGTACAGTTGCAGTTTGACTTTCAGGAAAAATTTTCTGTTTCTTTGGACCTTGTCAAGCCTTGGAAATGAGGTTTTCCCGATGTCTAGCATGGATGTGATATCCTGCGCCACACCTGGCTCTGTGAAGATGTAGATGCCCAAGTATTGAAACTTGCTGACTTATTCACTACGTGCCCGTCCCGGCATAACTCGGGTGACTTTTTTTCCCGGGCACCGAGAGTAGGGTTATACCTCTCCAGTTACTACATTTCGATAGATATTCTTTCTTTGGTAGTTTCACGATTGAACCTTTCCTCCAGTCATCTTACACTTCTTTGTTGTTCTATACAATGTTCTATACAATCGTGTGAGTTCTCCCACGACTGTCTCTTTTCCATACTTTAATAGCTTACTTCAAAGCCTAGTTCCTAATTGTTCTTCACACTATTGATTGCCACTTTCAACTCTGTCCTTGTCGTCTCACTTATGTCTACATCCTACGTCATCCAAATGCCCAATTTAACTCAAAATCTGGTGGTGGTTGTTTCAGAACCTGCTCAAAGTCCTCAATCCGGCTTTGGTTTTGCTCTTCTTCAGTCAGTAATGTCGTATCTGCCTTGCTCTTTATGGGGATAGAGCTGTTGGCCTCTATCCTCAACATTTCTTTCACAATGTGATAAAGGCTTAAACTGTCATTTTTGTTGGAAGCGTCTTGTGCTTCCGTTATTATGCTCTTCAACCCTTGTCTTTCCTGCAGCAGCTCTCCGTATCTTTGTCAAGTGTCCTATAGCTTTTATCTTCTTATTGAATTCGTGTCTCTCTCCTTGCTTGGTCTCGACATATGTTGGCATCACTTCAAGCATCAATTAAGCCCCATGGTTTATCTGATATCTAGCGCTCTTTCTTTGTGCCTCGTCGTTGTCCAAGTTCTTTAAACGAACTTTGAGAAACGCCATCCCTGAACATATCCCACTTCTCTTTTTGCCCCACGTCTGCTTGAAGAGCTGAAAAGTGGTTTGAAACGCCTTGTCTAGTTTATCTACTGCCAGCATCGGTGGTCGATTCGTCTTGATAAGACTTTTAAGCTTAGCTTTCAGTTTGGCGATCATAAGGCAGTCATCAGAGCCGTCATCTGTACCTCTCTAGAGTCTTACATCCAGTAGTGAAGATCTCCCGATGTAATCTATCTCGTTTAGTGTTGCTATCTAGCGATCTCCAACTTAGCTTGTGTATACGTTTGTGCTCAAAGAAGGTGTTGTCTATCTCCAGGTTGTTATCCCTACACATTATTATGAAGCGTTTTCCATTATTATTCGTCCAGGAGCAGGTGCCGAAGGACACAACTGTTGTGGCTGTTGTGGAGTACTCGTCTCTGAACTAACTGATATGTGCATTAAAATCACCTATCACTAGCTTTCCATCATAGCTTGGGAGCTCGCTCAGGGTGTTATGTAGCTGCTGGTAGAAATCATCCTTCGTTCCTTTACCTGCTGCTCCTATTAGAGCGTATACTTGTACAATTGATATCTTTGTATGACTTGCAGGAAATAGGTTTCCAACCAACCAGTCCTTCTTTAGCACCTCTTCCCAATTGCAAAAAAAACTTCTTTCGCATGGTATTGCAAGTTAATTAAAAAAACCCCAAATCTTTCACAAAGAGGCAGGCCTCCGTTGATGAAAGTCGGATATGTTGATTTTGAGATTAGTATATCTTACTCTGTTTTGAAAATATGGCCTCCTACACTAAACAAACAAAAGATTTGCCGCTATTTCTCAAAATAATTCGATCCCCCTCATTACTTGGATTTGTGTCACCAAATTATATTAGCAACCTGATGAAAGAAATCTCTCGAAACATAACCTAAAGAAAATTTACGACTCAAGATAAAAGTTTAAGAAGGGTCATTGAATAAGGTTTCATTCTTGCCTACTGCTTATGCTTCAGGAGTAGAAGACTTTTCATTACCATCATGCGGTACTGGTTTCAAACTGCAAAGGTATACCCTGATAACGCAGAGCTAAAATTGATCATTTATGCCAATATAGAAAACATCTTCGAAAAGTTGAACTTGATCCAATTGCCATTGTTGACATTTATTCTGGTCCTTTTCTGTGCTAAGTTCCATTGTTCTAATCTTTACCATAACGGCTCTCCTTTCGGCTTTGTCAGTCCCAAATTCCTAACAAGTTCGTCCTGATTATTCGAATGTGGTGCAGCACTCAAATTAGACACATACGCACAGTCAAAACTGTAATTTAATTCTGTAGGTTATCATCAGAATTTGTCGTTATCCATGCTGCAATGGGTAAAGGAAGAAAATATATTGTATCAAGGAGAACGAGCTTTTTAAATATTGTCTCGAAAAACGTGTAATATTTCTTAAGGAGTTAAAATCGGAAGTATTTGTTAAACAAAAATAGCAATTCGGTTTTTACCTCTGTCCACCTGGCAAGTTTGAAAGCCCTGCGCAGCACTTTGCACAGCACACATGTAGAGAAAATTGCTTATTCTGCTCTCTACTTTTGCATTGGAAATAACAATTATATGCTGTTTTCAATTTACTAGTTACATTTTTTCTTTATGTCTTGGATGTATACTGGCCACATATACAGCAGTAATTGTCTGGGTGCTCAAAACAACCTCGACTAGCCATTCTCTTAATCGTGCAATGCAACTGTCCCAGTACTTTGCTACTGGCATACAGTTTGATTAAAAGAGAATAAGCGGATACTTTATCAATTCCATATTAATTTTCTGACTTCTGTTTAAAAAAACAATTATCAGTTTCAATTAGAAGCCTACTTGGCACCAGTGATATACAATACAAACTGTCAGCGACGTGATTGCGTAGAACTGCATTCAAAGGCCTCGCAACAGTTAAATATGGCTTCAAGCAACGTTTTGTGAAATTTTAATTTGAAAAAATACCCACTAAATATTTTAAATATTGTTACATTAATTGAAAACAATCTACAGAACCCAAATTATGGTGTAGCATTTTAATACATTTTGTTCCAACCAATATGACGCAGGATATTACGTGTGTCGCGAAACTTCGCATACAAAATAATATATTTGCCGCAAGGCTACCTTTTGTCAGCGGCTGATGGAGATTTCACAAGTATGGTCGTTCTTCGGTTCACAGCCGTATTACAGACGCTTGTTCAGCTACCACTAGGGGTTTCCGTCTTGACCTGATTTGAATTTCATTTCTGAAACAAAGCCAAGAAGCATGATCTAATTAAAAATATTTTCCTGCGAAATGGGACATTTATTCCCTTTCGGCTTTGACGCAGGGCTACAGCACGACAAACATAATTATTTTCAAATATTTTCTTCGGTAGCAATGGACATTTTGTTGTTTTTTGTCACTTTTTGCCAGTTTTAATTTCAATGAATTAAGTAGGCAAATTTTCTCCATTTTAACATTTTTTAAAGCAATGGAAAAATCTGTGATATAAAAGTTACTCATTCCAGAAAATGGTGGTGACAGCAGCGAAGCAGAAAAATAAAATAAAAGGTGATTGTTCCATAACAAAAATTGCCAAAAGAAATTGGTCAGTCGAATTTCATAAACAAAAAAACAGTAAGAATACAAATTCAGCAAGACATCTGGAGTCTTGATTAAGGCTCAAGAGACCAGTCACTTAGTGGCTGAAAAAATTGCTATGGGTTCTTAAGCCCCATACCTTAAAGTAAAACAATCATCATTTCTGCTTCCTGTGCGATTGTAAAAACAATTCTTGGGTGCGAGACAAAAGGAGAAATCAAAAAACGTTTTACTGCGAAATAACAGACGGACTGATGGTATTTCTATAGTCATACAGGAAGCAGCATGTTCAACTTTAAAGGGCACTCCAAGAAGGCCAGTTAACCGATGAGGGCAAATTTCTGTTCTACTTGAATACAAAGTCGGATTTACAAATTTCGCATATAACTTCGATATTTTTGCACATTTGAACCAAGTGCATTCTGGAATGCTGGGCGGAAATGAGATCCTCCTCTCGGCTACCCTAGCTCTTGTGAGAAAAATTTCTTACAACATCTCGGAAAAAGGTACAATAGTAGTTAACATCATTCCTGAACACCTGACTGCGCTGTCAGAAAAAATAATACACTATCTTCCAATTGTTAAGTAAAAGATTGTGACCGGATTAGAAACACGTTGTGTATTTGAAATAAGCACATTAAAGTCCATATAGAACATGCAACATCATTCAAGGTGGGGAACATGTGCTCAATGTAAAGTGAAACGGATTCTCTACAACGTAGCAAAACGTTATAATCATCAGATTCAGGGTGTCCTAACCCATTGTAAAAAGATGTGCGCATTGTATTGGTAGTATGAAGTAAAAGTAATATTATGACAAAGTTTCAAAGTAATTAATTCTGGTATCACATAATATACAAGACTGAGAAACATTTTTCTACCTTAGTGCTATATAATTGGAAGAAACTTTTTATTGCTTGTTAGGTCTATACATTTTTAAATTGAAGCAATGCTGCGGCAGGAAGGGGTAATTTCCCATCAGGAATATGGCTTCAGGCCCGAAAAAAGCACGACTGATGCCCTATTCTATTTATAGATTTTAATGAAAAACTACTGGTAAGGGCATTTTCCTCGGCCTTAATTGGTATACAACCGATTCCCTGAAGAGAACCTATGGCATTGCATGTAGGAGTCTATAGTTGTAGAAAAGTTAACCAGCAACCCTTTCAGATTTCCTTTCTTTCTAGATTTCCTCCGTCTGTTTTTTCCATGATTTCATAAATGTCTAACGCCTCCCCTAGAAAAAATCAGATGCAAAATAAAAGTCAAGCTATATATTCTACCCAATTTCAAACATATTTCATTATGAGATCCAACCTTAAAAAGAGCAGAAGGCATTACAGTGCAATGGGTATGAGCCATAATTTTTATTTGAGATGATATTTACTTTTTGTTCTTGGTTTCAAATCTATTCCCAGTCTTTCCGATCACATCTTTAAAATTTCTAGTCCTCCAACTACATAAGAGATGTAAATTATGACAGTCAGCTGATATTCTATCACTAGATCACTACTGATATCCAATCATATGGAAAACTAGCAGATAAACCGTCGCTGGAGGGATAAAAAATAACGGAAAACAAAAAGAATTTTTGAAAAAAGAAGTCTATTTCACTTGATATTGGAAGATATTTAGTAAATTCAACATTTATGGGAAATGCAAACAGGCGTTTTAGGCCTCTTACGCTTTAATGTCCAAAATAAAGGTGTCTAAAAACGGCAGAATTATTTTAGCAACCTTACTGCTCTAATGGTATGTCCTTCCAACTTATTGATCGATATAAAAAAGGTCTACAAATATCTGTCACGTAAAACCGTGGATTTTACTAAAAAATGTTTCTAATAGTTGCTGCAAAGTAAATGAAAGTTTTGAAGTTCCTGGTTGTGAAGTGCTGTAAATGTTAAGGATTACGTCACCATTCTTTTGAAGTCCGAGTTTTTGGTTCTTCATCGTATTGGTGCTTGTACAAAAATATGTCTCTGTAGCCTAAGAAGTTAACCACTGAAGTGACTACTTCTTTTCATACTTTTCCAAAAAAAGTATATTTTCTTCCTGTCTCTCTGTTTTCTTTTCCTCTCCCTTCTTTAAGTCTTTATTAGCTTTTATTAAATTTTGCAGTATCACCTCTGATCTCTGGTGTTACGCTTTCTTCTTTGACAAATCTTGGCACGATGGTTGCTTTGAATATTTCATGACTGCAGATCTTCACTCTAATTTTTGGTGGGGCGCAGAATTCTGTGGGATGCAGACTTGACCTGCTTTTTAAAACTTAATCATTTTTTCAAATTAAAAGACTTTTGCAATGGAACTGATCCAAAATAATCTACCTCTGGTTATGTGACACAATTACCTATCTACTTGTTTCAGTCTTGCTTCCCTTCATACCTGAAAAAGTATCTTCAAGTAAAACAAAGAGATAAAAATACTCATAAGGATGAGATTAAGCGTCAAAATGAATCCTCAGTCAATCACTGTATAATTTGTATGCAATAAGCATCGTGGCATAAATCCATTCAAATAAATCGAAACCAACAACGCGTTTATCACTTCATTGATAATATATTTCGAGAAGGATTTTCTCATCATCAGATCTAAAAGAATACAAAACCAGCTCAAAAACAGTATAAAATGTTACAACTAAAATATACACATCTGTTAGCTCTTAACAATTCGTAAACTTGAAGCGCCATGTAAAGTGATTTTTACCAGCCGTAAAGTAAAAACTGTCCTACCAACATTGAAACCATCTCTCCCGAAATCCCTTAAAAGTGGTGTTGTATACCAAATATGTTGTCCACGGTGTCAATCGTACTATGTCGGGCAAACTGTCCGTCATTTGCAAACCAGAATTAAAGAGTATTCGCGACCAAATAGCATTTTGGGAAGTCATTTTAAAGCTTGCGGTTGTACTTTGTCCATAGATGGCGTCACGATTCTTGCATCAGCGAATTTTATCAATCACCTTCTCATGGTAGAAGCGTCATACAAAGACAAAAGACCAACACTGAATACAAAGGACGAGTTCAGAAGCCACACATTATTGACTACTTTAATGACTTGTTTTCGCAACTTTCTTTTGTTCCAGTATTCTTATACACGAGCAAACGATTGATGAATTTTTATCTTGTTTATGGAATGTTAAGAGAAAACAGACGTATATATTTTAGCTGTAACATTTTATACTGTTTTTAAGCTGTTTTTACATTCTTTTAGATCTGATAATGAGAACATACTTTTCTATATTATCAATGAGGTGATAAACGCGTTGTTGGTTTTGATCTAATTGAATCACTGTACAGTTTCTGTCGAACTTTACTTATTGGTTGTACAGGCCACAGGGCTAGCTCAAACCGAGAGCCATTCTGTCTTGAAAGAACCGTGATTCGTTTTTGTATAGATTAATGTTTGTCGTGTTTGTGAAGATGCATTATCTTGTTAGCTGGTGTTCCTCGACGCGATTCAAACTTAAATGCCACCTCTTCTGCTTCATTCTTGCCACTTTGTGATATTGTTTTGACATCAATAGTGCTAGTCTCCTCTATCCTTATTACTACTCTTTCTAAGGGTATATATACTACGCATTGCTAGACACCCAACTTAATATTGGACAAACGTTACCTGGCCCAATACCATGTCCTTTCGCCAATCCTTCAGGATTTGATGGTGTTCTACAATCCATAGTGACCTCCTTGCGAACAACTTGATCAATGTCAACGGCACTAAAAAATGCTACGGACTAAAATGAGAAACAAAATACATTGTATTTAATTGCACTTACTTTAAAAAACGCACCGCTTTTTAACGGTGCTTCAGATTTATAACTTTAAAATATATTCTATTGTAACAAATGTTAGTTCCAGATCTGATTACGCCTGTGTCACAAATGTTTCAAAGATTTAATATTACGCCGGCTCAACTTTGTACATACGTAAATGCAGGGGTCTATTAATGAATAAACCTACAAGCAAGTATACAAAATAAGGTAATCACTTGCTTAAATAATCAAGATTTGATTTTATTTATTCTAATTACCTATAACACAATTCAATTTCAACCAGTCAACAAAAAGAAACATAATAAAAATTTCAATAATTAAAAATTTAACGAAATCCTGCTACACAAAAAACATTTGAAGGCAGAGGGGCCAATTTTGGTGTAATTTCACCTGTTCTGTTTAAGTCAGTTCAGTGTTAGATGTACATAATAACAACAACAATAATAATAATAATAATAATAATAATAATAATAATAATAATGACAACAAAGTTCATGTTTAGCACAGGGAGATGGTATTCACCTGCCAGACGAGAAAACTTAACCCCGGCTGACCAGAAGCTGTAGAGGTTAAACACCTTCCTCAATATGTTGGTGGTTCCAATGATAGAAGATGTTTGGAGACTCTTTCAAACTGCATTACAACCGCTTCGTCAACACTCCTAAGCTTCCCACAACGATTGGGACAACGCTCGTAGATACGCTGTGTAACTTCAGGATTTGTTGGGCCAAGGGAGAATACGTAGTGACCTTTTCTTCTTCCTCAGCTGTCACATTTCGATCAGAAGGCACAGCAAAATCTACAATCAGCCATCTCTTCTTAGTGCGGTCAACAACAACAACATCCGTACGATTACTTTCCACCTGTTGCATTGTCTCCACTGATCTATCCCACCAAACTTCAAACCTACCATCTTCACTCTTTCTAACTTTGTCAGGCACCTCTTCAAACCACTTCCCAGTACATTTCAACCCATATGTTTTGCACAACACCCAATAAATTCTCAATCCCATCCTATCATGTCGGATTGGATTGACAATATAATAAATAATAATAATAATAATAATAATAATAATAATAATAATAAACGTCCAGGGTATGACGTTAAACTGCATCCGGTTGTGGAGTTTCGACGTGGACGAATGAGGTTACCCTTTGCC
>RDPX01000507.1:247323-322323 GCA_003991215.1 Morbakka virulenta
AACTTCAGAAAGTCCCTTGTGCAGAATGTGTGGAGAACGAGCGGAGACAGTGCAACATATTGTTTGTGAGTGTAGTAAAATGGCTCAACGTGAATACAAGAGGAGACATGATAACATCGCTAAGCTGATCCATTGGATGTTATGTGGAAAGTATGGTCTCGACAGGAAGGAGAAATGGTACGAACATTGCCCGGAAGGTGTAGTAGAAGATGAAAATGTAAAATTGATTTGGGATATCAATATCCAATGTGATAATTTGATAGAAGCGAGGAGACCAGACATAATATTACTTGAGAAGAAAACGAAAGATGCCATCATTATAGATGTTGCTGTACCTGGTGATTGTAGGGCACATGAAAAAGAGAATGAAAAGGTCGAAAAGTATCAAGATTTAAAAATGGAGCTGAAACGTCTTTGGTCGTTAAGAAAAGTGAAAGTGGTACCAGTAGTTGTTGGTGCCTTAGGCTGTGTGAGCAAAAGATTTAATAGCTGGATGGAAATGTTAGGTCTTGAAGTAAATGTTGGAATTGTGCAAAAGACAGCCTTATTGGGATCTGCGAGGATAATTAGAAAAGTAATGGACATTTGAAAGAACCCTCTTGGCCCTTGGCCACTAGTTGTGGCTCCCCCAAGAGGAAAATACTCGGCAATACGAACAGCCTGTGCGAAAGCTTTAAAACAGTTAATAATAATAAAATAATAGTAATAAAAATGTTAATAATAATAATAATAATAATAATAATAATAATAATAATAATAATAATAATAATAATAATAATACGTCCTTGGTATGACGTTAAAATACATCCGGTTGTGGAGTTTCGACGTGGGCGAATGAGGCTACCCTTTGTACAACTACTTTCAGGTCACCCTTGAGCAAGGTTTAGTACCTGTTAGCTTTTCCAGAGGCCATGAAGTACTGGATTGGCATCCGGCAATTCTGTCATGGGTGGGGGTCTCTTTGGTCTTAATTGACAATACCCCAACAGATGGTGTCTCGAAAAAAAATGTTGGTGGTAGTGCAACCTAAAATTCACTTCTCTTATACCAATGTATAGTGTTTTCAAACAAGAGCAAACAACTGCTTAAAGAGCCTGGAACCAGTGATGGTGAAGGTCTTTCGCACGGAATGTGTCCTGTGGAAGAGCAGCGCAGGCCCGGTTGTCATCAAGGTACTGCCAGAACAAAAATAAGGAAGATGTGGTCGAGAGAAGAAAATATGTTTGTGATAGAGTGTTACTACAGAAGTGTACCAAACACAGAGGGTACAGGAAACGAATGTTTGACCTTTGGAGGGAAAAGGGGATGTTCATTGTAACGGATAGGCAGAAAACGAAAATGATGCCCAGGGGGCTAACGATGAAGGCAAAAACATCAGACATACGCTATGCATAATAAGTGGAGTAAGTCTATTTTATGAAGGAAAAGCGCAAATCAACAAGCCAGATGAGACACTAAACGAGGAGAGAAAAAAGCTCACCATCAATGCGAGCCGTTGTTTAAAACAAACTGGATTTAAAGGTGCAAAAAGCCAACAAGTTTTTGAAAAACCAAGAAAAGAAAACCAGCTTAGGAGCCTCGATTAGAGCAACAAATCGGAAACCTGAATCAGGATTATGGTGGAATGAAATCATTGATAGATTGATGCGAAAATATCGAATGAATGAAAAGATGAAGTGCATTGAGACAGTAAGGCAACGGATTATAACCAAAGAGGGCAAACTAAAAAGATACCGAAATTGGATCAATCAATACAACGAAAACCACACCTTTCAAAACAATGAAGTACGATTTTACAAACAACTGAACGGGCAAATGGGTGACAGAGAGCAAGAGAAACCGAATGAAGAAGAGGTGAAAAGGTTTTGGAGTGATATCTGGGATAACCAAAAAGAATATCAAAGAGACGCAAAATGGTTAACGGGTTTAAGAGAAGAGCTTCGCAATAAAGAACACCAGGAAGATTTGAGTATCGATAGTGAATATTTGAAAGCCGTCCTCAGAAGATTTAAAAATGGAAAGCACCTGGGCCAGATGGCGTTCATGGCTTCTGGTACAAGAGATTTTCATCACTTCACACTGAAATGGCCACAAAGGTGAATGAATGCCTTGCAGCAGGTGAGGTACCTAACTGGATGGTACAAGAAGAACAGTTCTCATACAGAAGGATGTCACCAAAGGAAATATTGCTAGCAACTACCGCCCGATAACATGTCTCCCTTTGATGTGTAAAATATTGACAGGTATAATCGCAAAAGAGGTATACACATTGAAAGAAAGAGAATTTCTACTAGATGAACAAAAAGGGTGCCGAAAAGGATCTAAGAAATGCGCAGCAGTGATAATGAAAAGAAGGAAAATCTCAAATTCAAATGGAATAAAGCTGCCGCATGACAATGTCATTAAGCCATTAAATGCTGAGGAAGGATACAAATATCTCGGAGTCTTGTGAGAGTGATACAATTACGAAAAATAAGATGAAGGAAAAAATAAGTAACAAATATCTTCGCCGAGTAAGGAAAATACTTGAAACCAAGCTAAACAACGGAAACCTGATAAAAGGGATTAACACCTGGGCAGTATCACTAATGGGATATTCTGCGCCCTTACTGGGCTGAACAGTTGATGAGCTAAAAGCAATGGACAGGAGAACCAGGAAACTCCTCACAATGCACAAAGCTCTCCATCCGAAGGATGATGTTGACAGACTATATGTAGGAAGAAAAGACGGCGGAGGGGGGCTTATCTCAATCGAAGAGTGTGTAGTGAATTCAGTGCTTGGTTTGAGAGAGTATGTTGAAAAAGGATGCGAAAGACTGAGTGCGGCAAAGGATTTGTATGAAGAATTTGAGGAGTCTGTTGATGTCCTTAAAAAACAAAGGGCCGCAGAGGGAAAGAAAAAACAACACATGTACAGTCCATAAGAAAAACGACGGATATAGCTGATGATATGTCATGAACATGACTCAGAAGTGTAACATTAAAGAGAGAAACTGAATCACTCATTACCGCTGCAAAAGGTCAATGTATTCGGACAAATTACATCGGCAAGAATAGATTAAAACCCAGGAAAATAGTCTGTTGTTTGTGTGCACAAAAAGAAGAAACCGTGATGCATATTATTTGCGACTGTGCAAAACTTGCACAAAACGAATACAAAAGGAGACATGACAGGGTAAGGACAACAATCCATTGAAAACTATGCAAGCAGATTTAATGCATTTCAAACATAATGATAAATGGTATGAAGACAAACCAGAACCTGTCCTTGAAAACGAAAAACGCCAGTTGCTATAAAACGTTGAAGTGCAGACAGATTCTCATATACAAGATAGAAGGCCTAACCTCATAATTGTTGACAAAGAAAAAAAATACTTGACAGATTGTGGATTTTGCAATACCTGAACATAACAGAGTTAAAATGAAAGAAAGAGAAAAATGAGAGAAATATCACGATTTGGCATGAGAACTAAAAGTTTTGGGAATAAGAAAGTAAATGTTATTCCAATAATTATTGGGGCTTTGGGAACAGTTCCAAATTCATTGAAAAATAGCTTAAACCAAATCGGAAACCGAACGAAGATTGAAACCATTCAGACGCCCCGTTGTTGAAAAAAAAGCCAGGATCATAAAGAAAGTCTTGGAGCTCTAAGGAGGCTTGTTGCCACTGGAACTTCAAGAAAAGTATACCCAAAACTATTTTGGTGTCAAATGAACTCAAATGAAAATAATAATAATGATAATAATAATGATTCTTCCTGGGTCTGACGATAATTGCATCCGGTTGTGGAGTCTCGACGTGGGCGAATGAGGTTATCCTTTGCCACAACTACCTCCTGTTAGCACCTGTTAGCCTACTCCGAGACCTTGAAATACCGGTCTGACATCCGGTGGAGTTTAGTCCCCGGCGGCCCCTAGAAATACCAGGTTGATGTCTGGTGCGGGATAGTATTACCCCAGGAGAGTTATGCAACTCTCTTTGGCCGTGGTGAAGGGAACATTATAGTGGTGGTATCACGATAAAAATACCAAGGAAGGAGATTGATGTTGGGTCAGGATCTTTCTACTCTGTAAGTGATGTACGGAACAGAATTTTCCATCTTTTCTTTTTCTTTGAGTATAGTTTACACTTCAATGCTGAGATATACTCACCCTCTCTTCCTATGGCCAGGATGGGGTCATCAGCCTTGGTCGGCAGCCATCCTAGGAAAAGGAAAACTCCGAAGAACAAACCAACCGCAGTTGTATATATCTGGTTGACGTCTGACGGGGTGTAGCTGAGTGTTATGGTTTGGGTTGGACCTTTAGCTTTGGTTGGCAACTTCCCTAGAGATGGTGTCTCAATAAAAATACTGGTGGTTGTGACACCTCACCACTACCCTCTTTTTGAGTGAAATGAATACAAATAATATTGAAAATAACGGCGTGAATGGCACTAGAACAGATCGTGAAGGTGCCTCGCCCGGCAGATGTCTCCTGGCTCGACAGCGGGGCCCGTTCGTCATCCTATGACTGTCAGAACCAAGTGGTCAAATGAAGTAAAAAATATTTTTATGGAATACTTCTTCAGAAGCAACCGTTTTGATGAGAATGAAAAACCAATAAGGGGTTACAGGCAACGAATGATGCATGAATGGAGAGAACGGGGAGTCTTTGATGTCACTGAGCAACGGTTGTGTGATCAAGCAAGAGACATTACAAAAAACGGTTGGCTCTCTGATTTGGTAATGCAAAATAGTCAAAGAAAGATAAACCTAGATAATGAAGAAGTGAACATGAATACAGGAGAGGTTGAGGACAGACAAAAGGGAAACAACAGAGTGATAGGTGGGGAAGAAAGTGACCATTTCTTTCATGAACCAAACGAGAATTTTGGCGATGTGATTCCTTAAATTGAAACATTAGATGAAGAAACGCAGCTGACTATTGCTCAATTTAATGATACCGACATTGAAGGCAGGAACACCGATGGAATTAGCTTTGAGAATGTTGGCATGAAAAGCCTAAATTTAGCTACCGCTAAAGTTAATAGAGTGTTGGATTTCATCGAAACGAAGAGTATAACAGACAAATAATCTCATCAAGCAACTTATTAAGAATATTGACATTCTTGAAAGGGTAAAGAAAAAACAGATAGGCGCTACAAGGGAGGCTGAGGCAAAATTGGTAAAGGAAAAATACAGAGTAGAAAGGAAGGAATTAACAACAGTAATTGAAGAACTAAAATAAAGGGTCCTTCCNAGTGAAATAAATACAAATAATATTGAAAATAACGGCGTGAATGGCACTAGAACAGATCGTGAAGGTGCCTCGCCCGGCAGATGTCTCCTGGCTCGACAGCGGGGCCCGTTCGTCATCCTATGACTGTCAGAACCAAGTGGTCAAATGAAGTAAAAAATATTTTTATGGAATACTTCTTCAGAAGCAACCGTTTTGATGAGAATGAAAAACCAATAAGGGGTTACAGGCAACGAATGATGCATGAATGGAGAGAACGGGGAGTCTTTGATGTCACTGAGCAACGGTTGTGTGATCAAGCAAGAGACATTACAAAAAACGGTTGGCTCTCTGATTTGGTAATGCAAAATAGTCAAAGAAAGATAAACCTAGATAATGAAGAAGTGAACATGAATACAGGAGAGGTTGAGGACAGACAAAAGGGAAACAACAGAGTGATAGGTGGGGAAGAAAGTGACCATTTCTTTCATGAACCAAACGAGAATTTTGGCGATGTGATTCCTTAAATTGAAACATTAGATGAAGAAACGCAGCTGACTATTGCTCAATTTAATGATACCGACATTGAAGGCAGGAACACCGATGGAATTAGCTTTGAGAATGTTGGCATGAAAAGCCTAAATTTAGCTACCGCTAAAGTTAATAGAGTGTTGGATTTCATCGAAACGAAGAGTATAACAGACAAATAATCTCATCAAGCAACTTATTAAGAATATTGACATTCTTGAAAGGGTAAAGAAAAAACAGATAGGCGCTACAAGGGAGGCTGAGGCAAAATTGGTAAAGGAAAAATACAGAGTAGAAAGGAAGGAATTAACAACAGTAATTGAAGAACTAAAATAAAGGGTCCTTCCCAAAACTGCAAAAATTACAGGATACTAACAACGAATAGAACAGTACAGAATAAATAGATTGTTCCGAGTGGATCAAAAGAAGGTCTGTAATGAGTTAAATGGAAATGCTAGAAACAGTAATGCTGACATACCGAATGCAGAGGAAAGTAGAACCTTCTGGAGTGAAATTTGGAGCGAAGGGAAAGAGCATAACAAAGATGCTGATTGGTTGAATGATCTGAAGGAGGAAATGGTGAATGTTGAGCAGAGGACTATTATAATTGATAAAGATAGGGTTAGGAAGCAGTGCAGGAAAATGCCAAATTGGAAGGCACCCGGGCATGATGGAGTGCAAGGGTTCTGGATAAAGGAACTCAATAGAGTACATGGAAGGATAGCTAGTCAGTTAAAGGCTATTCTTGATGGGACAAAAGAAATACCAGCTTGGATGACCCATGTAAGAACAGTGTTGTGTCAGAAGGAACTAGCAAAAGGAAATGTTGTCGAGAATTTGAAACCAATAACCTGTCTTCCACTGATATGGAAGCTGGTGTTATTTCTGAAGAGATGTATTGTTTTATGGAAAGCAAAAAGGTTGTAAGAGAAAGAGCATTTCGACAAAAGATCAGCTACTTATCAATAAAGCTATACTAAAGAACTGTAAGAAGAGGAAGACGAATCTAGCTATGGCGTGTATTGATTACACTGTTATCTCAGCTCTGGATGGTTTTCTTCTGCACCAAAAAATTGGAAAACTTGAGCAATGGGCAAACCCTTGATAAGGGGCTTGAACTTATCTCACTCCCAATTGGGTGAGTGGGGACTAATTTGCTTGGACAACAAATATTCATTCACTTACTACTCTACTCTACTATTCGGTTTAACCTCCGTGGTTCCCTCTGTTTGGGGGTTGGACAATGCCACATTGAGGCTTGATTCGAGCGCGCCACACTGAGCGATCTTCAGCAAGATTAGCAGGAAGACGAAGATAAGCAAGATCTTTTTTCACGCAGTGAATCCACTTTTTCTTTTGTCCGCCTGCAGCAACATTTCCTTCAACTTCGAAAGTTCGAATCGTATTGGGCCATTTGTCGCCCATTCTCTCAAGATGGCCAAACCATCTTAAGCGATTGTATCTCAGTTGACTAGTGATATCACAGATGCCGAGCATCTCTCTCAAACTGGCAGTTAAACTGGCGGAGTTGGCGGAAGAGTCGCCACTTAGACCAACGGCAACGAAGGCGTAACCTACGCGCGCATCGGGGTATGCTGAGAGCACGAATGAGACATTAGTATGAGTGCCCATCCGCCGGTGGAAGGCAATGGCAAACCACCACTGTACCCTGTCTAGAACAATCATGACAATGCACAGATTAATGTCTTACGCTAACAGCGTGAATGGGATTGATGACCATGCAGCCATCAACACCTCGCTCGGTAGGGACATTCGACAGGTGAGACCAGACCGTCAGCCTGCTACTGTCACAAACAAAACCACTTTACGAATTGGTACATGAAACGTACGCTTTGTATCAAGCAGGGAAATTTGCAAATGTAAAGATGAAAATGGAAAGACTGAATATCAATATGCTGGGTTTATGTGAAACAAAATGGACTGATACAGGATGTTTCGACAGGGAAGGATATAAGGTCATATACTCTGGAGGAGATAAGCATGAAAGGGGAGTTGCTATGATTCTGGACAAAGAACTGAGTAAATGTGTTTCTGGATATTGGGCCCTTTCAGAAAGAGTTCTGCTTGTCAAGCTGAAAGGACAGCCTTTTGATTTAACTGTTATTCAAGTGTATGCACCAACAGCCGACAGCAACGATGAGGAGATAGATACGTTCTATGAGGAAGCTATCAGGCACCGTAAATCTCAAGATATTGTCATGGTGATGGGAGACCTAAATGCAAAGGTTGGAAGTCAAAGAATAGGAAATATAGTGGGAAATCATGGCCTAGGAACACAAAATGAAAGAGGAGAAAGATGGGTAGACTGGTGTACAGCACATGATCAGGTGATTATGAACACATGGTTCAGAAATCATAACAGACGCCTGTGGACTTGGAATGACCCTGGAGAGAGGTACAAAAATCAAATCGACTATGTGACCATCAAAAGTCGTTTTAGAAATGCTGTTCAGCAAGCGAAATCCTACCCTGGAGCAGACTGTGGGAGCGACCACAATCCGGCTGTATGTACAGTCAGACTGAAACTTCGTCACTTAAAACGTACATCCCCAGAATCGAAGCTACAATGGAATCTTTTGCGTGAAAACCAGGAGCTTAGAGCTGATGCAGTTGCGATACAGAACTGGTTCGAAATACTCGAAACGGAAGAAGGCAGTTAGTGGGAAGTGTTTAAAGAAGCAATAGTAGAAACAGGGAAAGAAGTTATTCAACCAAAAGAAAAAGAGCAAAAGCAAGCTTGGATGAAACCAGAAATTTTACTAAAGATGAGAGAGAGACAGAAAATTTTGGAAAGGGACTCGACTCAATACAAAGATCTGGACCGTGACACAAGAAACGACTGTAAAAAAGCAAAAGAGGCATAGATAAATGAGCATGTCGAGAAATTGAAAGCTGCAAGACCGCGGATCCTAGCTTTATGCACAAAAAGATTAAGGCGTTGGTAGGGAAGAGACCCTGTTGCTGGATGCATTAAGACAAAAGATGGATCTATGGTCATGGAGAAAGAAGAGTTGATGGAGCGTTGGGCAGAATATGCTGACGAGTTATTCATGGAGGAAAGGGGAGGAAAGCCAACCATCAAGGAAACATGGAAGGACCCAGAATTCTACCATGTAAAGTGAAAGAGGCAATTAAGAAGATGAAAGCGAATAAGGCCACGGGTCCAGACGGAATCTGCATCGAGATGATAAAGGCACTCGAGAAGTTTGGGATATGCAAATCACTAAACTGCTCAACGACATATACGACAGCGGAGAAATCCCTTTAGACTTAACCAAATCTGTATTTATCACTCTGCCCAAGAAACCAGGTGCTACTGAGTGTCAGCTCCACAGGATCATTAGTCTAATAAGTCATAAGGTCCTAATGCGAGTCATAATGAGAAGAGCACGGAGAGCAATAAGACCAGAGATAGGAAAGCAGCAATTCGGTTTTGTCCAAGATGCAGGAACAATAAATCCTTGATTTGTGATAAGAATGCTGTCGGAACGAGCCATAGAAATGCAACGTGATCTATACATGTGTTTCATCGACTACTCATAAGCATTTGACAAAGTGAAACACGAGTGCCTGATAGAGATGATGCAAGATCTGGACATAGACGGAAAGGACATTAAACTCATAAGGAACTTATACTGGGAACAGATTGCGTGTGTGAGAGTGCAGAACGAAGTTGGAAAATACGGCAATATTCGAAGAGGAGTCAGGCAAGGCTGTGTCTTTTCACCAGACCTATTTAATTTATATAGTGAGAACATCATGCGAAGTATCGAAGGAAAAGACGGTTTCGTGATCGGAGGGTGCAACATGAATAATATACGTTACGCTGACGACACGACTCTCATAGCTGACAGTCCAAAGAAGCTACAACAACTGCTAAACACAGTTGTAGAAGAAAGTGGGGCAAAAGGTCTCAATAACAATCACTGCAACTTTTTGCATGGCAGTGAGCAAAAGACATGTGAACGTGAGCTGCAAGATAGCCATAGATGGAGAAGCCATAAAACAAGTAAATAAATTTAATTTTCTTGGCAGCATGATTACATCAGACGAAAGATGTTTGGTGGAAATACGGAAACAAATTGCCACAGCATAAGAGATATTCCAGCGGATGTCCAAGATACTGAGGAACCGAACTATTTCCTTGGACACCAAGCTCAGAGTCCTCAATTGTTACGTAATTACAGTGCTTACCTATGGGAGTGAAAGCTGGACCATCACACCAACCCTAGAGAAGAAGCTGGAAGCAGTAGAGATGTGGTATCTACGCCGAATACTAAGGATTTCATGGACAGAGTATGTTACCAATGAAGAGATACTGAGACGAGCAGGATGCAAAAGAGAGCTACTGTCCACCATTCGAAAAAGACAGCTGTCATTCCTAGGACATGTAATGAAGAAAGGGGAACTAGAAGAGTTGTCAGTGACCGAAACGATTGATGGGAAACGAGGCAGGGGAAGACAAAGAACCACATTCATAGGAAGCATAGCAGCATGGTCTACAAAGAGCAAGCTTCAGCTCCTGAGGGCAGCGAAGGACAGGAATCTGTGGAGAGACATGATCGCCAACGTTTGGCTGGGACACGGCACCTGAGGAGAAGAGGATATACCAAACGTGCATCGACAAATCCTAGAACCAACATCGAGCATTTCCATGTAAAAATCGATTATATCAAAATTGAGTTAATAATGTTATTCAGTTACCCGAATAAGATTTAGTCCTACCATTAAACGGTGTGGACAGTGGTAAATAATTTCATAAAGTTAGGAACGCAGACAAACATATTGTGCGAATACTAACCTGTGGGAGATCATTTAAGCCTAATTTGTAGGCAAATAACGAGCGTGTTAAAAGATTTGTTATCTGGAGGGCGAGCGAAGCCCTGTATTTGTCCGTCTCTTTGACCAAATACCTCACCTAAAAAAATAATGACAGTTACCACACTAACTACATGCATCAGAATTAATGCCACGTGTGTGCACGCAACAAATCTTTTAAACAAAATGAAAATTATAGGCATACGTTAACCATCTAAATTTTTTTGCGGTGGTTGGGGTGGAAGAAGCTGGAACTTTATTTGGTATACAAATACCACAATGTAAAACACATTTAAATGAATAATGGGAAGAAACCGTTCATTTTGTTCCAGCATAACCACATGATAAAATTTTGATAAAATATTGAAAGCAAATTGAGATTTTTAGGATTTCATATATAGCTCGGCTTCATACAAGGCACGATGATGCCAACAAAGGCCCAACAGTCACCATACGGCAACAAAGAAACGGCAATAAGAATGCCCATTTTTTGTGGTTGGTTGATCTGGTCATTTCAATAAACTTTTTTGCTAATAAACACCATAAACTATATTTTTCTTAATGGTTTGAAAAAAGAGGGTATTTCTATTACCTTACTATGATAATCAAGCCCCAACATCATATGTTCCTCCTTTTTATTATCCTGACCCTTTAATGATATTATCAAATGGAGCGATTGTGCAAAAAATTCGCTATTAATATATCCCTCTACGTTTTGAAGTATAGCTCTTCAATCATCATTCGGGGTTGTGAAAAGCTCTGGTTATGTACAAGATTTTGAGAGTGTACTTTATTGTCACACTTGCTGCAACAAAAAATGGCAGAAATTCGTCTGTTGTGTGTATTGTACCGGGGCTCTCACTGTTGTGTTCTATTACTGTCGTTGTCTTTTTCATACACCCTTTGAGAATGACCTAGAAGATCAAAACCTTTTTATTCTTGGCTATTTCATAGATTTGGAGTTAACCAGTTACACAATTCTTTATTCCATTTTTCTTACCCTGTCGTATCTGATATTAATAACAATTGTGCCAATAATCGTGACAATCAAACGTAGTAATAATAGCTTCCAGTTGTGATAATAGCAATGGTAGCAATGATAAATGTCGGTGCGATGATGGTGATGGTACAAATGACAGTAATTATGTTGTTTCTACTAAAGTTGGTTTAATGATGCTTTACAAAACTGACAGCGACCAATAACATTAACAAAAATTCATATTTTTTACCTCATCATGGATGCTGATTGAGAATCTACCATTGATACTGTATGTGGTAAAAAGCCACTTCATACAAACAAGTATCAAATGTAAGTAATCTACTGCAGAGGACTGGACAACCCAATTTATTCTGCTGGTCATAAACTTAAAAGAAAAAACAAACTGGATTCAGTATTGAAAAAACTTTTAGTAAGAACACTGTTTTTTCAAGTTAGAATTAATTACATGAACAGCACGCTATAAGAGTTAGCTAAGTGTTGTATGAATTACTTTGCTTCTTCCTGTGTATTTTGGGAAGTGGGAGCAAGCCATCGATAACTGATTACGATTCATTAGTGTCATAAAACTAAGTCGCACCTGTTATTTACACAAAAGTCTTAAGTAGAAAATGTATTTAACAATTTCAATAAAACAAATACTGTAGAATATTTGCTCAGCTTTGGAATTCTAATTATGCTTATTATGAGCTTAATTGGTCTTTCAAAGACAAGTGTCCATTAAAATGATTCTAATGTTTCTAAAAATTCATAAAATTCACAAATTGTATACACTAAAATACAGAGTTAAATCCTAAATTTCCTAAATAGTTTCCATTAAAAAATTTAAATCTCAAAGTTTTTCTTCACTTAATTTGCTAATCACCAATTAATTAGTTGAGTTACAGAGCTATAAGCACAAATGAAAAGTGAGCATTGGTGAAACACAGATTCCTGCTAAATTTCAAACTGATAGGTAAAAAAAGGAACTCTTGCAACATTTACGTTGGTGGGAAATTGTGCCAAGTAGCAAGCCTGCTGATCCAGACCAAATGGCAGTATACAAAGTCTAAGGTCTTAAATAAACAATAAACTCTTGTTACAGCCAAATCAATTATACAAAAAACATCGGTTGCAAGAATGACTCTAGCTACTATATCAGTTAAATTTGGCTTTTAAAATGTTAATGCACCAACAAATTAGCCTCACGGGTCCGCGTTTGGTTAATATCCTTGTAGGCTTTTATGAAAAACAGTCATTTGAGCCTACACAAACTAAGGACCTACTATGCGATGAACATTTGCCGATGACAACTTTAAAAATCAACAAGATACTATTAAGCTCATGACTGATTTTTACAATTTCTATCCGTTCTTACTTATTTTCGTTAGTTACTTACCAAATAATGAAAATGAACAAGTTGGCTGTTAACAGATTTCAGATATCAAGTAGAAAAAATTACACCTCTTTGAAAATTAGTGAGGTTCGAAAAGGAACCTTCACTGGACATTGCCTGGGGTAAGACTCATTCAGTTCCAAGCAGTTCAAAATTGGTCGCATAAAAAGCTTCGTTCATCGTACTGTCACTATTACTTCTCCTGACAATTAGATAAAATTATGGGAATTCTGTTAAGTTACGCTTACCCTAACAATGTACTAGACAAAGTTATTCCGTATAAACTATCTCGCTTTCACAATCCTGTTTGCCAAAGCCTGTGAATCAAAATCGTACAGGGGGCTGGTTTCCACTAAATTCAAAAACCAAATTACCAGGGCAGTTGCTAAATACTATTTCTAATGAACCCAAAGTAATTTTCACTGCACGAAAAATTATTTCTTCATCCACAACAGACGTCTTGCTTACCACAACTTTAAGTATGGCTGGTTATGAGTTTAAGTGCCAGTGTGATCCCAAGAACGTAGGCAGAATAATACAAAACGTGCCCAGTATTTACAGGAAAGACTTTATGCTAATCGAGTTTAATCCAAAAGAATGTGGAAGTGTGTACCCCAAACTGTTAATTGTGATTGGTACACCATCTGGTAATCCGGTGACAATGCAGTCAAAATGTCGAGAAAAATTGTTCAAACCAGTTGGCAGAGATAGATCTGCCTTTCACTTGGGAGGGTTAGAAGAAATTTACGTTAAACTTTCATTATCTTCCTCGTGTTGAGACTGCACGCCGTAGAGGCACGTCTCCTAGATAGAGAGTTAAAAGGCAGATCTGTCAACTTAAAGTACCGTCGACTAATGCAGTCTAACAAAAGAAAGAACTGTATAATATAATGAAACCGCTGTTAGGACGGAGCACCAGACAACGAGGAAAAGTGACAAACAAAGAACAGAGAGCAGCTGAAGAACAAAGTGGCTACGCTAGTGTGATAGAAGGAACAACTCCAGGAAGTGCTTAATAGAGACACACCAAGTAAACCACCATATGAAGAGGAGGAAAAACATAAGTGCTCGACATATCAGAGGAAGAAACAACTATACCAGATATAACAACTGTACTAACGGGCTTCAAAAATGGTAAAGCTCCTGCAACAAGCCAAATTTCTGCAGAAAAACTGCTGAAATTTGGCAGGCCTTAAGAATACAATTCTGGAAATGAAGTGGGTTTTCGAACTCATCTGAGGAAAAGAGACATTTCCTACATGAACTGTCTCATTACTGGCTTGAAGTTAGCTTGCTGCCTTTGGCTAGCAAAATGCTCAGCAGGGTTATGAAAAGCAGGACAAAAATGGGATGCGGTGTTTAGGAAAGAACAAGGTGGCTGTAGGATTGGCAAAGGAACCGTTGACCAGATATTCATCCCAATAAACAGTCTGAAGCAAGTCAACGAATGGAATGCTACTTTGTGTATTTACTTTGTCGTCTTTGAGAAGGAATTTGATTCCACCAATAATGCATCTATAATAGAATCCCAGAGAAGCCGATCCATATGTTTGAGCACCTCAAATCCTGCCATAAGAAAACACGAAAAAAACAGATTGGTTTCTAGTGATGACCGGACTAAAACAGAGCTGTTACAGGTCAGGATTTCTTTTGCGTCTAATGATTGAATGGGTAATGCAAAAAACTGTAAAAGGCGAGAGAACTGGAATCCTATGGAATTTCACAACCATGGTCGACTGTGTAGATAGTTTTGCTCTTCTATCCTCAACAATGAATCTCGACAATGACCTCAACAATGACCTCCAACACAAAACGACTAAACTTGAAATCAATGCAGCCAAAGATGGATTGAAGCTGAATTACCAGAAATGCAAAGTCATGAAAATAACAGCAAAAGCGATGACTAGTTTAAGGTTGGAAAGAATGAAGTACGGCTGATGAAGAGGTTCGCGTATCTGGGTGCGAAAGATACAAAGGATGCTTGAGGCACAACAGATGTAAAGAAGAGAATAGCATTAGCCAGCGCATAGATCAAGAGCCTATCAAACGTATGTCAAGCCAGTGACATTGGCAGAAAGAAGATCGTTTTTTTCGTTTTTCAAGAGTCTTGTTTTGTCAGTGCTGTTTCTATGGATGAGAGACCTGGAAGGTGACTAGGAAGAGATATTCGACATTTTTCAGTTCATGTAGTAGGAGAATTTTCAAGATCCAGTGGCAGTAGCACATTTCAAACAAGTCAATTCTAGTGATGGCAGGGGTGGAAGAGACCAATTAGGGGGTGCAAAAACGGAGATGAAAGGGCCAGGTGCCAAGAAAAGAAAAAACGTAACAGCTGTGCTGTGGCCCTTGGGTTGACAAACTGAAGGTTATAATGCCGTGTATACCGACGGTGAATAGTGGCAGTGGAACGGGATGACACGGGCAGGAACACGTAAAATTCAACAATATATACAGCTGCAAACCGGTATGACGTGGGGGAACGGTATCGGAGTCTTGTGTGCCTCCTGGAACAGAGAAATTTAAAGTTAAACTAAGGTTTTAACACCCCTTCTTTGTAGATGAAAAGAACATGTATGATCTTTTACTGTTTTAAATAATTAGTCAAATCAATTCTCTTTGCTTTCTGTTTTCCGTAATGATAAAAACAAGTTAAGTGCTGGCGGCAAGCTGTCAATGATCCTTGTCCTGTTTTCCTCCTTGAAACACTGCCGCTCGCCTTGTGTTTTCCCGTTCCACATTGATTAACCATGCGAAATCAGAACTAGGGCAAGCATGTAAAACCGTCATAGAGGAAATCAATAATATCAACACTTCTTACCTTAGTCCCAACAACATTTGGTCTCAATGCACGACTGACTCGACAGCCGAGAACCGGGGTTCGTGGGTCTTCTGAAACCGCAATGCTCTCAAGCTTATTAAACATCTCAGACTCACTACAAAATCAGGTTGTGAAAAAAGGAACTAAATTAGAAAATCATAATAAACTGATTACGATAACTGATTTTGATAACTCTTCAACATTTTTACAGCTTTGTACTTCTCTTTTGTATGGCTTAAGAATTATTTTAGTCTAAGTCATATCAACAAAGAAACAAACTGCGAATAAAGGATCGCAATGAAATGGACAACGTCGCCAGTCCCTTCTGAAAGGCCCAACGCCTTTTACAAATACTGTATTCAGGTTTCGTGACATAACTCATCTTTAAAGTGTTATTAGTCAGAACAAAACCAGACATCAACAGTTACGCTGAAAGTTGTTAAAACTTTTATTTTGTGACAACTTAACCAAAGGTTATTTAAAAATATGCTTTACACATATGTGAGACGTACGCCTACAAAAAAGCTTTTTTGTGTAAATAATGAAAAAAGCATCTAACAGAATCCCAACACTTTTTTCAGTTAAATCTGTCAAAGGACCTTCCATGAATCCCTGTCGTAAATATAATAAAAATATAAGAAGAGACCAATACATAGCTCGTAAACTCATCCAGTGTTCGACAAATGGAAACATTATCATTATCATCATTATCATTTTCTGAAACATTGCATGCATGTTTCGAATTTGTTAGAAATTAAAGTTTAGAGAAGTCATTGATTACTAAACGAAAAAATCCTTTAAGGAATGTAACGCCAAATTTTAAATATAGTATTGGGGAAGGAATAGGGGAATATGGAAATCTGTTTAAATACGTGGTGGGCACGTGCTTTGATAGGAACCTTGTCTTACAGAATGGGGATGTTGCCGTCATTGTCATTATCCTCATCATTATTATTATCATCATTATTATCAGTGTCATCATTATCACCATCGTCATATCCATCAAATGGGTTGACATTAGGGGGTATGCTTTACCACTTGTACAAATCTTTCTATTGATTCCATTTTACTCTTTGAGTGCTCAAGTTTTGTTCATACTTACTATTTCCACAGTGTCATTACAAACTACCATAACTTTTAGCAAGGGTGGCTGGGAGGCAAAATTAATTGGTAATACCTGAGAAAATGTTTTTCAGAGCCACGCCCTCAAGGTTGTTTGCAACGCCCATTTTGGCAAAAGCGATTACCTTCTGTTTGTATCTACGCTCTACTATCACCTGGGTTTTTATCACTATTTCTTGTAAAAAGGTATAAAAGTAAAAAGTGTACTTGACACAGATAGTATATATTATTGATAATTGTGGACGTATTACAAGTATTTTTCCTGCAATTAAGTGCCGAACCAAAATGTGTAAAAATGAATTGTAGGGGGTCCTAATAATTGCGGGGGCATTCAAAATATTTTCAAAAAATAATTAGCGGGGGCCACAATTAGGCGAACCCAAGATTAAGAAATGAAACCTGATCTAAACTTCTTGAGTGTATCTCAAACTTCTAGCGTTAAAGGCATGCTTGTCTAGTTTGCTAAAAAGACTCAGATGGATAAAGAAATCCCAAAACTGCCAATGAAATTTGAGCCTAGATAATATTCTTACTGAATTCTTACATTTTACCAATTTCAAACCTTCAAATTCTAAAAAAAGGTTTTTATGAAAAGTGGTTAAAGAAGATATCTTTTTCGATAGAAAATAACTAATAAATCTTTTTACACTTTTGCCTAAATTACAAAGATGAAATCTTACTTTACAAAAGCTATAAGATTTTGGAAATACCCCCATCTACACCTCCACCTGACATGATTTTATTCATCTCAATGATATGGTTCGTTTCCTTCCTATTTAAGTGAAAGGCAGAGTTGACCGCCATGCTACTAATTTTCACCAATTAACAGCACGACGTCATCATTAGCAATTTGGCAACAGACAATGTATCACAAACAAGGTGCAAGGCAGGACAAGGCCAATATGATGCAATTCTCAATTGTTTCTCTTCTTTCACTGATAAGCCAGGTTGACTCTAAGTGTGGCAAGCCATGCTCATCCTTGAAAATGGCTGATATTTCAATGGAAAAGGAATGCAGGTGGCTCCTTTCACAGGATTAGGTAAAAGAATTGTATCACAGCAAGCAACGATTGGAGAAGTCGAGTGGCTGTGCAGAGCTGCGTGTTTGTCAAAGGCGGTGTGCAAGAGGAAAAAGAGGAAGAAGAAGAAGATTGAAAAGGTCTCTTATAAGGGAAAACAATCATAAAGACTTGTTTTGTGATTTCTTTGATACAATTACTTTAGGCAAAAAAACTACTTATAAGGTATTGGTATTATTAGCGCCGTGTCTGATTTTAGCCTTCTTTTCCACTGAGGCTTTTTCAGTGACTAATTCTTATGCGATCTTCTCAAAAACCAGATGAACAATTGGGCAAATTTGGATAATTAAGAGATTCTTCCCTGTCAATGAAACTGGCTCGTCTTTTCAAATTTTGCTAAAAAGTCTGTAACCTTGTTATAAATCAGTTATTAATAATAAATTTCAATTCTCCAATTAAGTATATTACCTCCCTCCTTTCCAGACTTTCTCACCAAACGAAGACCACTCAGATCTACAAACAAGAATAAATAACTCCAAGAAAGTCAATATAAATACTATCATATAATATATTTTAAAGGATTACCAGTGGGTAGCTATAAACAGATTCATATTTCTGTGAAAAAAACCCCTAGAAAAACGGAAAAAACCACGTTACAGCTCCAATAAAAAGAAAAGTGGCCAGAAAAATATTTTCCTTTAAATTCACTTTAACTTGATTAGGTTTACATCTGAAGCTGACTGCAACCCCAATATCGATTTTATTTCTGCGTTGTAGTGATGATAAGCTTTAAAAGTGCTATTCTTGTCTGTTCACCTATCGCCTAATCGTCTGTAAACCCAACCCATTAACACTGACAAAAGAATAAATCGAAAAACAGTAACAACAAAAAGGATACATAAGTTTGAACAATTCAGTATTTTGAATCATAACTGCAAACGTTATAAAACATTAAAAGAGACCCAGTTTTCTTTTTACCAAGCATTTGGAGAGTACTAACTGTACTAAATAAAATTTTATTGAAATGTTTTAATTTTTCCTCCCTGAAATTTGATGTCTAAAATCACAATTCACCCAGCAACCACCATATGCTAAAATCAGTAGAGAATTAAATTCCAGAGTCACAAAGTAAGACAGCAGCATTAAGGGCAGTGAAATCACGGATAAAAGCAACAACGATGTCATTCTACAGTAAAATGTATAAAATAACGTACACCAACGATATAGCCAATTAAGAGGCACTGTCAGAAAAATCAGTTGTGGCCCCCATAAGGAGAAATCAACTTCTGTTGCTTCAACATATACTAAGTAGAGAGGGTAGCAAAAAGTCCTTCCTCGAAAGACGAAAGACAAAAAAGAACGTGGGCGACAACATAAAACATTTCTAACGAGTTTGGACAAATGGATCAATTTTAGGCTTGGTGCACTGCTACGTTGTGCCAGTGAATGAGAGCTGCGGGATACTCTAAATATTGACATCTACCTTAACAACACCTGATAATAATTGCTACTATTTCTATTTCTATTTTACTACTACTACTACTACTACTACTACTACTACTACTACTACTACTACTACTGCTGCTGTTGCTGCAGCTACAATAAGTAAAATTGCTGTCGGTCTGGATTTTCCTGGAACTTTCAAAAAGTATTTTATATCAGGATATCAATTCTTTAAACTACAAAAATGCAAATTATTATTATAAAAAACTTGGTCACATAGGGAATTTGTGAAACTGTATCCTCATTAGAAAAAATTTCCGAAACATTATTAATTTAATTATCTTTCAATTATGAAGATCACTGACTGCATTTTTCCTTTAANCTACTACTACTACTACTACTACTACTACTACTACTACTACTACTACTACTACTACTACTACTACTACTACTACTGCTGCTGTTGCTGCAGCTACAATAAGTAAAATTGCTGTCGGTCTGGATTTTCCTGGAACTTTCAAAAAGTATTTTATATCAGGATATCAATTCTTTAAACTACAAAAATGCAAATTATTATTATAAAAAACTTGGTCACATAGGGAATTTGTGAAACTGTATCCTCATTAGAAAAAATTTCCGAAACATTATTAATTTAATTATCTTTCAATTATGAAGATCACTGACTGCATTTTTCCTTTAAAATATTATACATATATACAATTTTTTTAAAAAACTTTCTACCGTTTAATTCGCCTTCTGCGCACTATTTCAAAAAAATTATCCTGACTGACACAATTTTCATCGTCAACAAGCATTCCATATTTCTCTACAATTTCTTTACTTGACCCGAACAGCCGGTACCTGGAAATAAATGGAAGGAGCAAAATGAATCAGTATTATTGCTACATGCATACGAACTGGATAGTCAAAGGAGGGGGAAAGTGAGTGCAGATGGGTCCTAAAGAGTATCATCTCTTTAGCAAAATTGTTCTATGATTTGTTTTCATAGATGGCTCGTGATGTCTATCGACAGTGACGCACATAAACGTAGACATAGGTACATAGGTACACATAAATAGGGTCAGCAAGGTCATATTCGTTCAGGTACAAAACACACACACACGCACACACACACACACACACACACACACACACACACACACACACACACACTCTCTCTCTCTCTCTCTCTCTCTCTCTCTCTCTCTCTCCCTCTTCCTCCAATTCCTCCAACCCTTTCTTTCACACACTCTCGAAATGTTTAAAAAAGATAATTATCAAATGAAAGAAAAGAAAGCAGCAAAAGCACCTAAAAAGCAAATAAAAAACAAATCTGCTTGACAGGTGGGAGGTGACTGTTGAAGTAAATACAGAATATATCAGCAATATACCAATAATATATCATAATATATATCAACATATATACATTATATATATTATATATATAGCACTGATTGAATCATATGTACCTTATGTTTTAGATGCATTACATACAAGGAAGATCAAACTAAAAAAATAACCTTTGTGTTTTGGCAATAACTGCATATACCAAAATAAAGCCATGCACATACAGGTTATAAAACAGAATTTGAATATAAGTAACTGCCTCCTGTTGACTTCAAATACTATGTTACTTTAATAACACTGTCCAACAAATTTTTGATGATTGAAAATCTGTATTTATTTTTGTAGCATGTACCAAAAAAAAAGAAAAAGTGAAATAGAAATTTATTTTTTACTTGTGACAAAATAGTTTTCGTTGTTTGTTTTTTTAATTTTCATAGTTTTATTAAACTCATGTGGCTCGCTCTATCTAATTTTCATCCCTTTAATGTCTACGTTGAAGGGAGATTTAAAACAACAAATTTTGAACATAAAATTAATTTCATAGTTTAATCAATCAATCTGGGTACCGTGCCAGAATACTACTTCCTCGTCACATGCCCTACAAACCCAATCTGCCTGTTCACGATCGTCTGTAATAAATATCTACTAGTCCCAGCCTTACGCAGATCATCCACATTGGTTATCCTGTCTGTCCATGATACCCTCAACATTCTCCTTAGAAACCACATTTCCACTGCTGTAATCCTGTCTTCCAGACTTTTAGTAATAGTAGTAACTCTCGCAAGCATATAGTGGAGTTGACCACACGCAGCATTTAAGAACCATAATTCTAGTTTCGATTTTTGATTTCATAGTTCAGATTAATAAAATACAAGACACCAAGAGCTGATTTATAGTCGACTTAAATCATAACTCTGTTGATACTAGACATTTTTACATGTTTTATTTAGCCTCAAAATATAGTAGTCTTACCGGTACCGATACAGACAATAGCAAGGCAACTGTGACAGACACTGATGATAAAGTGCCACATGTTTTTCATGTGAGGAAACTACATCGGATGAGATTGATCTCATTTCACAAATAGATTTGGAAGATCTGGTCCGAGGTTTGTAATTAACTAAAAGACAAAGTAAACTATTTGAACCCGATTAAGAGAAAGGAACCTTCTTGTAAGTTGAATTCGAACTTGAATTATTCGAACAGTGTTAAGGACCTATCCTAATTTTTCTCAATGTAAAATAAAGTTTGGTATTGCAATGACATTCCTCACCTTTTTGTTCACATGAATGTGAAGTACTTGTCACAGGATTGGTATTAATTTATTGGTCCATCACAATACTCAATTAAAGGAGTTTAGCTCCATAATGCAAAACTGACTACCTTCAGTTCCAATTGATAACTCCACAGAATAAGGTGAAAGTTACCTTAATCTTAAACTGATCCTGGATACGATTAAACACAGCATGCACAAATACGTAGTTTCTCCTGACCTAAAAGATTGTCGTCATTATATCAGAACTGCAGTCTGGATTTGCAAGGTTTATGTGCTTTTTGTGCCTTTGGAATAGACGAGGTCACCATAAACACTATATCAAAGAGAAGTGTCTTTAGAGAATCTATCAGATTGTTGGGGCAAATTACAAACCCTCCCCTTGTTAATAAGGAACTCATCATTATCCTACTTCTTCAAATTAAATTTAGTTTTGTCAAACAATTTGTCAAGGTAATGTATAAAGATGGAAGTGCCTATGAATACCTACCAGGAAAATTTCCAAACTAAGCCAAGCAAAGCTAAAGGGGGAATATTTGTTGGTCCCGACATGAGAGAGTTACTGAAATACTCCATAAAATTTGAAAAGCATATTAATCAATCCCCTCCCCAAAATGGTCTAAAAACTCTCAAAATATTTACCGAAACACGAGGGTCCCAAAAATCTGTCTGGCAGTGATAACCTATTCCCTATCCAATTAACTGATGTCTCTATGCAAAACCAATGTGTTGAACCATTAAGTATCTACCCCAGGTGTATTCATTATGGCTATGAGTGTTTACGGGCTAATAAATAACTTCGTTTCTTCGTCATCGTAATCATTATTTCTCCCATGATAAGTTGTACCAAAAATATTCGTTGGATAACGCAAGAATGCATTCAGAATTAGTTTTTCTTGTCCAATGCAATATTTTATGCAGTGTTACAGATCTCTCAAAAATAGGCGTTTGCAAGAATATTGGGCTGCTTAGTACAAACGATGATCATGAATTAGCCACTATTTTTTCACCATAGAATTTTCCAGGACGTATAACCACTGCAGTAACCTTGGTCCTCCTTGGCCTCTCTCTGTCTTTATTTTTCAAGCCTCTCTGTAACAGATAACCACAGGCTCACCGTGGCAGGGGTAGCAAGGTCATTTTTCATCACGCAATCTGGTGATCAAACATTCCTTCCCACAAAATGTTTTCCGCGGCTTTAACTTGGACTGTCTTTATCCAAGCTGCCACAGTGACGGAATTATTTAGGGCGTTTGCAACTACGAATAAACATCTCTCTATCTTCCGTACTCAATAATGGCTGCGCTGGAGTAGTATCTCCTGAAACTGTTTTTCTTTTTCTTTTCCTTCTTCTTTTCTGCTTTTCAATCATTCCGTAGGGGCTATACTTTTAGAGCTCCTCTTCTCACGACATAACCAAGAAACTTTAGTCTTCTTATGATTTCAACAAGCTTGCAACTTTCTCCAATCATATGTAATAGCTTCTTATTTCTTGTTAAATCCGTCCATAATATTCTCATCATTCTTCTTCACAACCACGTCTCTGCTGCTTCTTATCCTTAGATTTTGCTTCAAACTATCCAACTTTTTACTCAAAATGAGTGGGTAGACCATATACGTCTTTAAAACTTTCTTCTATCCATTTATTAATAATTTTCTATTACTTAAAGAGATTTTCAGATCTCAAAAATTCGATATTGTAATTCTTCTGCTGATTTGCTGTTAACACATTCCATTTTTTAAAATTATGCTCCACCTAAACTCCTATTGAACACCTCTAACTTACTTTTTTTTCCAGCCAACACTTCTGATATTCGTTCTGGCTACCATCCTGGTCATTTTGATATAAAGCTTTTAACCATTTTGCAGGGAGTAATAAAATGGTTGATATATTTACATAAACGATTTTTTAATGAATAACAAGAAAACGATAAAATATTTTCTAAAGTATTTACAATGTAGACATTCTTAGTTTTCCTTTGATTATTTTAATGCGTATAGGTACATACGTGACTTTGAAAGAAAAAAATATATATTTTTAGTAATGTTGCATCGTTGGGTTTCTTCATAAAACAATAATAGTTTTACACAAAAAATCCCAGCCAATATCACTTTATCGTTTCACAAAATTTTTTAAATGCACGTCATATTTTGTTAAAAATCAACTGAAGACAGGTTCTGAGTTAGATGACGTAATGTCTGCGTCAACACGGAAACGAGGGCCGTAAGTTCAGAGGAAAGTATTTCCACTCAAAAAACCGACTTGTCCAGGCTATGATACATCTTCATACTGTGGACTTAGATATTCTCAAATTCCAGGAACAATGTGTTTCTTTATAAACATTTCGAAAACAAGACAAAAAGAGCAACTGATCTTTGCTACATAGTTTAGGTTTTGATCCAGGTTTTATATTTTGGGCATAACTAGAATGTAAATCTTTTTTGTATGTGACAAAGATAAAGTATGTGTGTAAAAACTATAAAATTACCAGGATGTGATGTGAGCCAGTAGAGGATTTGAATAGCTTAGGATTCTTTGCTATATTTTTAAACTAATAAATCTGTTCAGGGTTTATTTTCTCCCGTTCATTTCGTGAAAAGTTAATTGTTGCGGTTTTCTTTTGGAAGCATTTATTCAATTATTGGACTTGCTACGATAATTCGGATACTTGTTTATTATATTTATTACACTCAACTTACCTAACACTCATAACAGTGTTAGGTAAGTTGAGGTGACGTGTTAATTTTGATAATAGAGTAATCATCATCACTTGTGTTTTTTTCAAAATTTTATTCTTGAATTTGATTTTGGGAGCAGATTTTCTTTTTTTCTGATACTTTTTTATGGAGAAATATATGAGGAACAGAACCACGTTTTGAAAGGTTTTTTTCACCACGACCTACAGATGCCTTGATCTCTTTTAGGGGTAAATGAAATTCACACATAACGTTTTCTTCTTTCCTTCTGAAGCACGATATGCTTGAGTTCCACAACTTTTTTGGTAAGAGTTATTGGAAAACGAAAAAACCAATACCAGTTTTTACTTCTTCACCATCTTTGTCATTAGATTATGCACTTTTAAATGTCGCAATGCACTAGTAGTTTCCACCAACACTCGTAAACGAGGTTTTTTTAATTTTTAAACATGTACGCTCATGATGCTTTATAATATATTTTCTTGTTTTAACAATTAATCATTTCTTTTCATTATCATCCATGTCCTACCGTTTATGTTCTTTGAAGCATGTTACAAAATAAATGCGACACTCGTATTTAATATTTAATGCGTAATTTAAGAATCTGCCTTGTTTCTGACTTTTACTTACATAGAAAAATTCATAAAACAACGGTACTAGCTCGAAATTTGCACTGATTTCCCAAACTGTCTACGTTATTTTACCTTACGCGGTGGTGCGCCTCTCTTACATTCCTCGTTTCCATGTCGAGTGAAACATTACGTCCTTGAACTCGGGATGAAATGACAATGAAATAACTACTCCTTCAAGGTCACAATTGTTATTTCTGTCTTCTTGTCATTCATTAGGATTTAAAAGAGGGTGCTAAAAACAAAAAGCCACATTACCTTACTGTACCCTTAGTGCTTTGATACAGATGTTCTGCTTTTTCTTCAGCTTCAGCCTGGGTTAGCCGATGGTTAAACTGTAGTAGTAAATTTTTAGCAAAGTTCTTCCCTGCACCGTAGATGCGACCGTAATTAAAGACCTATGGTAAAAAATAATTAAAAAGACGTGAGCAAAGGCCATTAAAGGAAATTCACAAAAGTTGTAACTGCCTATTGGTAACCTTAGTTTTTAAGGTTAATAAGAAGCAGACTACAATAATTCGGTTACCTTCGTTGAACTTAAAAGCACTACAAGCTCATTGCCTACTATATGTGTTGGTATGAGTTTCTTATTGCGCCAGGGTCAAAACCGTTTCTGGTCACCTCGAGCCCGAAAGTCAACCGTGTAACATCTCAGAAAGGGACTTGGTGTCCAAGTATTCCCGCAAATACCACGCTCTGTATCCCAGAGTGTTAATTTTTGTTCATGAAGTCTATTCAGTCACATATACTATAAACGTTTGAGATCCCGTCCAGGAGGGCGCCTGGGGGGTGCATGAATAAATTAAAGGATGTATTAGTCTGTTGGTGGCGATCATTCATTCGAAGTCAATTGTGTCCATCCATGATATCGAAAATATGCTCCTTATATATATATACCACTTAAAGATAACAGACAACCTATAGATTTGGTAAGAACCCATTACTGGTCGGTGGTAGCAGACAGAAGGCTGCAGCTAAATATGGTGGTTATATATTTCGATGACGCTATATTTCAAATTGCGCTTATAATCACAAAGTGATCCAATCTCAAAATGGTCTCTCAGAATAATGTTTGAAGGAAATAATTCATGACAGAACAAACAAACGTAGGCCACCAAGGCGTTGCTAAGACAATGTTTACAATGTATCTGGTTTCAAGAAAAAAAAAGAGAGTAAAGTCATAAACACAAAAAGGAACTTCAAGAAGAACCAATCGATATCAATAAGCAACTGACACAGGCTAGATTTTAATACCGTTTATTTTCATATTGCTACGAATACGGTAAGAAACATCATCCATTTAAGAAACAGTAAAATCTGGCTGAGTCTATTTGGAGAAAATCACCAAACATCAAATATTACCGACACAAAAACCTGTATGCGAAATAAACCGATCAATGAAAAAGGAGAAGTTGCATTAATTATTTGACATTGTGATCTGAGTTTCCGACATTTCTATTGGCTCCGCAATCACATTCATCGACACATTTCAATTATATGTATTCATCTAGGAGTTTATTACTTAAGTATTGAAATACATTTTTTTTAATACATCTAACTTATTTAATGCCACGATTTATAATTTAAAATTTCCAATATTATGATAAAAATGGTAAATGCTTATATTGGAAAACTAATATAAAACAATTGTTCAGAAAAGTACCGCTTCTCGTATTTATTCACTTCTCATAAATATATTCAAACGAAAAACTAAGTAAGAGGCAAAATTGGCATCCACATTTTCTGGGGTGTTGTATTAAAGGGTCAAAAACGGCTACTGTCTTTCTCTGATACAATCTGACAATGCTATTATTTTCATTATTATCATTAGGCATACTTTAACAGGTTGATTATTTCAGAAAATTTGCTATCGACAAATGTCCTGAAAAATAGAAAGAAAAAAAAAAGATTAAAAAATAAATGTATGGGATTTCTGAATGTGTTATTAAGCAAATAATATGAAATATAAATATATAATATATAATAAATATATAATATATAATACAAGAAAATAAGATTAATATCTAATAAGTATTAATTGGTTTTTAAATCATAACTCAATTTTTCATTTCTGATGTTTGCAGTAAAATATTTAATATCAATACTCCTTGTATGTTAAAAGCACGACATCCTGCTTGTATTTTTTTGTTTTGCTTTTTTTCACTTTCGGATAAAATGTTTATTTCCTTTACCGCGTGTTGATATATATTTTTAAAAAAACCTAAAGTTGATCTCTTCATTTTTCTTTATATAAAAACCTCGACAAAAACTCCCTTCAAAAAACCTTGAAGACCCCAAACANTTTCAATACAAGAAAATAAGATTAATATCTAATAAGTATTAATTGGTTTTTAAATCATAACTCAATTTTTCATTTCTGATGTTTGCAGTAAAATATTTAATATCAATACTCCTTGTATGTTAAAAGCACGACATCCTGCTTGTATTTTTTTGTTTTGCTTTTTTTCACTTTCGGATAAAATGTTTATTTCCTTTACCGCGTGTTGATATATATATTTTTAAAAAAACCTAAAGTTGATCTCTTCATTTTTCTTTATATAAAAACCTCGACAAAAACTCCCTTCAAAAAACCTTGAAGACCCCAAACAATTAAATCAAATCTAACTGGGTCCTGTAAATATTAATTACACTATTAACCATCTGCTTTAGGGCTTGTCTCCGAACAGGGCACCATTCAGGCGTAGCTTTGAACTGGGGTATTAATTACTTTAATTTTGTTTAAGGTATTCAAATATCATATCATAGAAATATAGTAAAAATACTTTATTAATATCCAAGGAAAATTAAAGCTGCTTTTCATCCTTCTTACTTGTACGCAGATAAAACTCGAAGCTTCCTCCCTCGATATCATTCCTACTACATATATCATATTTAAGAGTAACTAAGCACCTTCACTGTCCTCCTTTGGAAGGTGGGTGGTAAGTATTTTCGGCTGTTTCATTTTCAGCCCAAGAGCACAGAACTCCGAATATTGCTATGGGGCAAAGTGTGCTGATAATCGTGTGCGCATAATTTAGCGCAGATTGGCACTTTTAAGTGACAGGTTCCATGCAAAAAGTCCACTTTCAACACCATTCCAACTTCCTTGTAGTGCTCTCTTACAACAATTTTCAAGTATTTCAGCCAATGAGCTCTTGAGTATCACCCCATGAATCCTATCATTGGATTTTTATAAAAAGCGCAGCGCAAGCTCAATTGCACTCGTTAAAGGCTACCTTACTTCAGGTGCACGGAAATTTCAAGCACTCGTTAAAGGGTACCTTACTTCTTTGTGAATAGAGCTTGATCACAGGCTACACGCACCTCCTATAAATTTTAGTAGCACCAGGAAGGAAAGGCATCCAGCTGCAGAAAATTTACACAAAATCTTGAGCAAATAAAAATCAAAACAGAATATTCAGCTATTCAGGTTCCGTTAGGTTTATACATTGTTACTACTTTGGTAATAAAGTCTGATATTAACTCGAGCAAAAAACAAGGTACGACTGCTAGAACGACTGGTGTAACTAAAGTGCAGATAAGTAAGAGTTTGGGGGCAGGCATGTTCGAAGTGTTAGAGGAAAACCTCGGAACAGTGCCTCGGAAAAGTAGGAAACATTGACAGGATACAAAATTAGGACTTTTTGGTCAATAATAAAAGTGACAGGGGTCGAAATCGAGAGAGATTGGTGATGGGCACAAACTAATCTTATTGCATTAATACTATACGTCATGGTTCTCTATCATACTAACTAGGTCGTGGCCATACAGACAAGTAGTTGTGGTACGAAGAGTGGTTAATCAAATTATTTTGAAGAGGTTAGACCAAAATGATTACCATATCAACATTACCAGGGCGTAGGCATCGCAACCAGCAAGCGACGAGGGGAGCTTTAGAAGGTTATAGGATTATAAAAAATGACCTTAATAACTTTTTTGGTTTCCTTATTCAATAACTTGGGGAAAACAACGCTGAGCTTTTAATTTTTTGTACTTTTGCTACTTTCATGCCAATTGCCTGACCTGTTTTTCTGTGGCATTCCTAGCTGAGGAACAAATTGTCCCTCCTACTCCTCCTCAAGGTGCCATATCCTGACGGACGTTGGCTGTCATGACACGCCACTTTGCCCTGTCTCGTGTTGCTTGTATCAGGTCACATGGACTTTTCCTGGTCCATTCACTCATACATTGTAAGTATGTTTTTCTTTGTCTTCCTCTGCTTCTTCTATCTTCGATTTTGCCTGTCACTGATAACCTTTTGACTTGATCTTTCCTGATGATGTGACCGAAAAAGGTCATCTGTCGTTTTCTGATTGTTTCCAAAAGTGTCCGCTTGGTATTTATCCTTCTGAAAATTTCTTCATTTGTTGTGTGCGTTGTTCAGCTGACTTTCAGGATTCTTCGATAAAACCAGGTTTCAACTTGGAAAGAAAGCTCGAGGCAGTTGCCTTGAGCTTTATTTCCATTTGTGGAGATATTGTCCAACACTCACACCCATACAGTAGTATTGAGTGGACATAACATTCTAGCATTCTCTTTTTGGTCGTTAATGAAAGGCTACCGCTGACAAGCATTGGTTTCAGTTTCTGAAATGCCTTTTTCGCCATGGCGATTCTTGTTTGCATTTCGGTTTCACATCGACCCTCCTTTGTAATAATGCTCCCTAGGTATTTAAACTTGTCTACCTGCTTGATTACATCATTTCCAGTTCTCAAATTACATTTAATGTCACCTCTTAGCTTGCTTACTACCATACATACATACACTCTGTTTTCTTACAATTCAATATGAGGCCCTTCTCTCTACTAGCTTCTACTACTTTGCCCAAAAGTCTATGCAAATCTTCTTCAGAGTTGCTTATAAGGACTGCATCGTCTGCGTATCTCAAGTTGGTAATGTTTTGGCCTCCAATGATGCACCCTTTTGAGTCTTCCAATGTTCTCATAATCATTTCGCTGTATATATTGAGCAAATCGGGGGAGAAAACGCATCCCTGTCTTACTCCACGTTTGATAGGAACATATTCGCTGATACCATTGCCTACTCTCACTGCTGCTTTTTGTTCCAAGTAAAGGTTGGTCAACAGACGTAGGTCTTTACTGTCAATGTCTATGAATTCTAAAATTTCAATGAGTTTCCGATGTTGAACTTTATCAAAGGCTTTGGTGTAGTCGATGAAACAAAGGAACAATTTTTTCTGCATTTCAATGTTCCTTTCACATAGCATTCTCAATGTGAATATTGCATTCCTTGTCCCAGCGTCTTTGACGAATCCGTATTGTTGATTGCATATTTCAGCATTGGTCTTATTTTTTGTTCTGTTCATGATGACTTTTAGAATGATTTNCAAATTACATTTAATGTCACCTCTTAGCTTGCTTACTACCATACATACATACACTCTGTTTTCTTACAATTCAATATGAGGCCCTTCTCTCTACTAGCTTCTACTACTTTGCCCAAAAGTCTATGCAAATCTTCTTCAGAGTTGCTTATAAGGACTGCATCGTCTGCGTATCTCAAGTTGGTAATGTTTTGGCCTCCAATGATGCACCCTTTTGAGTCTTCCAATGTTCTCATAATCATTTCGCTGTATATATTGAACAAATCGGGGGAGAAAACGCATCCCTGTCTTACTCCACGTTTGATTGGAACATATTCGCTGATACCATTGCCTACTCTCACTGCTGCTTTTTGTTCCCAGTAAAGGTTGGTCAACCGACGTAGGTCTTTACCGTCAATGTCTATTAATTTAAAAATTTCAATGTGTTTTCGATGTTGAATTTTATCAAAGGCTTTGATGTAGTCGATGAAACTATGGAACAAGTTTTTCTGCATTTCAATGCTCCGTTCACATAGCATTTTTAATGTGAATACTGCATTCCTTGTCCCAGCGTCTTTGACGAATCCATATCGTTGATTGCTTATTTCAGGCATTGATCTTATTTTTTGTTCTCTTCATGATGACTTTTAGAATGATTTTAATTACATGACTCATTAAGCTGATTGTCCGATGCAACTCACAATCTGTTGTGCCTGGTTTCTTTCGAATCGAAATAAAAACTGAGTTACATACGTCGGCTGGGATTTCCTCTATGTCATATATCATGTTAGCAATCTTTGTCACAGTTTGTATTCCAAATCCTTCTAATGCCTCAATCATTTCCACGTTGACATCGTCTTGCCCACTAGCTTTGTTATTTTTCATTTTCTTAATACCTGATCGAATCTCTGACTCCATGATTTTGGGGCCTTCTGTATTCTTCCTAACAATTGGTTTCTATCCTCTATCATCTTGAAATAGCTCTGATATATACTCGGACCATGTGTTCATCACCTCTTTGTCATCTACTAGTATTCTCCCATCTTTTGCTTTTATACATCCACTGTATGATTGCATTTTCCGTCCAGATATTAAGCTTATCTTTTGATACATTTCCTTAGGAGATATCGATTTAACTACCTCAATCTGTGTACATTGTTCATTAAGCCACGCCTCCTTTGCATCCTTACACTTACGCTTTATCAATCGAGCTTTCCTCTTATATTCCTCGCCTCTACGATCTCTTATCTTTTATCTCTTTTTCATTTCTTCCAATATATCTTCAGTCATCCAAGGCTTTTTCTTTTGTTTCTTCTTGGAAGGTAGAGTCTGACTTGCTATTGATGCTGAAGCTTGTTTGAAAGCGTCCCACAATGGAACATCATCTTGTTGAAGGGCTTCGAACTTATTTTGAACTTTGACAGCAAACTCTTGCCTTATTATGGGGCTTGACTTGAGTATGTTGTAGTCTAGTTTAGGTGTTGACTTAGCAATTTTCTTTCTTCTCAGTCTTACATTAAGCCTGCAAACTACTGGAACGTGATCAGTTTCACAATCAGCACCAGGGTAGCTTTTTGCTATTGTGACAGCATTTAGAAATCGCTCACTGATAGTTATGAAGTCGATTTGATTCTTTGTTCCCCCATCCGGGCTTATCCAAGTCCATGTGCTCACAATTATTTGATCATGGCTTTTGCACGATTCGACAAACTTGTTTCCTCGATTATTCCGTTCGCCTAAACCATGCGGTCCGACAACTTTGCCTTCTCTCCCTTCGTCTACCTTACTGTTGAGTCGCCCATTATAATGCGAATCTCCTAAGATTTACATTGCTCAAAAGCTCTATCAAGGTCTTCATAAAATGTCTCTATCATCTCTTCTGAGCTCTCCGACGTGGGGGCATACACCTGAATTATTGCCATGTTGAATGGTGATCTCTTCAGTTTAACTAGAATTACTCTCTCTGATATTGCCCAATGTCCCAATAAGGTCTTTGCTCTTTCTTTGTCAAGCAAAACACCGACTCCACTTTCATGGCGTTGACCTCCAGAGTAAATTAGTGTGTAATCATTTCTATCAATTTTCCTGCTCCTGTCCATCTGACCTCGCTCAGGCCTAGCACTCCAACATTAAGCCTATTCATTTCCAGTCTGATGTTATCTGGGTTTCCACTTTGGTACATTGTCCTGACGTTCCATGTTGCTATTTTGCTGATTTTATTTTTATTGTCCCACCACTACCTCGTTTTACCACAAAGTCCTACTACCATTTACCATCTTTGTTTACAATGGCCGGGCCCTATGGAATTGTTAACAAATCAACTTTCTAAGCAAATTTTTAAAATATTTTTAGTAAAGCTTTGATAATTTTTAGTAATTTTTTAACTTCATAAGGCTAGCCCCATAGTCCATTACGTTTTTTATGATTAAACAGGTTTTTTTAAAATTTCCAAAGCTATTATTATCAGACGTAAATCCCAGATTATCAAGTTCTGAGTTTTTAAGAAGGTATGTCAAAGTACGACTGATATATAGTAAGAGATAGGACAACTTAGTAAATAGGTAACTTATCTACAAATTACGCTCTTCCTGAAGATCACGTAGCTTACCTTGGCATGATCTCTGCTAATACCTATTGTGTTTGCAGTCTTACTATGTAGATCTGTGCCGTCTATCTTTTTCCCCTGAAGATTCATCCACCCAAACGCTGTTCCACCTGAAAAAGGGATGCAAGGAAAATGAAAAGCGTTAAAACGTTCTACTAGTGCTCTAAGGGGTGCCTGGAAGGTCATGAAACAAGCTACACCTTTCAAACACATTAAATCACCAACAACGTCTACCCTTCGCCGAGCGGATTTTGGGTTCTTGGTTCCACAGTGGTACAGCCAGACCCTGTCCAGGTGTTGTGTCTCAAAAGCTGCCATCTGAATGACAAAGGTCTCTTAAGCGTTAATTTTCAGAGGATTTTCAAACCATTACAAAAGCAACTACACAATTTTTGTGGAACTACATGTGACCTGCAAACTGGACTTTTCATTGTATTCTATTCAGAGTATACGAAAATGAGGGAGTTTACAGTATTTTGAACTCCTAAACCTACGAGCCATAATAAGCGTTTCTCATTTTTTGTTGATTATAAGAACACGGAACAGCTAGAATGAGCAAAGATATCTTTTCTCAGTTACTGTCACCGATGTCTACCAACTATGAACCAAAAATATCTAGAGATAGAGCTACAACGCGAAATATTCTCAATTAAACTTTTAAAGTATCCTATAAGTGCACAGAAGATGATAAAATAAGTTGATTCCACATTCAGTGTTATACAAATGTAAACGAGAAGCGCAATTTTCAGTTCGACCTGTTAAGCAATACATATTTACAGGAGAGGCGCCTACTTGGGCTGTAAGCTGGGAATCACACACTCATTTTCTTGTATTGTTTTCGGCTTGATTTCTATAATTTTTTTTAGAATAAATTTTTTGTTACCTTAAAAGGTTTTATACATATAACAGTTTAAAGAAAGTTTTATACATATACGAGTTTTAAAGTGATAATTTTTTGTTAATATGTGATAGTACTCATAAAAGGGGTACAAAAGCAGTGCTTTGCTATTCACCACCTGATAAAGAAAAACAACCTAAAACAAAGCATGAAATGCACACTCTCGTCACACGGTATACTTTAATATGTGAAGACAATGTGACGGTATAATATATTTATTTAATAAGAATGGTATTATAAATAAATAAATAAATAAATAAAATGGTCAATAATGTCTTGATCAAAAATAACTATTTTCATACAAACTAAAAAAAGCAATAGAGCCCATTAATCCTGCTATTTCATCTGGATATAAATCTCCAAATGTCATTTGAGGAGATCCTGTTGATGTTCTAGCAGTAAAATCACATAGTTTTTTTTTCATTACACCAAACGCTTGAATTGTTTGTTTCCGCTGGTACATTCCAGTGGATACATATGCAACACCATTTATTAAGTTCTCTTGGATTTGCTTTTGTGATATTTATGAGGTTAATAACATTCTTTTCACTAGAAGTCTCTACTATAATAAGATTGTCATTATCATCAATAATTTTTAATACAATATGATCATCTGCTGTACCTGAAACAACCAAATAGCCTGTTGGAAAAAAGGCAACAAATTTATCAAAATAGCCATCATCATGGCCAAATAAACTGATTCCAAGCCAGTAACCACAAGCATGAGTTTATTTCATATAGAATAAATATATTAACAATTACACTATTACTATTAGTAACATTAAGATTTATACCATTTACCATTTGTTGACTGTCATAAATTTCAAGATGATACCTAGTATTAATTTTATCTGTTATACTACATATTATGGGTTGATAGTTCGTATTTGGTTGCTGAGCATGAATTTCAGACAGAGATTGATAAAAACGTTTTGGTACATTTATTGAACTATCATTTTTAGATAATATTCCCAAAGAAGGGTTTCACACATCTCATTTAAAAGATGAGGTTTTAAGTAGCCGAAACTTTCTGCACTGCTGTTAAATTTGGGAGGATTTTGAATTACAAAAAAATCATTAATTCTTATGTCAATAACTTTATTCATTTTACCACCAGTGTCTTTATCAAGGTATCTTTTGTTTGGAAATTCTAATGTAATAACATCACTAGCTAAAACAGGATCTTAAACTTTACTGATCCCTTTATCATCTGCTACCCATTTATTTGACTCTATTGAAATGACATATGTTGATGTCACAGATCTAGTGTGCACCCCATCAAATATTCCCATGGTTATACTAATAGTCCAGCTATTTTCAAAATAGTTTTTGATGAATGATTCATTATTTTGTGTGGCAGTGTGTGAAAATGGCTTTGCAATGTCATAATAACTCCTTCCTTTATACAATTCAATTAAAAAAATATAAAACATAATTTCCACAAAATATACTCATCATATCTTAATACTGTCTTGCATTGTAGAAACACTTCAAATTAAATTGATTAGGCTATTCAAGAACTTCCTTAACGCAATTTAATCCAAATGAAGCTAAGTATTCAATCATCTCTGGTTTAATATGCATTCCAACCCAATGCATTCCAAGTTTGTTGCTACTGTCAAGATACAGAATGTAAAACCTTCTTTCAGTTTGATTTTATATTTGATCTCTTGCATTCATTCCATTAAAATTCTCAATTTCAAAATATTTCACCAAAATCAGTAAATCAATTTTTACTCAATGTTTTATCAACAAATGTTGGTTTTTGCCAAGAAGTTCCTTTCCAGTCTTTTTTTATTTGCTTTTTCCCATACCAACAGATAGAGATTTATATGGTACTAACATATCCTAATATGGCTGCTTTTGTAATCAAGGAGTTGTTTTCTGGCTTTCCATTTTAAAGGCTTTTGCCTTGGTTGTTTCTGAGGCCACCACCAATAGCAAGTAGACCAGCTAGAAGACCTCTTCGTTGACTTTTACTGAGTTTAATCGTGAAAGCACTACCATTTTTAATTGCTTTCATACGTCCTTCCTTTTATGTTTTTGCTAAATGAAGTGTATATGGACCCAATTGTTTGACCTTTTCTTGTTTTATCAGGAAACCACCTGTCTGTCCTCCTAGTAGCTTATCAACTGAATAAGATCCTAGAGCTTGTATAGCTCCTATTCCAAGAGCAGGAAGTATTTTTGATGCAGCTTTTGTTACTGTTGGGAGAAATTTAGTTTCTGAGCTCATAAGAGAACTGAATAGATTTTAACCTTTTTTAACAATAGAACAAATTTCTATCTTTGAAAATTTTAACTCAACCCCTTTACCTGCAGATTTTGAATCCATCCGGTTAATCTGTGTTTTTGTGAGGAAAAGTTCGTCTTATCCGTTCAACTCACTGTTTGGTAACCTTAGCGTAATGGAAGCCTTATTCATTAATGCTCTAACACGTTTGGGGTTTTTTTATTATCACTAAGAGATACATCGTAACTAATGTACTTAGTCATACATATAATATGTTGCATAAATTTTCATATATGTATGATTCAATAAATTAAATTAGTTTACATAGGAAGAAAAAAACCCTATCACTACTAACATCTATATATGCCTCTTTCCCTTGAAGGACCAAAGCAAATAAATAAAAATTATTTACTAGTTGATGTTCCTGTTAAGGAGAATCTGAAAGACAGACTAGTCTTGCTGTTCCTAATACCAATCTCTTCGTTTGTAAGATCGAAGTAACACATTCCATAGCGATTTTTAAACATTTCTAGAGTGATCGTTGGGGCAAAATCTTTCTTATTATACCTAGGTCTGTATTCCATTAGCTGCCTGTATGATTGTGTTACCCCTATATTCAGTGCTTCGCCTTTTGAGACTAAAAAAACCCACAAAATGAGAGGTAATAATGCTTTTATTATGTTATTTCCTTATCCACTAGTTATGATAGCATGTCTTTTAGGAAAACTATCATTGTAATTAACATTTTCTGTTGGTATAATATTCTGTACATTTCCATTAAGAGTTAATGATGTGTACTTCTGTGAAACAGCCCCAGTTGCAGTATTTGGGTAATGAAACATTGAAGCTCTCATCCTTTTAGTATAATAGTTAGAAAATTGTAAGAGGTTCTTGATGTTAATTGCATGATTTGTTTGTTGGGAATCCAGAACAGTCGTTCCATTATACATAACACTAAGGAATTTGACTAATCCTGACATTTCATTAATGGATGCTACTTGATCTGCAGCCACATATTCTGTTCCATCTAGCATTTGAACGATGTATTCAATTTCGAGAAAACTCTGATGATGGTCTTGTGGATGAGCCTCATTATTGCTATCAACATCAAAACGGTTCCCGCTTTTGACTTCCAGCGAATTAGCAAGTGTTGGATTATTTAGATGATAATTGAGATACTCACACCGTTGCAAATGAAATGCAGTTGTAAATGACATATCTATATTAATAGATTAAATAAAAATTACATCAAAATGAGTTGATTAAATTCAGCAGAAGGTAGTTGCTTTTTATTTGTTGTTTGCTATGTAAGTTGTGTAGGATGTGAATTTTTATTAGAAGGGTGTTTTTTAATAAATCAATAATTTGGTCACCCTTGTTTTCGGGATGTTTGTTGAATTTATCATTTATTTTCTTTGCTACAACCTCTGTCATTTTAGATCGCACTTTACCAGCAACCTCTTTAGTTGCTTTTAAAACTGCTTTTCGAAACGAGGTCTTTAGCAGTTTTACTTTTTAGTTTAGAAGTGGTCTGTTTTGCAGCAGATGTAATACTATTAACTGAGCCATGTCCTTGAGTAAATGGTTCACAGGTATCAGAATTGATTCTTCTACCACTGTGTTGATCAAACCGCATGATCTTACCAGTTAAATGATCTTTTTCATGTATTATTCTTAAGTAAATTAAACTTGCTTGATAAGCAATGTAATGTCAATAGGTATACCCTTTATATCAAGAAGATTTTTTGTACTGTCTGTTACATAGATCCGTAAATTTCATATCATACTAGTATTAATTCTACTAAAAAGTAAACGTTTTGGTTAAAAAATAAAGGGATAACTTAATTGTAAATTATCTACTGCAAACCTATAAAATACATTGAATGGAAGTCCACTATTAATAATTTCTGAAATGAAATTACAATGTACCAGAATGTAATCTAAAAATCGATTTATATCAGGTAATTTATGACTACACATTGATGTCGTTTCAACCACTTTATTATATCCAAGTAAATCAGCAAATGATCCTGAAAAAATCTATCTCATGGTTCGTCTCGAGGGATAAATAGACAAGAAGCCTTGACTAGAATTCTAACGAAAACAACAGTCTTTGAATGACTGTTAGTTATCAATATATTTTACTTGAATAGTGTTATTTAAATCAATATATGAGTAATTTCAATCTGGTAAGGTGATTGTATTCCAAGTGACGCCTGAATATGTGAATATTTCAAAGTATTGTTACCGAATGTGGGTGACGTTTTACCAGCTAAAAGACATACTGATTTGATCAGGGGCTACATAATGTTTTGTTTTTGTCTAGCACCATTTTTGGTGAAAATTTTATCGTAAAATCATGTGATTTACTGTTCATTGTTCCACTATTCTGTTTAGAAAAATTGGAGTATTCATGCAATATATGTTACATTAAATGTTCTTTAACATAAGCATCATATTACTGCTTTGAAACGACACTAAGCCTAAGTAGATGATCAATAATCTGTGTAATAGATCATACCTCCATATAGTAGTTTCAGGGTTTTTTAAGATTCCTAAGGTGCAATGTCACATAGCATATTCAAATCATTAAATAGTTTCCTGGATCTTTGACTATACTTTACTTTTGAATTGTAGTTTGTTAATAATTTGATGGTTGATTTTATTGCTTTTTCTTCGTATATAATTTTACCATCTTTGTGAGCCTCTACGACCATTTCATTAAGAAAATGTGGGTCATTTATCAGCAATTTACCAAAATTACCATTATTTTGTATCTTAAATGCATGTCGTCTGCGTTGTCCATAACGTCTTTCTTTTTCAACACCCTCTCCTTTCAATCCTTTAACATCTGTAGGTTTTCTAGTATGTGTGTGTGTGTGCGTGTGTAGATAAAGATTAAATTTCATTTACTTTTGTAGATAAGTGTTGATTTAACACTTATTTTAATATACTGGTATATTTTATATAAAGATACAAAATTATGATAATAACAAAAGAGAAAACACAAAACGAAGCCTAAATGACTTCTCAAATGTGGATTAAAGAATGCTTGTATGTGGTAAAACCGTCTACGGTAAAACTAATACTCTTATGCATATGCTAAGAGTGCTTCTTGTTTTTTATGATAAAATATACCACAAAACACCAAATCAAAACCAATATAAAATACAAAATCTAAAAACATTAATGGATGAAATATACTGTTATACTACAAACATTAAACTTCTCAACTTTGATGATATTGAAAGGAATAACAATTTCAAGTGTATGGATAAAATATGCCGAATGCTTATTTCGGAATGCTAATAGCTTCAACTTTTGTTAGGGGCAAGACAAATTTATTACTTAACTGCATCCTACGAGCTTGTTGGTTCTTCGATCACATTTACTTGTATTCAAATAATTTAGAACTAGAAAAATATAAATATTTGATAGATAGATTTAAACCTATCTGTAACGAAGTTGGTTATAATGTTATCGAATGTAGTAATAAAAAAATTCTTCCAGTTGATGAAATAAAAAAAGATGGTCAAAAATTAATAATAATTGATGATTTCATCTGTGAGAAAAACCAAAAACCTATTATTATTTCATACAAGGGAGACATAAAAACTGTTGCTGTGTATATTTATCACAATCGTTTTATCCTTCTGGTATGGATATTAGGCTTAATTACAGTCATTTTTGCATATACGATTTTCCCTCTCAAAATGAAATAAATACGATTCGTAAAGAACTAAAAATTAATAAAAACCAATATGATAAAACTGTAAGTAAACCATATTCAGTTATTTATGTTGATAAACCGAAAAAAGGGAAAAGCATTGATGAAGCTATTGATGAAAATATCTAACATATAATATATGACTACAAGCTGTTGTGTTAAATACAAAAAACAAACTAGTAATTTGAATGAACGTTATGAAGCGGCTGTTAGCAGTAAATTGATGCTTAAGTCCACATGCTAAGTCTGTAGATCAAACAAGAGCAATTTCGAAAAGCAGGATAAAAGAGGGGGCTCATTTGATATTCATAAACAGATTTTGAAAAAAACATTAAAAAAGGGTTTTGTGATGTTTGGACATCGGTTTACAAGGTCTGGCAATCTTATTGAGGAANTTGTATTGGTTGCAATCTTTAATTAGTGACTCTTGTTTAGCGTAAGCAGTGAGGCCTCGAACATTCCATGTGCCAATACCAAATTCCCATTGTTTTGGTTGTTTTCTTGGATGATGAACTGTAGGTTTTGTTTCACGAGGGTTAGATACTTTTGCAGTGGGCCGAGGGGTTATCCTTTTACCACCCATAGCAAATGCGATGATCAGTTCGCAATCCTGATAGCAATTGGTTTCACAGTGTAGCTGCTACTCACAGGAGAGACCACGAGAAGGTTGCCATCTTCCTCTCCCTCATGCAATATATGTTACATTAAATGTTCTTTAACATAAGCATCATATTACTGCTTTGAAACGACACTAAGCCTAAGTAGATGATCAATAATCTGTGTAATAGATCATACCTCCATATAGTAGTTTCAGGGTTTTTTAAGATTCCTAAGGTGCAATGTCACATAGCATATTCAAATCATTAAATAGTTTCCTGGATCTTTGACTATACTTTACTTTTGAATTGTAGTTTGTTAATAATTTGATGGTTGATTTTATTGCTTTTTCTTCGTATATAATTTTACCATCTTTGTGAGCCTCTACGACCATTTCATTAAGAAAATGTGGGTCATTTATCAGCAATTTACCAAAATTACCATTATTTTGTATCTTAAATGCATGTCGTCTGCGTTGTCCATAACGTCTTTCTTTTTCAACACCCTCTCCTTTCAATCCTTTAACATCTGTAGGTTTTCTAGTATGTGTGTGTGTGTGCGTGTGTAGATAAAGATTAAATTTCATTTACTTTTGTAGATAAGTGTTGATTTAACACTTATTTTAATATACTGGTATATTTTATATAAAGATACAAAATTATGATAATAACAAAAGAGAAAACACAAAACGAAGCCTAAATGACTTCTCAAATGTGGATTAAAGAATGCTTGTATGTGGTAAAACCGTCTACGGTAAAACTAATACTCTTATGCATATGCTAAGAGTGCTTCTTGTTTTTTATGATAAAATATACCACAAAACACCAAATCAAAACCAATATAAAATACAAAATCTAAAAACATTAATGGATGAAATATACTGTTATACTACAAACATTAAACTTCTCAACTTTGATGATATTGAAAGGAATAACAATTTCAAGTGTATGGATAAAATATGCCGAATGCTTATTTCGGAATGCTAATAGCTTCAACTTTTGTTAGGGGCAAGACAAATTTATTACTTAACTGCATCCTACGAGCTTGTTGGTTCTTCGATCACATTTACTTGTATTCAAATAATTTAGAACTAGAAAAATATAAATATTTGATAGATAGATTTAAACCTATCTGTAACGAAGTTGGTTATAATGTTATCGAATGTAGTAATAAAAAAATTCTTCCAGTTGATGAAATAAAAAAAGATGGTCAAAAATTAATAATAATTGATGATTTCATCTGTGAGAAAAACCAAAAACCTATTATTATTTCATACAAGGGAGACATAAAAACTGTTGCTGTGTATATTTATCACAATCGTTTTATCCTTCTGGTATGGATATTAGGCTTAATTACAGTCATTTTTGCATATACGATTTTCCCTCTCAAAATGAAATAAATACGATTCGTAAAGAACTAAAAATTAATAAAAACCAATATGATAAAACTGTAAGTAAACCATATTCAGTTATTTATGTTGATAAACCGAAAAAAGGGAAAAGCATTGATGAAGCTATTGATGAAAATATCTAACATATAATATATGACTACAAGCTGTTGTGTTAAATACAAAAAACAAACTAGTAATTTGAATGAACGTTATGAAGCGGCTGTTAGCAGTAAATTGATGCTTAAGTCCACATGCTAAGTCTGTAGATCAAACAAGAGCAATTTCGAAAAGCAGGATAAAAGAGGGGGCTCATTTGATATTCATAAACAGATTTTGAAAAAAACATTAAAAAAGGGTTTTGTGATGTTTGGACATCGGTTTACAAGGTCTGGCAATCTTATTGAGGAACAAGTAAAATGGGATAACGATGGTAATATTGACTGATAAGGGTAAAGAATTCTACAACAAACATTTGAAAGCTTATTAGTGAAACATAGTGTAAAATTGTATTCCACGGAGAATGAAGAACAAAATGCGGAAGCAGTTCACAGTTTAAGGTAATATACAGTACCTTGATAGGCTACCTAAAATATCGAAAGAACACAATTAACACTAGACATAGTTCGATACAATAACCAGTAAAAAAGTAATGAAAATGTTTTTTACAATAATTTATATAGTAATATGAAGCCAGTAAAACAGAAACCGAAATTCAATATTAATAATTAGGCTCGAATATCTAAGTTTAAAAAAAGACATTTGATTATGCATACACTCCCAATTGGACTGAACAGGTTTACGTGATATCTAAGATACAAAACACATCTTTATCACATATAAAATATGAGATTTACATGATGAAGAGATACAAGGTAATTTCAATACCTACATTTCTATACCTACAAAACAGAGCATTTTTTAAATGGAAAGGATATGATAATAGTTTCTTGGATACTGATAGAAGATTTAAAGAAAATACAAAAAATATTTAAAAGGATACTGCATTATTATATTATGAAGGATACGAATAAAATATTTAATGGATAATGAGATAAATAAAAAATATGAAAAATTAGTTTGTACATTTTGTTACAAACCATCAAAATATATATTGATAACTAAAGATATTTTTAATTACAAAGAGAGATTGATTTATAATGATTGTAAAACAGAATACGGTAGATTAAATGTTTCAGATAGTTGAAATTAATTTATTTGATATTGTAAAAATTAACAATGTTCTTGAAGAAGATAAATTTATTTTTAAAAAAATAATAAGATTGATACAAAGTATGTTATTTTGACAATGAATAATATTAACAATGAAGATAAATTTATTAAAAAACAAAAAGATTGATGGAAATACAATATTTTAATAATGAATAAGTTCATGAAAATAATAAATGTCAAAAAAAATAATGAAAGATATAAAAAGTTATTTTATAAATTTTGTTACAATATAACTGCAAAAAATATATATTAATTACTGTTGTTTATCCAGTTTTCATTGAATGATTAATATCCAGTAATTGTAAATCAGATTAGGATGGCTTGAGTTCTTATCAATTAGATGAAATTATTTTAGTTGATATTGTAAAAATCGGTATAAAAATTAATAACAGTTTTTTCCAAAATTGAATTAATATATTGTAATATTTAATAAAAGCTCTAATATATAATATATCAAATTAATATATTACATATTTGTTATGTTATTTAAAAATAGTCAAAAATATTATTTGTTTTTGGTTAATTATTTATTTATTTACATTTCTTGTTATGTAAAAATTTCTAATTATTCTTATAAAAAAAGATAAAGTCGACGAGTATAAAATTATCCATGATAAAGTTAGAATACAACTGAAAGATATACAGGAACATTATAAAATAAAAGAAAAGTTTTATGGACCATTAACAATAGAAAAACAAAAAAAATTATAAATTTGATATCTATAAATTTGCAATGTATACGTTACTAAAAAACAAATTCACTATATTATCTTGTGAATATATATCAGCAACCGGATGTCAAATAATGAAACTTATTAAAAATGACTTAAAAAACAAAAAATGGGTAGATTAAATTTAGAATCATACCTGTTAAACAGATATGAGTAAAGAGCTGTGGTATAAATACATGTATTGTTGATTATTTATGGAATCAAGTAAGAGGAAAAAATTGTTTTAAACCATATACTTATGAGAAATTAATGGGTGAGATGTATATGTTCCTGAGGGTGATACATGTTTAATACCCAGGGGTTAATTAATTAGGCAAAAGACTGTCATAACAATGTATTGATACATGCCTACAATAGCAGATATAAAAAACGTATAAAACACATAAGAACTAGAGGGCATACGGACAATATACTTGTATACATTGTAAAAGATAATCATTGCTTCCCAATAACAAAAGAAAGATTAAAGATTATTGCTTCCAAAACAAACCAAGGATGTAATGATTTATTAAAAGATATGTCAGACCAAAAATGGATTTACTACATCATTTTTGTCACTTTGCTTACAATTTCCTCGAGTAATTTTTTTGATACAATCTTCATTTCATTTTTTGATGGATTTATTTACCTACAAGGTTTCTCAGATTGAAAGTTCTTTGTGGCCATCGAGAATTAGAAAAGCAGATCGTTTATGGTAGCTCTCCATAATTTGTCAAGACTTAATGGTTTTGCCAGCACTTTGGAATTCTTGTTGGCCCTGTATCTAGTATTAGGCTAGATTTTTGCTATGTTTTTGTGATGTAGTCGTTGAGTTTCTTTCAATAATTATCCTTTTCTGTTTGGTACAGGTTTGTTTAACTTGGTAATACGAGCATATTGTTAGAGGCTTTGATTCTAGATACCTCATGCTTTAAATTTGATTGGAATTCATTACTATTTTTCCGAAATTGTATTTCTCAAACCATTTTGTACATATCGTTTTCGATTAATGTTCGTTTTGTGGAGATGCTGAATTAGACCTTAAACCAAACCTATTTGAGGCATCTTATGTGCCATTTGGGTTTCGGGAAAATGTGCTTTGCAGCAAAGCCTTCTCAGAAAACACTCAACCTTTTCCATCAACGATTTAAAATAACTTGGTGTTGGTGGCGTTCAATTAAGTGCTATACATGCCTGTTAATAGGAGTGCTCAACTTTTTCAAGGAGCGGTCAAAATGCCGAAAACTTAATAATCCACCATGCAAAAAGAGCACGTTAGCTTATACAGGGGCGATGGTCTTGCAATCATTAACGTTAATTGACCAAAGATGGGAAGAATAAGAAAAGAAATCTGAGTTATTTAAAGAGGAAAATATATCGATTACAAATGAAAACAACCTATTTGCAACCATCTTTCTTGATGTATCATTCGATCTTAATACAGAAAAATAAAGCTATAAACAAAGTAAAGCAAAAGGAACATAAAATGCATCTTTGAAGAAAAGTGACTATGCCACAACATTGAATTACAAGACTAAAATCCAATCAGCTAGAAACAGGAAAAGAAAGATTTTATCATTTAATCCACCTTACAGTAGGAACTAAAAAACAAACGTCGAAAAGAACTTTATTCAACTGGTTGGGAAATAATTTTGCCCGAATATCGGTAATATAATTAAACAACACAACGCAAAGATACTCAATGAAGAAAAGAAACACCAATTACCATCATGCATTTGTAGATCGAACCAAAATTGCCAACTTGATAGGAAGTTCTTAACAGCCTACCCTGTCTACAAAGCAAAAGTCACAACAGTCGAAACCCATTACGTTTATTATGGAGCCTGGGGCGGGGAATTCAAAACCGACCACAACACAACACAGGAAAGTATGAAAATTATACCGAAATAACAAAATCTATTTGGAATTTGAAAGACAACCGATTAAATTCGACCTTAGAATTGAGTATTGGTTGAATCTTCGTTTCTTTTTTTATCTTTTTCTTTCATCGCCTTAAAAGTGTGAAAGAAGAAAGAAGAAGGTGCAAGTGATGTCTGTTGAAAATACGAGTATAATAAGATCTGAACCTGAGGAAAGTTTGAACAAGCCAACTCAGCTGATCTCTATGTACCGCCACCGAAACAAATACCTTTTATCAAATCTGAGCTGAAGCATAGGTATTCAAAAGGCAAAGGATAGAATTGCCCTATTTGTAAAGTTCTATTTTATTTTTATTTAATTCATACTATTACTCGCATGTGGGAATAGACCAACTATATCTATTAGTTCCACGCTGCAATTTTATTTCATTTGTTACAAAACTGTGAGAGAAGGCTTGTTCATTTGACAGGTTAAACAAGAAGCTCTGAGTTGCTAAAGAAATCTATTATGTTTGGTTGTTTCTCATACGCTCTAAGATTGTAATCAGCATTCTTATTATCAACTAGGTTCATGAACACAAAGATATATATATATATAATATATATATAATATATATATATATATATATACAGTGCACATATGCAAAAATAGTTTTGCCTGAGCGATAAATTTACATACGGTATTTTGTTTACTTTTGTTTTTTTGTATTTGATACATTTGTAAATAAAAATTTCTTATATACAAATTCTGTTGTTGTAAGACCAGTAAATTAAAATCTGAAGAATAAAAATCGAAACGTAATAATGTAACGGATGGTGTCATTTTTAAAAATTTAATATTGTTTTAAGTCACCTTTTTACTGCTGGTGAAGAAATTATACACACACAAAAAAAATATACACACACACACACACACATATATATATATATATATATATATATATATATATATATATATATATATATATATATATATATATATATATATATATATATGTTCTGCACTGATAAACACACAAAGGGCGAAACAGTACTGTATGTCGCGTGAGTATATATAAGAGCACACAAAGAGCANGGGCGAAACAGTACTGTCTGTAGCTTGAGTATATATATGAGCCCACAAAGGGCGAAACAGTACTGTCTGCAGATTGAGTATAACGCTCTCTTACGAAAGTTTGGTTGAGCACTCTATCTGAGATGGGAACCTGTTGTTAGAGTAAGGCAATGCTCACTGCGCATGCGTGGTTTGAGCACTCTGGCAGGATCCCACAATAACTCTTTAACCTGTGTTTGCTCCGGCAACATGGCCAGAGAGTTATGTCTCAGAAGCTCTGTGCTGCACTGATGAGCCCACAAAGGGCGAAACAGTACTGTCTGCAGATTGAGTATATATATATATAATCAGATGTATGATAGCTCCTACCTTTTAATGTGGTAGAGCACTGTTGTTGATGACATTTCATATTCATTTGTTAATATATATTACAATATCAATTAACTACTACCAACAAGAAGCAATGGCTCGTTAAAAAAGCAGAAAGAAAAAAACATTAGACAGGGATTCGTCTTAAAGGCAGCAAGAAAATAAGTCAGTAGTGGATAGGTCTGTAAAAAAGTCAGTTTAACAAAGATTATTTGTGTATACCTACTGTTAGCTTCTATTCTTACAAGGTCGACTATTAAAAGGAACTCTGCACATTAGTGCATATTTTCAATTAATGTTTTTATTGATCGTACTATAGGTCTCTTTTAATCTATTACTGTACACAGACGTAATCTGCTCCGTATACAATTCGAGTGTGTAATTACCGTTTAGTCTAAAAAAAACCCCATTGACATTACAAGCCGTAAATAAAAAATTTCCGAATTTATTATACTAACCATGAACCCCTCCAAAATGAGCATCGCCTAATATAGCTGCAATCCATAACTCCTGGCTGTCAACATCTGCCCCAACGAAAACATATCCGGGAGGAACTCTAACTAAAGATTTCAGTTCTGATCCCACCCTATCATGCTACAAATAAAAATATTCGTTAGTAGATTCTTTACAAACCAAATTCATAAGCGAGTAAATATTTTTTTACGATTTTACAGCAACTGTTCTTCAGTAGTCACCTTACTAGCTTATTTAATAAAGTTTAAACATAATCTTACATAACTTCACTGCAGAATCGTCTCGGGGATCTTTCAATTGCATGCTAAGCAATCAGCAAATCAATCCGTATGATCTCTATTTGGATTTTTAAACCATGTAAAGCCTTTGAAGTGACAAATATCCCACAAATTAAATGGCTCAGACAAATTGAGCTTTCATCATCGTCATCATCATCATATCCGTTGGAGTCATAACCCCGTCCTGGGAAGTGGAAACAGGTAATGCTGGCCAACAGAGCAATGGTGAAGCTGGAGGCTAACCACCCGTCAGTGCATTACATTGATTACTTAGAGGCAAACAATCAAAATTATAACAACTGGCAAACGGAGTCGAGGAGGACCCTCTTTCATAAAAATTATGAAGTCAAGTAATCAAAACCTCCCGGCCATTAACAGGCAGAATCTTCTATCGACAAGGAAGCCGCTTAAACTGGGCACATGGAATACGCGAACTATGTATGAAGGAAGGAGGAGTGCAATTGTGGCTATGCAAATGAAAACCTACAAGCTGCAAGCACTCAGCCTATGTGAGACGGGGTGAACAAATTCGGGTGAGACTAGATTGAGCATAGGGGAAATCCTAATCTATTCAGGTTGTGCGGGTGAGGTTGCGCCACACATAGAGGGAGTCGGAATTATGCTGTCAAAGAAAGCAGCACAAGCCCTCAAAAGATGTGATCCGCTGAGCTTAAGGATAATGATTGCCAAGTTCAGGGCATCCAACAACAGAATAACTCTCACCACCATCATGTGCTACGCCCTAACAAACAAGGAAGAAGAGGAGGTAAAGGAGGGGTAAGAAATACTTCAGGCAGTGATCAATGGTAGACATGAGAGGGGCATGGTCATCCTAATGGGTGATTTCAACGCGTATGATCGGACAAGGCAACCAGGGATAAACAGCAACCATGGGAAGACATGAATTGGGCGCCATGAACCAAAACGCGTAGCTGTTGGTAGACTTTTGTGCAGAAAACAGCCTGGGCATCGGCGGGTAGGCATTTTCAAACAAGGATTTTCACAAGATAACCTGGATAATCAGACAGGTATATGGACACCCACTTTGACCACATCTGTATCGTGGTCAGATTTAGGTGATCACTCCTTGCTGTCCCAGACCAGAGAGGAGCAGATGCAGCACCAGATCACCGCCTGGCAGTTGGGAAACTTCAGCTAAAGCTAAAGAGAAGTATAATCTCTTTCACAAGAGCCAAATATGATAGAGAGTAGCTAAGAGACAAGACATGTGTAAACCGTACCGTGTTATGCTGAGAAACAGATTTGAAGGTCTGCAGGAGCTCGACACTGAAGAGACTATAAAAGGACAGTGGGAGAAGGTCAATGTGATCTGGAAGGAAGACACAGCACAAGTTGTGGATAACACAGGCAGCACTGGATAAAATGGTTGAGCGGAAAGCGGAAAAGGATTTCTTTAACAATAGGACCTAGGATTAACCTAGAAGAAGAGCCTTCAAGACAACCTTTTAACAGAACTACCGCGAGAAAAACAAGGAAGCTAAGCAGAGCATCGGAAAAGGCAAGATGATTTCTATTCAAAGTCTGCCCACCAGAGCAGAGATAGCAGCAGGTCAGGGGGAAATGAAGGAGCTATAAAATATCACTAGAATCTTGATGGACAGAACTAGGGCCTCAGAGAAGCCAATAAAAGACAAAAATGGTGTCACCATAACAACTTTAAAGGGGCAGGCAAAATGGTGAAGGGATCACTACAGTACCCTTCTAAACAGACATGCGCAAGCAGAGAGGCCAGAGACTGCCCCTGCGGATGAGATACTGCCATTACCAATGGACAGCGCTACTAGGTCAGGATGACCATCATATCACTAAAGAACAACAAGTTACCAGGCCCCAACGGAGTTCCAGCAGAGGTCATCACAGCAGATCTTGAAACTGCAGTAGACATGTTGTGTACCATTTTTGAATATGTGTGGGAAGTGGAGGAATTAATGCAGGACTAAAAGATGGGTACATCGCTAATCTAGCAAAAACGGAAGATGAGTGCAAGAACCACAGAGGAATAATGTAGTAGATTCCCGTAAAGGTATTCAACAAGACGCTACTGAATAGGGTCATGTTAAAATCAGTTGTTGATAGTCTCTTCTTGCAGGTAAACGCGTGAAGGTGGTTGAGTCAACTGGAAAGGTCTTTCATTGACTGGATCGGCACTGCGAATCATCATAGACCAGCCACTCGAAAGGATCTGCTCATTATACATCAACTTCATAGACTTTTAAAAGGCTTTGGATAGCTTAGTTAGGGCGTCACTGTGGGGATTAATGGAGTATTATGGGATTCCTAGAAAATAAATTACCATAATCAAAAACAATCATGAGGGTATAGAATGCCAAGTTCTGCAAAATGGCACAACGACGGACAAGTTCAACACCTGGACGAAAGTTAAACGGAGCTCTCTACTTTCTCCACTCCTTTTTCTGTTGGCCATTGATTGGGTAATGAAGGAGTCAACAAAAAAAGAAAACAAATGGCATCCAGTTGACCCCCAGGCACCATTTAAATGAACTAGAGTTTGCAGATCTTACTCTCCTATCACAAACTCTGAAATAGATACACGACATGGTAATAAACATTACGAATTACCCTCGGGTTGCTGGCCGTCATCCACGTTTCCTCCACCGCTCGTCGTGTGACAGTTCCAGCAACTTTCATTCGTGGTAGAATAACGCCTAAATCACTCTGGTTTTCTGAGCTATAAAAATACACAAGAAAGGATAAAATGAATACCTAACATCTTATTACCTTTCCTAATACCGTAAGCTGTTTCCGAAAACAACGGCTGTTTAGCATTACAACAGTAAAAAAGGCATAAACAGAAAGAGTCATGATTTTTGGAGAATCCTTTAAAAAGTTAAATAAGAGACTTTCAATGCAAATTAGGAAACTTGCATTGGAAGTTTCCTAATTTGGATTGAAATCTCTAATTTCCAGCAAGTCCGCCAAATTGCTAACTTTGCCCTCTCAGATTTGTAGACTTTATTTTTTATTTTTTGAACAGGTTTCGTAGGGAGAACAGTAATTCAAATTTACTGATTACGATTTACCTGTATAAAAATTATGAGATAATAAAGTTAGTGTTAATTAGAGTGCAAATCTGTTATTCCTCCTTCCAAAAATAGACCGGGCATGCGCCAGCTCCTGTTCTGGGGAAGGGCGTCATTCGTTTCAGCTTAAAATGAGCTCCATATGCGTAGACTATCTGTTTTATCAACAAGTTGGTTGTAGGTAATAGGTAATACCTAATGTTAATTCCGTTAAGGTTTTTTGTCCAGATGTGTTTCTGTGGTGTTGAGATTTTGTAACCCTCAATTATCCTTAACGTTAGCAAAACTCTTCAAACTTTGTTGGAAGTCTTATTTTCCTGCCTTAATTGACAATGTTTTCTGCAGTACCAGTCTTTAATATCAGCTGAAAATGACATTTGCCTAGGAATTACTGGCCTGCAAGCCTTCTTTCTCTAGCAAGCAGGGTTTTAAAAATTGATCAACTTGGAACTGCCGTCCTTCTTGCTGTTGTAACTGAGGTAGTGCAAACAAGCCTGGACATGACCAGTTAATCCAGAGCTATATCAATTAAAATTTTCAAGGGTTTTCAGAAAGTTAGGTATGATATACCTGTCAAAACTTGTCTTTTAGTACTCTTGTTGCTGCCTTTGAGATAACATTGATGACTTTTGATCGAGTTGGTGTGTCTACCTTTAGAATAGTTGGAGTTCTTTTGTGTTGCACGAGTAACCATATACAGCGGATGCTTTATATCTTTATACGCCAATGACCTGACCTTGTTTAGAGTATGGTTGTTATCTCTGGCACATGAGTTACCTTAATGTCTTTTTGATCGTGCCTGAATTGTACTCTTGTCCTTAAAAATTCTCTCATTTCATACAAGTCTCTTACTAAACAATTTCTGTAAATATTATCTTTGTATTGGAGTGGGCTAAGATGATTAATCGTCCTCTTTTCACTAAACTATTTATTCAATATTCTGTTTTTGAAGGGTATTTTGAATTTTCTAATGCCTGGGTCGGATTCTATGGAAGCAACCCGTCATCAGGATTGTGGAATTATCTGCCCTTTGCTTTTCTCTCACGTAAGATCTTGACGCTTTTAAGTCTATTATCAATCCTCGCTACTTTAAAAATGTCCTGTATGGGTCAAAGAAGAGACGTTTTCTACCACCAGGAAATAGATGTCGATACTGAAGTGTGGAACGTGTCCGAGCGAGGAAGCACATAAATGCACATCTTTGTTGAACATCAATTGTTAAGAAGTCAATGTGTACCATCCATCCCACTTACTTCAAATGGGTAAATAATTTGGGTTGCAATACTTTAATTTTATTGATGACCTGCTCAGGTTTCTTTAATAAAAACCTCAGTAAAAAGCCAACTTTTTGCATTGTTCTTGCCTGTTCAAAGTTGACATGTTTGTCCTTGTTGTATAGTAAATTCCGTGTGTTGTCGCAAGTTCCCGTCATGATAGATTTTTAGTAATTCACATCTTAACATGCGTCTATAGTATTAACAGAAATTTCTCCAATCGTGATGGATTTTTTCACCTCTTTTACGTTGTCTACTCTATACATCTAGGAACGTGCAATGAAAAGTTTCCTTTATATACTCTATACATATACATTCAACTAAAGATTCCTCAATCATAATGGATCTTTTAACTCCTCATATGTCGCCTCTGGTAAATGCGAAGGCAAAAATCGTGACAATAAACTGCATACAGAATTCCTCCGTTAATGACTATATAGGAGTCGTCCGTCATGACATGGGGCTCATTTACGAAACAAATCAAATTTAACCTAGACAATCTGTGAAACAAAGGGTTAAATTGGAATAATTGCGAAGGTAAGAGTTATCTTTTCTACTGTAGTCTAACCAAAAAGTCAAAAAAACGTGGTCATGCACATATCTTCAGATCCTAGGTGAAGCTGGGCACTCAATAGGTCTGTACTTAAAAGAGATACTAATTTGATTGTCTCTGTATTCCAGAAAGCTGCATATAGTTTGATCAAAATAAAAGTTGTTGGATGTACTAAGAGCATACACTGTAAGATACAAGAAACTTCGTGGCTCAAGATCAAGATACAGGTTTTAAAAAATCCTGCAAGATAAGAAGGTTAGTTTTTGACAATTCCAATAAAACTCTTTTAATAATCACCCTATTCTGTCTGAGTGGGGAAACAAATGTTCTCTCAAATATAATGTGGTAACTGTAATAAGCCTGAAATGTCTTACATACTTAACAGGTTAACCACTGGTCCTTCTACAACATTGTCTCTATGCAAATGGTATTTTGCCTTTCGAGCATTTCAGAAAACAATATAATAAATACGCACCCCATCTTGGTGGTCGACGTTTGAATAAGTGAGTGTAGAACAATTATTACAGGAGGTATCAAGTACCTAAATCTATCTCTTTCTATACCTTGGCTTGTCCCGGTTATTGTTTGTGTTATGCCATACAGTCATCTGTGAGCTGCAATACAAAAAAGGTTAATGAGCAGATTAAACAATTTAATCAAAATTGATACAGTTGGTGCTTTGATCTTTCTCTACCCATTTAAATACCAATCTCTCAATCTCTGTCCATCGGTCCATCTGTGTATCTCTCCATCTCTCTTTACCTCTGTCTGTAACTGTATCTCCGTCTCTATCTCTCTCGTCACTAATTTCGACTACTTTCTTCGGTAATTTCAATGTGGTCAAACCGGATTAGATGCATTGCCAGAACTTTTTGTTTTTCCAGTTCCCCTGTCTCTCAAGGGCTTTGGCGACTGCAGTTCTCCATCTACCTCGATCTTTGAATTTCTTCAGAATCTAGAAATACTTGTTTTCACTTTGAAAATCTTCGTTCATGCTTTTGCTAAACTTCTGCTGTTGTGGTATGGGGATGATGACTTCCATACATGGGGTCCCCAGGTTGCGGATAGAGGAAAGGCCTCTGAATATGAAAGTTAGCTGCGAATAACCAATAAGCAGTGCTGGACAAAATCACGGGTTGCCTTTGGGCAAGACATAATGCCTGGAAGCCTCTCTGTCAGGGTTACGGCGAACACATCGGCACCAGGATGTTGAATTGCAATTAATAGGGTACCTAAAAAAACAGGCTTCAGGTTTAAATTCTGTTGGGGCTCTGCAAGATGACCTACCGACAAACAAAAAGTTCTAAAATACCAAGAAAGGTAGTTACTGCGAAAATCACAGTGATGACATTAGGTGATTTAGCAAAATCTGACACTGAAATGGCAAATATGAAGCACAAAGATAATGACAGAACCTCCTCCGGAGGTCGGTCGTGGAAAACAAGTGTGGAAACCTGTGGAAATGCCATCTCCCAAGATGGGTTTAGGGATGATGACTTCTCTTTAAAAGGTGTACGGAGGGAAAAGCCTTATTATCCACAAAGAACACGTGCTATGCTTAAAGTTAAAAACCAATAAAGATTTCAACTTTAAAATCAAGAACTCCGAGTGATGAAAGGCGCTTTGAAGAGTTACAGGCCTGGATGGCAGCAAACAGGATTGTTATTTTAGGGTTTCAAGAACATAGAAAAATGAGTGATGAAGAAATAACTCTTTCAACATGAACTGGCGTTCTCTTGCTTTTCTACTTTTACCTTTAATCTTCCCCAGCAACACCAATTCTACCACTCCTTCATATCTCATTATGCATCACAAATACTAGATCTGTCTTTTTCCTCTAATACTTTCAGTAATTTTCTCCTTGCTGTCGCTCTTTTCTACTCCCTTCTGTCAGCCCATGGTATTCTTAACACTTTCCTTAAAAACATCTTTTTTTCTTTATGTTTTACAACATTACATAACACGTAACATTCTGATTTTTGTTCGTTGTAACAATTGCCAGTCTCCCACGGTCTTTTTAATGCCTACGACGTTTTTTCAATTTTCACTAGCCAAGTTGCACTGCCTTACAATATAACACTGCAAACACAGGTAGAGTGAAGTACCCCACGAGAGTTTTACCTTGATTGTATCCCCTGGTAAACAGCGGAGCTAAATTTGGCTTTCAGAAAATTCCAACTAAAAAAATGACTAAACAAGGAGGCGAGGCAGAAGTCAGTAAAGATGTATAGGAAGTACTCAATACAAGACTAGCAATACATATATTTAGCCTTTTAAAATTTCCTCTCTGGTGCGAAACGCCCTCTTGGTTGGCTAAGAATCAGTGTCTAGACATACAAAATCAAGCAGTGGTGGAAACTTGGACCCCAAAAGTCAAACAGTGAACATGAAGGGCAACAGCCCTCATTTGATCTTAGCCAAAAGACCCAGAAGCTATGACCTTCCATGATGCAATGTGAATAGCAAGCCAGAATCCAACATATCGCCCAGACAACAAAATCTCTCAACAACCTTCAATGAAAGAAAAAAATCTTAACTATTTTACAGTTTCCCAGGCCATGACATGGTTTCCATGGCATCAACTTTTACACATATTATTTGCTTCAGCAATATTTCCGTTCACTCCATTGCATTTTGCATGTATTCAAAAATTACAAACAGGTCAAAGTAAGAAATTACATTCAAGACCTTTCATACAAATGTTTCTGTGTAAAGTAGGGAAATTCCTCCATCGTTACCTTGGCTTTCTCCTTGTACACACCCAGGTCTTTCCTTTTTATCTCAAACTTTACCCCTCACGTTCCTGTTAGAGAGCTTAAATTTTAATTCCTCAATACCTTCAGTGATCATCATCATACAATCAGCATATAGTAGTTCACATTGCATTCCATTTCTAAACTCTTTCGGGAGTACTTGTACTAAAAAAATGAACAGAAGAGAACTTAAAGCTGAACCTTGGTCACATCTACTTTCACAAGCCGTTTCCAACTGTTTTGTTGACATGCACAGCACTATTAACATCAAAATACATGCATGTAAACAGCTCGAAAGCTTGCTTTAAGCAAGCTATTAAATATTAATATTTGCATAAATAAGTTTAGCCCTTTCATCGTACGTATGGGACCTGAAAGAAAAGAACATCAACCCCAGCCTGAAATGGTCAGTAATAACTCACGCGCAACCCTTTCCCTAAACAAATAAAAAAAGTGCAACCTTTGTTTGAAAAAAACAAAGGTTAACCTTGCTTCTCTTGCTTTCTCTATTATTTTTCTTACCTTTAAAAATCTTCTTATGTCATCATTGACCCCATGTTCATGCATAGAAATTCCGGCAAGCCACCTTGGTATTCTCATCTCCGTCGCTTCTAACATTCTCTCCTCCTGCCCTTTTTAAAGATACGCCTTCAAGGCTTTATGGTAATACTGGTTATACTACTGATGTATAGATCTTCGTCTTCAGTTTTATTGGCATTCTCGTGTCGCATACTATGCCACTCACTTCTCGCCAATTCATCCAAGCTCCTCTAACTCTTGCCTTAACTTCTTCTTGTCATACCCCTTGTCGTTCAATGGTTGTTCCCAAATAGCAGAACGATTCCACTTGCTTAATCTCTTGCCCAAGTCTATTTCTAATGTTAAGAGCTATTTGATCACTCCTTGATGATACAATTGTTTCTGTCATTCTGCCTGCTAGAAACTAATGAGGCTATCAACATTCCAAGACGTATTTGTAAATTTACTTATTTTACTGTATGAAAAAAATAATAATTACAAAGTTACGACACATAGAACACATATTTAATTGAAACCTACTTTCCCGGTGATCGGTTGATTTTACGCCCTCTTTCATAAAGTGCAAAATATGTAAATCTCTGTATAAAGGGCGACCCAGAGAGAAAAATTTGTCTTCGTTAAATCTGGTAACTGGCTTTCATGTACATCACAGACGGTACAGTGAATACGGTTCAAAATAATGACAAAAAAAATGAAGAAGGAATTACCAGATCCTCTTGCTGGCGTTACGCCAAAAAGATATCATCTTATTTAACTCCAAAGTTTTCTTTCCTCTAGCACCAGCCAATGACACCAATGAGCCTTCTTCCATTTTACTTAAATAATCTTTCCCAAGTGGATTGCCACAATTGTTGTCGTCCCCATCCTAAGGAATAGATAGCCATTAGCTTCTAAATGACAGCTTAAATAAAATGAACTAATTAACAAAAATATATACTGGCTTAGTATGCCGTCCGTATGTCACTTGAGAAATAAGTGCGAGTCAAGTTTACAATTCAACTTCCAATAATAGAAAACACTAAGATAACGTTCGGGACAAACTAAATTCTATACATAGTCTTGAGGCCTGGATACAACTGGCCAGCGTCTAAAAATTATTTTTCAAAGGTCGAAGATTTTTCAACTGATTTGTGTTTTTTGTGGTGTGCTGAATCCAAAAATACCATCCATTTTTTTTTTTTTTTTTTTTTTAGTTTCTTTGATCAGCTTAAAGTTTTGAGATATAAATAGTACATGTTATGACCCTTGAATAATATTCAGTTTAACAAAAACAGAGCTGTAGATGACCCAATCTATGTTTTATATAGAAAACGAAACTGGAGCAGCCTCAATTTGAAACCGAAACTGCATCTGCCTTTAACTTTAGGAGGCTGAAAGTGAAACTTTTTCTCTTTTCACCTGGATGGTCATTTACTGTTTAGCAGAGCTGAACTCTAGTCAGTGTGACTTGAAATCGCAAGGAACAGATGTAGCGTTTACTTACTTACTTACTTACTTTCTCCGTTTAGCGTCTTCTTTTCCCATAGCTATGGGGTTAGCCGGAGTATGAAACTCTTCCACCTGTCTCTATTCACTACTTCTTCCTCTCTGGTACCCGCTTGTCACATATCCTCCTCAACTGTATTCCTCCAGCTTTTCTTCGGCCGCCCAGCTGGTCGCCTTCCTTCTACATTTAGGTTCAAAATTCTCCCAAGCGGGCCCTCCAGATCTCTCCTCCTGACGAGACCGTACCATCATAGTCTTCTTCTTCTCAGCATTGTTTCCGGTGGTTCCACAAGTTACTCCTGCCATGTACCAGAGCAGTCTTCTGTCACAGCTTGTCAGCACTGTCTTCAATCTATCATTGGTCAACCCTCCGAGCCATACAATAACATCGACCTGATGCATGCATCATAAAGTCCTCGTCTGTTTTTAAATGGTACGCTTCTGCTCACTAAAAGGGTGGCAATCTCTCTCCACTTCTGCCTTGCAGCAGAGTCTCTCATCCTTACAACTCATTCAACTCCTCCCTGAGTAGGTCACCAAGGCAACAAAACTCCTTCGCCTCTTCAACAACCTCTCCGTCTATCTGGATGACGTCATTGTCTTCCTCCTCCTAACACTGATTCTGACCGTTGCAGGTAGGTCATCGGAAGTTCAAATTACCATGTACTCTTTGCAATCCTGATCATCACTTGTAGCACCAGTGCTGGCAAGAGATACACCGAACAGAGTTTTGACCAAATTCCCCTTCCACAAACTCCACATGGAAAGCTGCCTGACCTGATAACTTCATCTTTCTTTTCTATCACCATAATCTTTGTCTTTCCAATGTTGAACTTCATTCCTCTTATTATTATCGGTTGCCTCCAATCCAAAACTTACTATTTAGTGTTTTAGATCAAAAAAGAATGTTCAAATCATCCTGATAGGTTCTGTTATATATGTAGTAATGTGATTCTTCCTGGTCGCCTTGCAAAATTAACTGATTCTGTGAAGAAGGCATATCATGCTTACTTTCGAGTTAAGCTTGGAGTCCAGGACAAGCCATTTGCACCTCATGTTAGCTGCAAAACATGAGTTGAGAACGTGCGTGATCAGAGACATAACACAAGGAAAAGTACAGCATTCGCTGTCCCTCTGGTGTGGAGAAAGGGTAAAGATCATGTGACAGAATGCTATTTTTGCATGACTAATCTTCAAGGAATCAATCACGAGAACTAGCATTGTGCTCGGTATCCTGATGTTCCGTCTGCCATAAGACCAGTCCCTCATGGTCCAGAACTACCTGCTCCCGAGCCAGATGTTGCAATGGAACCTAGCTCTGGATCAGAATCTGATAACACATGTGTCAGAACAAAGGATGAAGAATACATGGCAGAAAAGAATGACCGACCAGTGCCTGTAACACAAGCAGATCTTAATGACCTGACACAAGCTCAAAACCTCTCAAACGAATCGGCACAGGTTCTGGGTTCTCGTCTTCGAGAAAACGATTTGCTGGCACCTGAAACAACATTCTAATGGTATCGAGAGCGTGAAAGAGAATTTAGACAGTTCTTCACAACCCAGAGAGACTCGTCATTGGCTTACTGCAACAATATTGCTGATTTAACGAAATCAATGGAGATGGACTGTGTTGAACCAAACAAGATATTACTTCCACCCTTACATATCAAACTGGGACTTATGAGCAACTTTGTAAAGGCAATGGACAGGAAAGGCAAAGGGTTTACTTTCCCAATCCAGAGGTTTCCTCGGATAAGCTTTGAAAAGCTTTAGGCTGATATGGGCCTCAGATACGGGTACTTATGAAGGACACAGATGTTCGATGATGCGCTGAATAAAGCTTGAGGTGTCTGCTTGGCTGTTGCTCAAGACAGTAATAACAACCTTTCTACGAAAGAGCCGGAGTGGAGAATACGAGAAGAAAGTCGACGACCTCCTGAAAAGCTTTCAAAAATTAGGTGCTCGCATGTCAGTCAAATTGCACTTTCTGCGGTCTCACTTAGACTATTTCCCTCAGAACTGTGGAGACTTCCACCAGGACATTCGCGTCATGGAAGAACGGTACCAAGGGCGGTGGGATGTGAACTTCCTTGCGGACAACTGTTGGCGTTTGAAACGAGACCTGGTGGCTATTCAAGACAGGAGAAAGTCACTAAAAGCCCCCTCATTCATGATTAGCTTTTGTGTAATGTTTAATCTCTATTTTCTGAAGTTTGTTAAATGACAAAGTAAAGCATAAACCCAAAATCGCTCTCAGTGTAATATGAACTCACACCCACTCTACAGACGAAGAAATATACAGGATTCTTTATACCTTCGTAGCTTTTTCAACTTATTGCTTTTCTTCATCGTTAAGAACCATAACATGAAATAAAGCCCCCAGGTGTATGGCACTGTAAAGGAGAGACAGACACAAAAAAGACGGATAAAGCAACAGAAGCCAAAAAGTTCCATAATCTAGCCCTCCATGGAAAAAATCCTAGAAAGATTTATTCAAACGATGAGTAGCACTCGTACAAAGACACAAGATGCTGAGAAAAATGAATTACAAAAGAGGCAACAAACTGCGATGGTACCGGAAAGGAAAACTTATCAGAACACTTTCCATGATAATGCCTATAGAAAAGACTACGACAAGCAAGAATTCATCGATGAGATAATGGTTGAAGAGTAATTCTAAGATCTCGACCTATCAAGTAACAAACACCTCTGAACTCGATCAAGAAGATCAAGGTGAGATAAGGAGACACGTGGCAAAATACGATGGTTGTACTTCATGCAAGCCCGGGCGGTATATTTAAAAAAACAAAATTTTACCTTTAAAACCGTGCACAAACCCAATATTCATCAATGTTGAAGAGCAAAGGTTTTTTCTATACAAAACGTATATTAATTTAAGCCACTTTACAAAAGTACATCCATAAACAAGATGAATTTTGGTACCTACAGCGTAAAGTATAGTTCCACTTTTTTCATAAAGTCATATCAGCACACTGTCAAATGAAGTAACAAAGCATATGTATATGAAATGCAAAAAAATAGTATTAAGATAAATTATATTATTTACTTTGTGTGGTATTTTGTAAAACCAAACACCTGGCAGGTTTAAATCATTAAATGGGCCTAAGCCTTTGTGCGGGGACCTTTCGTTGTCAAGACTTTCAAGATGTTCGATCCAAATTTCCGGAAACAAATCACTTTGCAACACAGCATCATTGGAATCTTTATATTCGCCGTTGCCAAATCTCGCGAATGCACTATATGAAGAAAAAAAATGAAGTTATAAATCGGTATTAACCACTGCAACTGGCCAGTTAATTTAGTCTTCTGGTAAAGAAGTGCATTACAAGAAATTTGTTACCTGGTTAGTTTTTCGATGCCTGCAATATTAACGATCAAAATATGACGTGGGTGTCTGTCAGGTCTTTACCACGTATACCAGGGGTTCCCGACTTTCTCTTTGACTTGCATCCCCTTTTTACAAGGTGGTGAGGTTTTCGCATAAAATTGTTGATCTTGTCTTCGACTGTGTGACTTAAGATGGTTCACCAGTCCAACTTTTTATAAAAGAAATCTACCACACACACACTGCACTCCCTTTCCTCCTGAATATCAACAGGCACTGCTCTTTCATCCTGATTTCTTAGACCACGCTTTAATACAGCATCACCTACACGTCTCTCTTCAAATTCTTTACATCCTTCTTTATTTTTTTCCTCCATTGGAGGTCTGTAGTTATCACTTCCCAGTTATTCACATCAATCTTCAGTAGTTTCAAATTGCTCTTCAGCGGACCCTTAAACCTTTTTTTTTCGGCTTGCGTTGTGGTCTTTTTCCTTTTAATAACCCACCATAAAACAACTGTTTAGGGAGTCTTTCATCTTCTATCCTGACAAGGTGTCCGGTCCAGCGCATCTGATTCTGGATGATACACATCTCAATGCTGGTGCTCTTGGATCCTTCAAGGACTGCAGTATCAGGTGTGAAGGGTTCTCCTGGGACAATTTTGATGTAACCTTTCAAAAGCTTGAGATGTCGCCTATACGTAGTCCATGTTTCTGAGCCATATAGCAAAGAAGAAAGCACACATGCTTTATAAACACTAATCTTTGTCTTTGATGTAATTCCCCGATCTGACCATACCTGTTTCATCAACTTTCCAAAAGCAGAACTGGCTCTGGCTATTCCGTGATTTATTTCGGCATCCAGAGTGCAACCCCTGCTTAGTGTACTATCAAGATATACAAAATTATTAGAATTCTTTAACCTTTTCCCATAAACTAGAATGTGTGGTTCAGCATATGGGTCTCCAACTGGCGGAGAAAACATAACGTAAGTCCTCTTGAGACTGACAGTAAGGCCAAAAGCTTTGCAAGCACTTGACAGTTTGTTCATAATCAGCTGCATTTCCTCCTCTGAATGTGCAACAAGATCAGCATCATCCGCATACAAAAGCTCACGAACAATATTTTGAAAAGTTTTAGAGCCCGAATTGAGACGCCGAAGGTTGAAAAGCTTGCCTGATGCTCGAAACCGTATGCCTACTCCTATATCACAATCGTTAAAAGCATAAAAAAGTATCACAGCAAAAGAGATTGACAAAAGAGAATCAGAACTTGTGGTGTGCACTTGTGATTTGAACTGCTCCCAAGTTCCATCAAATGTGATGTTATTAAATTTGTCCCTGAGAGTTTCACGCACTTCCTCATTTTGTAACTCAGAAATATCTATGCGCTAAGGTAATTTTAATCCAGTTGCTCTGACCTTCTTCCTGATACGCATCCTAACTTTGGCACGAACAAGTTTATGGTCAGTGCCACAATCTGAACCCCGCGTAACTCTTCCTGTACACATATCGCGAAGGTCACGCTTTCGTGTGATGATGTAGTCTAGTATATGCCCATGTTTTGATCTAGGATGTATTCATGTTACTTTGTGGATAAGCTTTTGTTGAAAGAAGGTGTTACATACTGCTTACTTAAATTCAGTACACAGCTGGAGAAGAAGGCCATTATCATTTGCCTTACGAAGACCATATCTCCCAAAAATATCCCAGGTATTATGGTCACGCCCAACCCGTGCATTAAAGGCACCAAGTATCAGCAGCTTATCTGCCTTTGGTATTCCTGTGATACAATTCCTCAAATCCTGATAAAACGCCATAATGATATCCTGATACTCTTCAGTGTAGGATCACACACTGAAATGACAGACATGTAACGACCACATCTTAAAGGCACCCTTAGACACATGATTTGATCACTAACTCCATAAGGCTACTCCAACTTGGTTGTGATCTGTCTCCGTACAGCAAAATCTACTCCTCCATCCTTTTTTATTCCTTCAGGTTTCCCTTTCCAGAAAAAAGTGTATCCAGCACCTCTTTCAGTAAGCTGATTTCTTCACTTATTCGAGTTTCAGATAAAGCATCAATGTCCACTTTGTACCTGGCCAGTTCCTTAGCGACAACAGCTGTTCTTCGTTCTGGGTGAGCAGACTCTTCACGATCAAGAAGTGTACTTCCATTCCAAGCAGCAATATTCAATTTAATTCTCTCCTTTGTATAAATGGTATTTGTTAACTTTTCTTTCCCTGCACGTTTATACAGCCGTCAGCTGCAGGTAGCTGGCCAGCTTCCGGTTGAACAGACGATGTTTAGGTCACCTTTTCTAGACCCTTCCCATAATCTGGATGAGCAGCGTTGTCCCTAAAAAGGGCTGCTCAGTCGCAAAAAGCTCCACCCAAGTTAGTTGCTGTTCAGCAGAACTAACGATGTTAACATTAGCTTTGAGCCGCCTGTGTGCAGAATTGTGACTGCATACCTCCAACTTGTTAAGTCTGGACACGTCGCCACTACTCCATTGCCACAGGACTTTTGTAGAGATATCTGTACATAAAAGATCTCAATGACATATGTTTGTACTACACATATATCACCCTCTGAGCATCCACAGTTATGATCCAATGACAAGCAAGTGCCAGATAAATGGAAACTATACCAGTCGCAGGTTTCACTGAGTGTCCTCGGGTTTTCTGTCAGGGTGTCCTTCTCTTAGAGAGATGGTGCAACAGCAACTAGGGGGTCTCTCACTCCAAAACGCAATAACTTCAATTGAAGCTATTCATCTCAACCATTGACGATTATTCGTTCATCTGCTTAATGTGTTGTACAGCTACCAAAGCATCGGTTTGTTGATGATTGCCAGCTGCACATCCGTATCCTGCTGCCGATATCTTCACCGGTGATCCTGGTTGGGTGGCTTTTGGGTGCTATGCCTTGCCAAAGGGCAACCCATGATTTTGTCCGGGACGGCTTATTTCAAAATTCACCGCTAACCCCCATATCTGGAGGCCCTTCCCCTATCCGCAACCTGGGGACCAGATGAATGGGTGTTGTCATCACCACACCAGATACATACATACATGCATACATACATGCATCCATACATACATGCATCCATACATACATGCATCCATCCATACATACATACATACATACATACAAACATGATTGCTCCGTCTTGTCAGACGAGTGCCATTCCTTCATTTCTTTCTTGTACCTGCTCTTTCCTCCCATGTAGTCTTGAGTACCTCGTGAGACCAAAAAGCAACTTGCACGGTTTGTGGCAGACGTGGCATTCCAAATGATCCCTCGGGCAACAGTGGGATAATCATCTCCATGAGGTGTCGCTTGAGTCCACCAGACGATTTGCAGATTTTGAGGCGGGATAGGCATGAGTAAATGAAAGATTCAGAAGTAGCATCAGTAAGGGTCATAAAAAAAAAGATTCTGGATCTGGTGGTCTGATGAGTCTTCTGATGATTCACCAGTCCTGCCTTAGACAACAGAGACCGACCACACACTTTACAAGGCCAAAGAAGACCAAAATGAACAGGTAAAGGCTCATGCTTCTTGCAGATTCTCCTCAGTTTATCACGAAACTCTGCTCTCCTCATACAACTTAGCACCTTGAAAGATTAAACCTCTCCAGACTCTGTCTTCTAATTTGCCAAAAGAATCTGAAGCCTCGCTGATCCTTTTCTTGATTTCAAAACCATGATACATACATACATACATACATACATACATACATACATACATACATACATACATACATACATACTTACATACATACATACATACATACATACATTCAATGTAAGTGAAAATTAAACAATGTCAAAAAACTGTAATCCAAGATTAAGAAATAAACATCCAAAAAATGTAAAATTTAAATCTATTCATTTATGTTCCGTGGATACGATTTTCTCTGGCTCTCTGTTCCTGAAAGCGATCCACATGTCCTCCTTTGGATTTGTACCATCTGTGGATTGCGTCTTGATTGACAAAAGTGACATGAATCCAGACTCACAGTATGTAGTAGCAAATGAGATAACGATAGAAAATTGAACAGATTGCNCAAAAGCAATACCTCATATGAAGATGAAGAAGGTAATTTATACTCAATCTGAGCAACATTTATTTAAGCTAATTTTTGGATGACATGAAAAGGAAGAAAAAAAGCCGTCACAACAATCTTAAATACGAACAAAGAGTACCAAAAGTTAACCTTTTCATTCAATGTAAGTGAAAATTAAACAATGTCAAAAAACTGTAATCCAAGATTAAGAAATAAACATCCAAAAAATGTAAAATTTAAATCTATTCATTTATGTTCCGTGGATACGATTTTCTCTGGCTCTCTGTTCCTGAAAGCGATCCACATGTCCTCCTTTGGATTTGTACCATCTGTGGATTGCGTCTTGATTGACAAAAGTGACATGAATCCAGACTCACAGTATGTAGTAGCAAATGAGATAACGATAGAAAATTGAACAGATTGCCATTTGACCTGGTGCTGCTGAAACCTAGGTAAAAAGATTCAACCCGGCCTGTTACCGACACAACTAAATAATATTATCAGGTAAAATGAAAGCTAAATTGAAATGACTTTCATCTAGAATCTCAACCAATATTAAGATTGGTGAGAAATATTTTATCGGATGAACTGGTCAGCGTTGTATCATAACTCAGCGGTTGTAGTATCCAAATGGGAGAACCGTCAGCCAAAAACAAGCTGCCAGATGTCAACAATAAGCAAAAGTAATAAACAAATTATTTTAAAGTTTAACCGGTTTCGCACGACTAAAAGATGACATTGCACCCCCAGGGGATACGGGCACCAAGGGTTGGGAGTTACTGACGTATACAAAATGAAATAAAATTAATAAAAATAACATTATAGAGGAAACTATAACAGATATAAATGTTAAAACACTTAGTTACATCAAAGAAAGTAAAAAAATGAAATAATCACGTAACATCAAGATAACTAAGAATTACACTGGACAACATTTTTTCAAAAGCTTTCTGCGATTTTAATATCTTATTGATTATCTGGCCAATTTGGGCGGTGCCGATTCCGAATCTGGAAGAAAAAAATTTATCCATGGTGTGGTTTTCCTGTTATGCAATAATATTGAAATTACGTAATGACAGATTTTGGGCATATGTTGACATATTGCCTTGGGGGTTGTGAGATGCTCAAAGTGTCTAGGGAAGTTCTATCCAATGTTTATGTCGTTTACATTAGCGACATCTAGCGGCCGATACGTAAACTTGATATTCGTTGACATACTTCCGTCGTGTAAACTTATCTGTTTCGATGAAACATGTACATTTACGTGTACAATACACGCATAAATATATTGAATTCAAACTTTGGCTTTAACAACCCACTATTTGTAAATGTAAATCAAGATACAAAGTAGTACAACATTTTACAATTACTTCAGTTATTATAGGCATTAATCACACATCGATAGCCAGTTGCAACATGTACAGTACAAGGATTTAATTCAACAAAACGTCAAAGTTCGAAAAAACGGCTTGCTTTTCGGCTATGGACGCCAGTGGTTTTCAATTGTAGGAACCAGCAATAATTGCCCAACATTGCAGGTTCCCAGCGGCCTTGATAACGATGCTTGATTATCAAGGTTGTTTGGTGAAAGTGCTCGCTGTGCTCGTCACTGAATGCTCCAAGGTTATCAGGGAAGAAGTCTAGATGAGAGTGGAAGTAGTGGAGTTTCAATGACATACGGCAGCCGGTTTTCTTGTGGTCTCGGAAAAGATTGATAAGTTGCACATAGTTCTCTGACTTCGTAATGCCGAGGAAGTTAGCAACCACAGCCTTGAAGGGCATCCAGGCTCTTCGGAGCAGGGAGCTTTGTGAATTTTTCGTCCACGATCAGGTCTTTAATCTGGGGCCCAATAAATATTTCCGCTTTCAACTTCGCTTCACTGATCTTACGGAACTTCTCTTCTTTGTACTTGAAGCCTTTGCTCTCCTTATCCATTGCTTTGACAAGCAGTTTATGTAATGGAGGGAGCAGAACACGTTCCGGTTTCACGAGAGGCTTGGCTTTGACGTTCTGCTTTCCAGGCACGAAGGACTCTCGTTGTGGCCAGTTCTTCTTCTTGTAATGCTGGTCGTCAGCTCCACTATCCCAAAGGCAGAGGAAACAGCTGTGCTTCGTGTATCCACCCTGAAGGCCCAGCTGTAGTCCGATTACCTTGAAATCGCCACATTTGGCCCACTTGTGCTACTGGTACTTTATGAGGTCAAGGACAATCTGCACCGTGTCGTACGTTTCCTTATTGCCAACAGCATACGCGATAGGAATACTCGGACTTACATTCCCGTTGTGGAGCAGCACAGCTTTCAAACTCGTGACCGAAGAATCAATGAACAACATCCATCGTGTTCATCAGTCCAACATCGACACAGTGACATACGGAGTTTGCCATTGAGAAGAACTTGGCTAATTCTTGGTTGCGTGTGCGAAACCCAGTTATCCGAGGTGATGGATCCAGTCATTGAGCCGTGATGCAAGTATTTCTGAGCGCTGCTTGGAAAGCATCAAGTCACGTGCGAGGTCATTGAGTTCGGGTTGCGTTACGAGTTGTACCTTGCTGTTAGGGGCTTTATAGCTGGATCCAGATGGAGAATCGCTGATGTCGGGGGTTGAATGTTGAGTGTACTCCATTCGTGAGGAGCCAGGTACCGGCAGGTGATCATCATGTGGCACTGGTCGAGTGGCAGGCCAAACTACGGCATAGCTCGTAACTCTCCTCACTTTCCCGATTCTATGGGTAAACTGAGTCAAACAAAAATAACAATCTGATACATGATCAGTTGGCTCACGCCAGATCATAGGTACAGCGAAGGGCATCTTCTTCCTGTCTCCCTTCGCCCAGTGATGCAGTCCACTAAAGTATGAGACACAACAATTTCGAAGAGCCCATGTGGAAAAGGGTTTTTTTATTATAAATTTATGTCCTGTTTTTCTCTTGTTGTAGTTGTATAACTGAATATTTATATTCTCTATTTATTTCAGATTTATCTGAAAATGTGTGAAAAACACGAAAATATTTACAAATAAAGTATTGTTGGTCTTTCTATTCCACAAAATAATATAAATATAAAAATAATTTTTATTAAAAATACCACAAAGTAAATAAAAATTATTAAAATAAACCAATGAATTGACCAAAGCAAACCTATTATTATAGTGGGTGTTTCTTCAAGGAAAGACTGAAATACGCCACAACCAATTCAAAGTATTTCAAAATGCGAAGTAATTCATTATGTTTAAATTTCCTACCCATAGAAAATTCGACCGCTAGGTATTTAGGCCACCCATACACAGTTCTCCTAAATAGACCTCTACTTTAATCTCTGCTTTGACACTACTCGAAAAAACAAATTGAAAATCGTGTCCTACTTAACTTATTAAATTAATTAAGTAAAAATGTTAATTCCCCTTGGTATGAAGCAGAACCAACCAAACACAAGCAAAGGTATCCAAATGACTAGACTATAAAACGCCAAGATGGATGTTGAAACGAATTCTTCCAGAGCATTATTAAAGTTGGTTGAACATAAAAAGATTTGAAAAGAGAAAAACATGTATTTATGTGCATCATGGCGGGCATGGGCAAAAACATAAACACGACACTGCAGGGCAACATTATTAATAACCAAAATGTGAGGTATGTTGCTTAGGAGTGCGGAATATCATACACTGGCAATGCGAAAAAGCACCCATGGAACAAACCAATGAAATGACATAGCCAAAATTTTTATTCAAAGACTTGGTGTGCATGAACTCAGCTCGACTATTAAAAACAATGTTGTCGTCCTGGGGAAACCACAGTCAGTCAGCCAATCAGCAAGTCATATACATACACACATATAGACGCACATATATAGTTATAAAAATATATTTATATGATTGAGTTATGAAATTCAGAAAAGGAAACAAAGCGATGTATAATCATAGGAATCAACTTTCCAGTGGCCAATTCAAATAGTACCAGCAAGATCATGGGGATTTTTCTTCAATATCATAGTATTACCTGACTGGAAATTTGAAATCACTATTTTTCATCTGCGGTAAAGTGCATTCTGATACGCCAGAATTTGTCTTAGTTTTTCTGTTGCGTAGTTTGGGGAGTCTGACCTTAGTATTCAAGTTATCTTTTCGACCGGGGACGAGATATCCCCATCCCAGGCGTTCATTATAAAACAACGGATATCCATCCCACGTCATGCGTAGGAGCAACGGTGCTATACGCGCCTGAGCACTTATTAACACTGGACCAGCTTCCCACTCTGGATCATCATATTTACGACAAAGCTTTCGAAACCAGCTGAAAGAAGAAAAGAGTAAAAAATATTAAGTTGAACGTATGTGAAAAAGAAATATGTAATAATAGGCGATATAAACAAAATCAAATGTACATATTACATATTATTTTCTGTCTGTCTGTCTGTCTGTCTGGAGATACCTTTGGACCTGTGTTACATAAAAAGACCAAACCATTTTTCCAAGCAGCAGTGGTGATGATGTCTGTACCTTGAAATATAAATGTGATTGTGACTTTTAAAACATTTCTGTCCCCACTGGCTGCTAACACAACAATGGTTTGATACCTAGCCAATTATCGACATCATCAGTAAATATTTAGGTCTACCCTTTCCCCTGACTACCTTTTTTTTAGAATTTGTTTCATATTGATACACATTAGGGCTATAACATTTATGTCCTAAAATGTTGGAACTCGTGTGCAAACTCAAGAAAAAAGTAAAACAAAAATAATAATGCAGTTGAAAATTTTGGGATCAAAAGGAGGGTATATCTTGGCAGCTATATAACATTTAAAGTTAACATTCGATGCAAGTCAGTGACGTTTTCAGTCTGTCCATCACTAACTTGGTCTATCTGGGGAGAAATGTGTTTTGAATTGATTCCTCTAACTTTGTTTAATATTGTTTAAGTGAAGTAAACTCATTCATATAATTTTTAATATTTGAATTGTAATTAATCCCATTTGGATAAAGTGAGGCCATGTCTGGCCTTTAAAACTTAAAAGTAAAATTCCACGCACAAAATTTGATGGGAATTTGCAATGTTTCCAGATAGACCAAGGTACATTTCAAGTTATGTTGAAAAAGCTATTCAACTAAATAAACACCACTATTCACCTCGTAGCATGGTCACAACTTTTAACAAGAACAAACTTTACTGTCAGCTTTGCTAAACTTCTTTTCTCTACAAATGACCTTTCCTTCGTTAAAAAAAAGAAAATTGTTTTAATTCGTGAATGGTCTTCACCTTGATAACCATAATACACCTGTTTATTCACTTAATACGCAGCTTCACAGCGAATATTGGAATTTGACACAAATAAGTGGATAAGTGTGGCCTAGACTTGTGGGAACTATGCTGCACATCCCCTTGCATTTTGTACTCTATTCATGGAGCCGGGGAATTTTCGCTATCAACATTTCCTGGCGATTTAAAAAAAAGATAATAGTCTTTATGGAAGAAAACAGCAAAAACAAACATCCGTCCACAGCCTGACTACATTTGTTTATTTCACCTCCACGTCCGTCGTTAGGGTCTACACAGCACATTCTTGCTTTTCCTCTTGTTTATAACAGTCTTTTTCAAATTTTCTACCATACGAAATATTCTCATGGTCAAACAGAGTCTGTGCAAACAACCTAAACTGCCGTCGGTTTTCCCCCGCGAGTAAGTCGCAACGGTTTTTCTTCTAATCTAAAGGAATCTTCCTCTACAACCTTAATATATGTGTTGAAAGTAGTTCAAAAAGTATTTTTATGTCCAATGAATCAATCAAACAACTATTATGCATGGTATTTCATAAATTGTCTACATATGGACAGTGTGTGGTTGTGGGTGAGTATGATACTAGGCTTTTCAGTTGTACAGTGTTATACATTTCCTTATCCATTGTGTAATCTATCCTGTCATATAAGTAATGTAATGTCTCGGCCCTGCCACTGATGCATCTATATGTCATTCAGTTACTTCGTTGTATAAATTGAAAGGAAGTAACAGATAGTCCGATTATTATGTCCTTTCGTATTACAGAGATTAAAGGATAACCTGTGAAATAATTTTAATCTTACATTTTTACAAGAAAATTTAATGTCTCGACTAACCAAGGAAACCCTGCCATGTGGTTGCGCTTCTTATGAAATACATCCGCTGCTTTGGGAAGATCTGGGTACCATTCTGTAACATCCAGCAAACGTGCTTCTTCCAGCGAACACTCTTCTAGTTTCTTTACTGTTTCTTTCATTACTTCTTCTTCATCAGCATTCTGCTTTTTTACTCTGATGTTCTTTTTCACCTTTAGCTCTTGAATTGACCAATCTAAGTTCCAAAGCCAAGGGTCTTTGAGGTATCTTAAAGTGAAAAAATACAAATATCTATTACATTTAGAAAGAAAAATGTCTCGGTCAAACGAGTCCTATTTAATGTTTACTTGCAATTGATTCCGGAATGCCTCCAGTCAGTTTTTTGGGGTGTACCAGCATTTTCAAAGTAGTTATGTGTGACCTGCTCAAAACTCTAAAGCAGTTCTGAAGTTAATAACAACAGATCTGATTGGTTCTTACAACGTGATATGCCTTTTCAGGAAGCTCACTCTTACCAAGGCCAGAAGCCAAGTTCGTGCTAAACCTTACATATTATTGAATTTTATTCGCTTTCTTTTACTTATATATATATATATATATATATATATATATATATATATATATATATATATATATATATATATATATATTATGCCTCTCTCATGTCCGTAGCCATGTAAAAAATCAGTTGTCTGCAACTTGCAACCAACACGTTAGGCACAGCATTTTCAGTGTTTCGGGGAGGTAAAACCCAGTAACATCTCGCATTGTAACTTAATGTTTTACCAACTGGAGTCTACTGATATTGTAGTAATCAAATCAAAATTGAGAACAAATAGTTCTTTAAAATAACTAATAAAAACTGCAATATTATTCGATCCTGAGGACCTTTTTGCCAGCAGGTTTTGGCTGCTCTTACTGGCATAACAGCATAAAACTCGTCTTAATACGACCCTGAGATTACTTCGTGTGAATCGTTAACTACCACACTGAATTGACCTCTAAAAGATCCGTGAAAAGTTCGATAAAGAAAAGAGAAAGTGGTATAAACATATTCCCAAGCGGCTGCACAAAATAATGACCTAGAGCCTCTCTGGTTAAATATAGATTTCCATTATTTAAGACAAAAGGACTGGCTAGTCCTCTACTAATTAAAAAGAAGGAAAAGAGCTGTCTGACAATTGATATGGAAATACCTGCAGATGGAATTCCTGATCGAAAGAATTAGAAAAAAGGATAGAAAGGATCATGACTAAAGTGAGAAAGGTAATGTGCAAAAACAGTATTGTTAGGAACAACAAGAGTATTGAGGTGCTAGAGACCTAAAGAAGATGGACGTGGCTTTGAAACCTTCAGTTACTTGTTGTAACTTCCTTAAAAGGCACAAATCCTGAATGATAATGGAAACTTATTATTTTTTTCATCAGAACACATACAATTACAAACCTCACTAATCTAGGTAGTTTGCATTGGCTTGCCTATTTAACAAAATCAAAATTAAATATTTTACTAACAAAATTAATAAAACGACAATAGCTCAGGGTTGGTCCATGGTTGATTTCTACGACAGAATATGTAGTATGTGGTGCGAATGATCATATTAGAAAGTTTGGTTGAAAGAATGCGCTCGTGTTTGTTGTCGATGTTCAAAGCGTTGCACATTTCATGAAAGTAATACAAGATTTACCGAACATACCTAAAGAGCTCATGGAGAGATTTATGAAGCTTACTTTCGAAAAGCTGGAATGTAAATCACGAATCAAAGAACGATGTTTTTCATATTTGCGAGAAGCATTTTTATCCAGGTTTGTTTCATACCCCACCGTAAATTCAAGAATGTATAGCTGTTTATTTGTGGAGTAACTAACAACAAATCAGGTCCAAAGGTATCTCCAGTTATAATGCATGGCGATAAGAATCCACGAATATCAGCATATATTGTACAGCCTTCAAGAGATTTGAGACAACCTGCTAAAAACTGTAATGCTGAGTTGTGTCGCCAAGTATAACGACCTTCCTGAAGTTACCTTTTGCAACCGACGACAACATGAAGAAGGGTTTCTGGTTCAAAGCAGGAAGAGCAAGAAGACGATGGCGATAGAGTAAGTTTCCATTTGGATAGATTTTTACGAGTTGCACGGGTGTCATTCAAATAACGAATGGTAAAGCTGAAGATATTTTTCGGCAGCTTTTTTTGAACTTTAGACCAAAACTTGTTACATTTTGGAGTTGCGTTGTTCAACAGAAATGTGAGAATTGTACCTGGAGTAGGAAGATGACTTTGTAAAAGTTCCTTGTGTTCTGTCTGCACAGCTTTTAGAACTTCTTTTGTATTTTTATAAATATCGTGTTGTAAATTGGTACTATTGCATGTGTTTTTCCACAATGTTCGGATATTATCATTTGGTGACAACTTCAGAGCAATACGGGTGACAGTTTGGCACTGTAGATGTTTTGTGGAAGGTAGCTGTAAGTAAAGTCCAAATTGATTTTTGGAAAGAATAATGGAGCTAAGAGTGGCACTTATAGGCAGGTCAAGCCACTAGCGTATGTATTCAGAGACCAGGTTGTCGAGATTTTCTACAACCCAAGTTTTAGAAACATTTGAAACAGTACGGTGCCAGGAAACCTTTGATAGGGCAAATTCATTCAATTCAAATTCACAGTTTGTGTTTTGGGTGAATATGTAAAGAATCAATTTGTTTAAGATCTAGTCAAACAGACAGAAGTTTGGATTTGTGAGGCTGATTGGTCATTTCAAAGTCATAGTAACGTCCGAGATACTTAAAGGCATCTCCCATAACTACAGGAGGTACAGTTTCATTATTAACAAAAAGTTCAGGTTAAAATTGAAGAGATCTTGTAGTGAATTTTTAGATACCGAAAGTGGCACATTTATCAACCCTTGTGGTTATGTTGGCCCATTGACACCATCGAGAAAAGCAGTTTAAGAGCAGCTGGTTCTCTCTTTCCCCACTTGTAATGACCAAAGCGTCATCTTCAAACTGAAACCAGTGTACAGGATTAAACATGCGATCATTCTTATCGTGAGGTGAAAAGCCAAGCTGGTTGTATTTTTCAGCCCTAATGTATTGAATAAATGTGTTAAAACACAGGTTAAAGAGTAGTGGACTAAGACAATTACCTTGCAAAAGCCCACGAACCAACTGTTATGGCTTCAGTTGCAAAATGATCAGTGATAAATGCTATTGTAAATTCAGTGTAAAGACCGGTGGTTAAAGACTTAATTTTGCCAGGAATGTAATGGTGATCAAGAACATGTTATTAGATTATGATGAACTTCGCCAAAAGCATTTTTAGGTCTAAAAGAGTAATGACTGCGGAGCGTTGATTAGTGCGAGCCTTGTTTGTTACATGTGCCATCATTGCAGTATACTCCAAAGTACCCGAGATCTTAGAAGTGAAGCCTTTTTGAATCTGATGTTCAAAAAAGTTATTATCCTTCAGGTATTCAAATACTGAGTCACGCAAACAGGATGAAAAAACCGTTAATGGTACGGTTTCAAGAGTAATTGGTCGAAAGTTAGGAGGGTCATCACTGTTTCCCCTCTTATGTATTAAAATCGTACAGGCCTTTTTCCATTCAGGAGGAACTTCGCCAGAAATCCATATGATTTTAATTATTTCTGTGAGGAAAGACCTTAGATAGGCGCAAAGTGTAAAGTAAATTATAGATATTTTATCTGGTGGGCATGGTGAGGCAGATGACTTCATACGACGAATAAC
>RDPX01000507.1:324874-352448 GCA_003991215.1 Morbakka virulenta
TGGGTGTGATGCATGCACCCAGTTTACCCTTATCGGGCTGGTAGTCGGATGGGTTTGCTGGGGTTTCTACCCCTGAGTCCCCCATGGGCTCGTATTGCTCCACCACACAATAATAATAATAATAATAGTCCGGGGTAGGACAATAAACTGCATCCGGTTGTGGAGTTTCGACGTGGGCGAATAAGGTTACCCTTTGCCACAACTACCTTCAGGTCACCTTGGGCAAGGTGTAGCACCTGTCAGCCTACTCCGAGACCTTGAAATACCGGGTTGATATCCGGCGGTGTTAAGTCTGTTCGTATAGACATACCGCGTGGTCATAAAAAGCTGGTGCCTGGCGCGGGATATCTAACCCCTTGGCAGAAAGGTTAAAATGAATCTGTTATCAAATAAAATGCAAACTAGAAATAGATCATACCGTATCGACCGTCGCGCGGGTCAACAAGGGTCGCGTCTCTCAGTGAGAAACCAGGCTTAGATCGAAAAGCCTGCTGCTTTAATGAACTCCTCGGAAAATGACCTGCCAGGTAATCAGGACCAGGATGTCCCTAACCCTGATCCTGTAGTGCCACAACCCACAAAGCCTATTAAAGAAAAACGAATAAGATGGGCAAAAGAGGAGTATAAGCATGTTTTGAGAGCGTTTTTCATTGCACAATCTAGACCGACATCTAATATAACTGAACAAACATATCAAGAACGGAGGACCATATGTGGACCCTAAAAAACTAGGAAATGTACGTACAGATGTAATGCTTAACCATAGGCTGACAGATGCTGAAATTGACCAAATTTGTAGGGATTATATACCTGTACCCTCAGATGATAGTAGTGACAAAGTAATGGGCGCAGATGATCGTAACGACCTTGAGCGAGAGCTAGTAGTTAATGACCCTGTTCCGAACAAGACTGAAATTGATCATATGATTCGTGAAGTTCGAAACCCTATTGAAACCAATCCTCAAACTGAAGATCGGGATACTCTAAACTTTATCGAAAACAACAAAGAGAAATTAGCAGCATTAGGATATACTGTGAGAACTTAGTATTACTGAGCAAACGCCAATTGAAGAAAGAGAACCGCTCCCACAATTGATAATTAATTGTAAAAACACCGCAAAGATTAAACTTTTTAACGTTGCTCTAAAGGAAATCTTGAAAGATGGAGAATATGATATGACCTCCCTTAACAATATCTTATATTAAATTGCAAAAGCTGCCACTCTTGACATCGGTATTAAAATTAAGAAGAACAATAGAAAACACACTAACAAACCTCCAAAATGAGAACTAAAAAAGTAAATTGACTCTCTGAGGGCAAATGTATCAATATCAGAGGAATTAAATAGAGGTACTACAGTAAAAACCAGAAAAAGTGGAAGGGTTAAAAAGAAATACAATGTCACAGACCAGTCGTCAATTGACAGCAGTAAAGAAACTCTCAGAAACTCGATATGATAAGAGAACTAAATTTTATAGACAAGACAGGATCTTCAAAACAGAAGGTTTTACAGAGAATCAGGCAAAAGTAAAATAGAAGTAAAAGAATCCCCAGAACATAATAAGGTTGAAGAATTTTGGATGAATATTTGGGGAAAGGAAGAGAATTTTAATGCTGAAGCAAGTTGAATAGAGAGGGAGGTAGAGCGAATAAAAGAGACCAAAGGACAGGAAAGGATTGACATCACGGTTGAAGAATTGCAAACAGCAATTGCAAAGGCCTATAAGTGGAAACCCTCAGGTACAGACAAGATACCAAACGTTTGGCTGAATTCCTTATCCGAAACCCATATATGAAACTAGTACAGTCTTTTAATAAAATCATGATTAATCCTGAAGCCATATCACCCTGGTTAACTGAGGGAATTACTTACCTTTTACCAAAGTCCGAGGATACCCCAAAACCAAAAAATTATCGTTTAATTAAGAAGACACATGTTGACAGCAGTGTTTATTATATTTTTATTGTAAACAACTGAATTGTATAATCCTCTATAAAGATAGAAATAATAATAATAATAATAAGTCCGATTACCTGCCTCACAACTACTTACAAACTTTTACAATCCATTATTGCTAATAGAATGTTCAATTTCCTTGAAAACAATGACATTCTCTCCCATGAACAAAAAGGGTGCAAGCGAAACTCCTATGGATGTAAAGATCAGCTCTTAATCAACAAAATGATTTTAGAAAACTGTAAAAAGAAAAGTAAAACCCTCAGTACAGCTTGGATAGATTACCACAAAGCTTTTGATAGTATCCCCCATGACTGGATACTCAAAAGTCTTAACATTTATAAGATCTCTCCCATAATCTCCAACTTTTACAAGAGCAACATGGCAGTTTGGAATATGCGTCTTCTTCCTTCACATTCAACGGGTACTAATCAGTCTAATAACATCAGAATTAAACGAGGTATTCTGTGTACAAGACTCCCTTTCTCCTCTTCTATTTTGTATGTCTTTGATTCCTCTTTCTAATGGATTAAATAACACTGGATTGACACTAAACCAGCTCCCATATCCCCTCCTTTCGATACCACAGAAATACAGAAAGCCATTACATCGCTTAAAAACAACAAGTGCCCAGGCATAGACAACTTAAACAGCGAACTAATCAAACGTGGACCCAGTGAAATCATAACAGGAATAACTGAATTACTAAACAATATAGCAGAAACAGGCAACTATCCAGATGAAGTAGACCAAGGCATCCTCATTCCATTCCCAAAACCTGGAAAACCCATCATTTGCATGATTTGCATGATACGCAGAACTTCAGACAAATTCCAACAAAAGATCCCGATCATTCAAGCAGCCTAACAAACATCAAGATTCACAACAGAACATGTATTTACCTTCAAATGTCTTGTAGAAAAAGCAATTACATCAAAGACTACACCACTCTTATCCTCATGCTAAACATGTCCAAGGCATTTGACACAGTCAGTAGAAACACCCTCATTAAAGACCTCGCGGAAATTTTAGATGCAGGACAGTTACATACGATCGCACTCATGCTTAAGTAAGTTAACCTACAAATAAGAAGCAAAAATGACTTAAGTGACAAATTTAAGACCACCAATGGCGTGCCACAGGGTGATTGCATGTCCCCAGTACTCTTAATCTATATTTGGATCAGGTTCTGAAACCAGTAAGAAACTCTGTAGAACAAGAACACTCTTATGCAAGGACCTATGAATCTGAAGAAGAGCGCATATCTGGCCACATCAAAGAACATAACTATTTATTTGTACTCCAAATTCTTTGGAGGTGTCGTTTACTATACTCAGCAGCTCCTGTAAAGCTTCTGCTGACTATGCGATGTAATCAGCATACCTTAGGTTGTTGATTCATCTGCCGTTAATACTTGTTCCTGTGACATGATGATCAACTGAAGCTCTCATGATGTATTCTGTGTACAAGTTGAAGCATACTGGTGATAATAGACAACCCTGACGAACTTCTTTCTCTATCTTGAACCATTCTGATAGTTCATTCACAACTTTGATAGTGGCTTCCTGATCTTTATAGAGCGATCGAATCAGCTTGATGATCGATGGTCGTATGCTGAGTTCTTCCATAACTTTCCACAACTTATTGTGATTGACCGAGTCGAAGGCCTTGCTGCAGTCAATGAATGCAACAAAAATTGGTTGATTGAACTCTCGGCTCTTCTCTGCTAGTATTCGTATGTTGAAAATCCGATCTCTTGTGCCAACTCCTTTCCTATATGCCATTTGTACTTCATTGATTTCGCGACTAGCCTCATTCTGCATTCTATTTAGAAGAATGCGCAGTAGGATTTTGGTGCAGTGACTGATTAAGGAGATGGTACGGTGTTATTCGCATCTCTTTGTGCCTGCCACTTTGGGTAGTGGGACAAAGACAGAGCGTGACCACTCAGTTGGCCATTTGCCTGTGTTTACAATCTCATTGCAGAGGCCTGTCATGAATTTGACCATTGTATCTCCTCCGCTTTTGATGAGTTCTGTTAGTATGGCATCTATACCCGTTGCCTTGTTCCTTGGTAGGCGTTTGATGGCATCCTTGACTTGACTCTCGAGTATTGCTGGCTCCTTTGCTTCTGCAGTTGTCCAATTGTCCGATGCGTTTGGATCTTGGAACAGGGACTTCCCATACTTATTCCATCTTTGTAAAGTGTCTTCGAAATGATCGAGGGTTTTGTCACCGTCTTTGTTCAAGAGGTTTCTTTGTCTTGGAGCGAAATCTTTACTAAGTTGTTTTAGAGTCCTACATGCAGGCCTTATGTTGTTCCTATTCAGTGCCTCTTCGGCTTCGGCACATTTTTCTTCAATCCACTTTTGTTTATCGCTTCACAGCTGTCGTTGGAGACTTTAGCTCACTTCCTGGTATCGTCTTCCATCTTCTGTGCTTTGCTGCTTGTGCATTTTGAGCCTTCGTCTCTCATCCATTAGTTTCAAGGCTGTTTCGCTTACCCAAGGTTGGTTTGTTTTCCGTGGTGCCTTGCCTATTACTTCTAACGCTGTGTCATTGATGGCGCCTTTGCCTCTCTTCCATATCACATCTGTATCTAGGGGCTCCGGTTATTGGAGGAAGTTCAGTTGTTGAAATTTGTTTCTGATGCTGACAGCATATTCTTCTTTCACTTGATTATCTTCGAGTGCCATTAGGTTATAAACCACAGGAATTTTTTTCTTGCGAGGTGCTTTCATTCTGAGTTTGACTTCAGCCACAACCAAGTTGTGGTCTGAGCCATAGTCGAACCCTGGAAAGGCCCTCGAGTTCAGAACACACCTCCTCCATCTTTGATTCACCAGAATGTAGTCAATCTGATTCTTGGTGTTCTGATCTGGTGAGGTCCATGTGTATCTCCTTCTCTTGTGATGATTGAACTTAGTGTTTGTTATTGCCAGAGTTGTTAATACAAAATTCTACTAGCTTCTCGCCTCTTTCGTTCACTTCTCCGAGTCCAAATCTTCCAATAGTGTTGGTGTTGTGAGTGCACCCTCCCACTTTCGCATTGAAGTCTCCTCCTATGATTAACATGTTTTGTCTTGGCGCTTCGTCGATGGTTGTCCGCAACAGCTAGTAGAAATCATCTATTTCTTCCTCTGTTGATGTACTGGTGGGGGCGTATACCTGTATAATAGTCAGATCAACAGGCTTCGCTGGGACTTCTACTACCAACATTCTTTCTGAAACTGCTTTATAGGAGATATTACAGCTCGCCAGGTGCTTTGCAATTATTCCTATTCCCTTTTGGTGCTCCTTTCCTCCTGAATATATTATCAGTTGGCCTGATTGTGCTGTGAAATGTCCGCTGCCTGACCATTTCGTTTTTGGACCCCTAGTATATCAGTTTTACTGAACTCCATTTCATGCAGGACTCCTGCAAGTGCTCCAGTTTGATAAAGTGTTCGAACGTTCCATGTGCCTATTCTCAGCTTTTTCCTTAGGCTTGTTTTCGGACTAGTGTGTGTTGGCTGACTAGGTGGTTGACTATTCTGACTAGGATGTGTATTGGCTATGTTTGCTGTTTGACTAGCGCTACTAAATGGTGTAACCCCATTGGGGTTGTGTGGTGCGTCTCTGTGTGCGTCGCTATTCAACTGACCGCCTTCTCGAGAGGTTTGAGCGATCCGTATCATGTTTGCTACGTTTCCGTGNGGACCCCTAGTATATCAGTTTTACTGAACTCCATTTCATGCAGGACTCCTGCAAGTGCTCCAGTTTGATAAAGTGTTCGAACGTTCCATGTGCCTATTCTCAGCTTTTTCCTTAGGCTTGTTTTCGGACTAGTGTGTGTTGGCTGACTAGGTGGTTGACTATTCTGACTAGGATGTGTATTGGCTATGTTTGCTGTTTGACTAGCGCTACTAAATGGTGTAACCCCATTGGGGTTGTGTGGTGCGTCTCTGTGTGCGTCGCTATTCAACTGACCGCCTTCTCGAGAGGTTTGAGCGATCCGTATCATGTTTGCTACGTTTCCGTGCTGGCTTCCCTCAGCTGAGACAGATGTATCAGGGGCTCTAACCCTGGTGCTGTTTGTTTGACTTTCCATGAATGCTCGGGTGCTGCAACGCTGATAGATATTGAGCAAAGTGTAGTCAGTGGAGCTCAAGTCCTCTTCTGACCACAGTACCATGCTGATAATGGTCGGTATCGCTCAGCCGTTGTCCTTGCAGATCATCCGCCTGACCGAAACACTGCCAAGCCGTTGGTCATCGTAGTGTTAGACTTTTCCGCCTTGTCAGCATCCATCAACCTGCTGCCGTTGACTTCACCGTTACCCTGGCATGGGAGGCTACCAGGTACTACACCTTGCCAAAGGGTGTCCTTTAACTATGCATCATGGGTAGGGTCGTTTATTTCCCTAAGACCTCCTGGTCCGCATACCCGGAAATGAATGAGATTACCCTTTGCCAAACTATCTCCAGGTCACCCCTTCCCCCCCTTAAGCAAGGTGTAGTATCTGCCAGCTCTCTGGGTATGCGGGGCAGTTGGAGCTTCAGAGTTTTGGACAGCCCTGCCCTCCATAGTCCCCGGGTCACCCTTGACAAGATGTACCACCCGGTCAGCCACCCCTCACAGGGTCACGGAGTCCTTTTACTTTTGGCCATTCTGACTGAGTGGGTATGTGCACTTTGAGCGTAGGAACTTCTTCTGAGGTCACCGGTCAGTGCTGCGCAATTACGGGCAGGCAGAGCTCGTTAGTCTTGGAAGGCAATCTGCCTAGGAGAAGGAAACTCTAACTTTAAATGCTCTCCAGCTATGGGTTAAATAGTGGAGGGTACATACTCCCCTATACAGATGTTGCTGTCAGGCCTTGCCAGCCACGTGTAAAAATTGGGCATTAAATAAACATAAATCTCGGCATTTCATCCTCCATATGGCTAGGGCGCCCCCCGTAAGCGACGTACAACATAGGCCCCCACTTGTTGTGACAAATCAGCGAGGGGTATCGCAGAACATATCCTGACTGCGGCTGAAGAAGTAAGGAACAAACTCAAGGATTATATAAGGAACCTGGAATGTTGGATCAATGACAGGTATATCAAGGGAGATTGCGGATGTCATGGAACGAAGGAAAATATATATTCTATGTGTACAGGAAACGAGATGGAAGGGGAGCAGAGTGAAAGAGATAGGTGAGGGATTCAAACTGCTCTGTCATGGAACAGATGCCGGGAGAAACGGGGAGGGAGTTATTGTCAGTAATGATCTAAAGGACAATGTTACCAGTGTCAAGTGAATGGAAGATTGATGTTAATCCAGATAGCCACTGATACTGGCTTTATAAATGTGATAAGTGGATATGCTTCACAAGTAGGGTGTTCGGAGGAAGAAAGAGGTAATTTTTTGAGCAAGTGAAAAGCCTGGTCCAGGGCGTGAAGAAAGAAGAAAAGCTTGTAGTTGGTGCAGACGTGAATGGGCATGCTGGGGAAAACAGAGGTGGCTTTGAGAAACAGTATGGGGGAACAGGTTATGAAGTCAGAAACCCAGAAGGCACAAAAATACCAGGCATGGCACAATCACTTGAGCCCATGATCACCAACACATGGTTCGTGAAGAAGGATGAACATAAGGTAACCTACTGCAGTGATGGAGCTGACACCCAGATTAACTTTTTGCTCACAAGAAGAGGTTTTAGGAAATGCGTGATTGACTGCAAAGTGATACCAGGCGAACCAGTGGTGAGACAACGCAGGTTGCATGTGGTACATCTGAAGATGAAAAGGCAAAAGGAAAGGCAGAGGAAAAGGGAAAGGCGCATCAAGGTTTGGAATCTAAAGCAAACAGAAAAGCCAAAGTCTTCAAGGAAAAAGTAATGGAGCTGAAAGGAGCGGAGATTGTTCATCAAGTAGAGGAAAAATGGGTAAAGTTCAAGAATAGTATAATAGAGGCAGCAAGGGACGTTTGTGGAGAAACCAAAAGAGCACGACCAAGGGACAAGGAGACGTGGTGGTGGACCAAACATGTTCAAAAGACCGTGAGGGAAAAACGAGCAGCCTTTAGAAACCTGAAGGAAGAAGGAAGCGTTGTAGTTGTGAAGAGATATAAGCATTGCAAGAGGTTGGCAAAGACAGCAGTAGCATGACCAAATGCAGAGCATTATAGGAACTGGTACGAACATTTTGATAGGCGAGATGGTCAAAGGATAGCAAAGGGAAAGGAACGAGCGAAGTCTGACAGAGGAGATATGGTTCTTATCAAGGATAACCAGGGCAATGTTTTTAGCCAAGACAAACAGATAACAGACAGAAGTAGAGAATATTTCTCGGAGCCTATGAATACAGAGACTCCACGGGATAAGCTGGAAGAGCTATGCCCAATTGAAGGTCCAAAATATCAGATAACCGAAGAAGTGAGAAGTGCATTGAAAAGCATGAAAGGAGGCAAAGCGCCTGATACATCAGGTGTTTCAAGTGAGATCCTGGTGGCCTTAGGGGAAGAAGGTGTAATATGGCTAGCAGAGGTGCTGCGAGAGATATGGGATAAAGAAATGATACCGAGTGACTGGACCAAAAGCTTGTTGATCCCTATCTACAAGCAAAAGAGAGACAATTTGAACTACAGAGGAATAAAACCTTGTAGCGGGCATATGATATTGTCGATGGTGTGGGCTCCTCTAAGTTAGCGAAGTTGCAATTTCGTGCGTCCGGACATTGCAGGAGGTGGTCCATAGTCTGTGTGGCGGTACAGCTGCAGGTGTCAGATGTTGATAATCCCATTCGTTTCATGAAAGATTTGCATCTACCAGAACCAGTAAGTAGCCGGCTTAGACTGCGCCACGTTGACCAGCCAAGATCGTGGCCAGTAGCAAGTTGTTCTTTGGATACTACACCTCTGCTCTCAAAAGCTGTTGAGTTTGGTGATTCATCCCCTGGTGCCTTCCACATGGTCTCTCGTTGAGATTGAGAAGATGAAATATTTTCATCTGGTATGGACAGGTCATACAAGTGAACATTAAAACAATCTGCGAGTACGACTGTAAACAGGTGACAGACAAACCACAAGAGTACAAACACAGCGAACATGACAGGAACACTTAAAACAGGTAAATCCTATAACTCTTATTGTTTTTCAGTGTCCCTGAAATCTGCATTAGTTTTCCTTTTGCACTTACCTTTCATCTTTATCCCTTAAAACATATACAGTAACTGCATGTTTTAAATGATCGTACCTCTTTTCAAAGTTTCAAGGAAGGTTCTGTAGGCAAATGTAATTGTGATCCTCATTATCCTAGTTTTTTGTTTATTTTACAGCAAAAAACACAGACCCGACTTCAATAAATTTCAGTATACAAAAAACATTGCACTGTTTCTACATTTGAAAAACAAACAATCAAACTTGTTACCCTTTCCTTGTTGTTAGTTCACATGCTTGCGTAGCCAATTTCATAAGTGTACTTTTCATTTCATCTTCAATCCTTTCAAAAGTATCATTAGCTTCCTCGATATATTTTAGCCAGCTCTGATTAACAGGTAAAAAAGCGGTCGCCATTTCCAGCATTCCAGCAAATGTTACAGGATGAGGTGCTGTGTCAAGAAATAGGGGCCACAGGTGTATGAAAACTTCATGGGTTGCCTTAACATCATTGGCACAATAAAACACTGAATCCTAATGGCATAAAAAGTGCAAGCATGTTATTAGATTTGGCAACTGACATATTTAGTGAATCAAAATCAGAAGCCCAGCAATCTTCAAATAAGCTGATAACCTCAAGTTTTTGTTTTGCTTTCTATAAGTTATCTTTGCTTGGCCTTAATTGTAAATATTCAAATACCAGACAAGGGAAATGAAGTGGTAATAATGAATAGAGAAGATTACGACAGGGACGTGATGGATTTTCTAAAGGGCAGGACCAAGTTTAAGTTTTGAATGAAGGTTCCACTTCAAGAGTGAAGGACAACTAAAAAGTATTAATCAAACTGAAAATTCACATAATGGTTTTTTAGCCAATCTGTTTAAGATAAGATTTATCCAAAAGGATCTATTCTAATCAGAATTTACAGCCTCCCTAAGACACACAAAAAAATTACCACTGCTCCCCTTTTTCGTCCTGTAGTTTCTTCCATAGACACATTTAACTACATTCCAGCAAAACATCTTGGATCGCATCTAGCCCCATTTCTACCAATGGAGTACACAGCGACGAACACTTCCATGCTTCTCAGTGATTCAAAAAAAATGAGTTTTGAAAAAAAGTTTACGGTTTCCTACGATATTTGTAGTTTACTAACATACCATTGGAAAAAAAACAATACATTTAGCTGTTGACCTCATTATCAGGAATCATAAAAATATTGAATTGAATGAGACTGAAATGTACAAACTACTTTAATTCTCTACTTTGAAAAATAATTTCTCATTCAATGTCATGTACGATCAAATAGATGGTGAAGCAATGGGATCTCCCTTAGCTCCCATTTTAGCTGATTTATTCTTGGGTCACAGAGAGAAAAAATGGTTTGGAAATTACTCTTTTAACAAACCTTTGTTCTATAAGAGATACGTTGGTGATATTTCTTGTTTATTTGAAAATGAAAACGATGAAGAAACATACCTTAATTACCTTATGAAAGACATCCAAACATTAAATTTACAATAGAAATTGAGATTGAGCAAAAACTACCATTTTCGACATTCATATGGATAATGAAAAGGGTTTGACCACATCTGTTTATCTCAAACCTACTTATTCGGTACTTCTCATGAATTTTAATAGTTTTCTTCTGTTCCATTACAAACTGAGTCTGATAAGAACACTGATACACAAACCTTTTAAGATCGCCAATGATTGCCATTCCTTTGATTACGAAATCAAAAAGCTAAAGGAAATTCTTAGTCATAACCTTTTCCCACCACAAGTTTTTTGGAGTCTTGTACAGGTATCTGCATAAACGGTTTCAGGCGGTCACTGAAATTGTTACTACCGAGAATGAAACTAGATACTTTGAGTTACCTTATATAGGCAAACATTCTATAGTTGTCAACAAAAAAATGAAAGGCATGGTAAGTAGATAATGTAAAGACAGAAATTAAGTTTGTTTTCATACGATCTATGCTAAAGCACTGATTTTCGTGCGGATAAGTTTTTAAGTTTCAAGCAAATGGTTTTGGTAGTTTACAAATTTAACTGCGCTTGATGTAATTCCAGCTAAATTGGCAAAACTGAGACATTTATCTACGCGTTGGAAACAATTGAACAAGTTTCCAAAGTCCAAAAATCAACGTTTTTCTATTTTAGATCGATCATGAACAAAGTTTCAATTGAAGATTAGGATGGGTTTGTACATCAAAGGGGATTCCACAGACCTTAGTAATTAAGTCAATCGTTATGTCACAGTATTAACAATCTAGGTTCTTTGATTTTCTGATGTCACACGTCCTTATGTTCAATTACTTCATTACATAAAATTACCCCTTAGGGAATATTATATCGTACAATTTGTAAGCCTCACAAGTAAATTTTCTTTTGCAGTTCCTTAGTCTGGTAAAGCATTATGTACGTGAAACATGTCACTATAAAATGAGATTTAAAATCTTTGTTTTATTAAATGCATTCAAATATCTATGTTAGTGGTCTTATTTATTGCGCTGCTCAAGAAACCGGGATCCAAAGAATGTGAGCTGAACACGACCATTAACCCAATGAGTCAAATAACGAGAATAGTTACAAAGTAAAAACTATATTTGCACTGAGTTGGGTCAAGTGGATGAAATGGAGACCTTTTTAAACCAAGATGAAATTAGACTATGCAAAATACTTTTAACAGGCACTGCAGTTCAGATAAAGGACAAATTCATGTGTGGCCCATTTCCGACAAATATGGGCTCTCCACAATGAGATGAAATTAGCGGAGTATTTTTAATATATACCTGGAAAGATGTTTAAGAAAAGTTAGAAAACATGTCTACAAAAACCATATTTCACCTGAACACAGCTATTGTTTTAAAACGTGTTTACCTGAGGAACTCATTTATGCAGACGACACAAACATCATCACTGAAAGTGAGACAGTTCGAAAGGACGTAGTTGATAATGTAGGCAGAATTCTGAAAGAGGATAATTTGTGGTAAACGACACGAAAACTGAACATACTGTAATTAAACGAGAAAATAAGGACATAGAAAGATGGCGTAAAACTATGAAACTGGGAAGCATGTTAGGTGACAAGGAGGACATTATTCGTAGAAAAACCTTAGCAACTGCTGCTCTACACAAAATGAACAAGATATGGGTAAGAAAGAACAAAATCTGTACTTCAAGAAAACTGAAGTTATACAACAGTCTAGTAAAACCGATTTTAAAATATAACTCAGCAACGTGGGGTTTAACTAAGTCAGATATAGATTCACTAAACGCATTTCACAGAAAACAGTTTTAAAAAGTATTGAAAATTACATGGCGAAATAAAATTACAAATGCTAGATTATACCAACTAACAAACACACGTCCAATCAGCTACGATATTAATGAAGCCAGATGAAAACTTTTCGGACATGTTATGAGATTAGCAACTACTACTCCTGCCCAACAAAGTATGGAATATTATTTTCAGAATTATGACAACAATGAAAAGTTTAGTGGTAGACCGAGGGAAACACTAATAACAACTCTAAACAAAGATATAATTCTTGCTAACGAACGTGATTCTTCCATTATGCCTGTTAAAGAATTGAAAAATTACAGCGTCATTGAAAAATTAAGAACTCTTGCAGCAGACAGAAAACTGTGGACGAAAATTGTCGACTTTATTGTAAATGATCCGGGCAAAGCAAAGTGATGGTATGGAAGGAATAGTCTAGTTATAATGTCGGATCACTGTCACAAAAAAACAAAAAATGTTTGTTTTTTGTGATGGTGGTCTGATGAGATGCTGATTACGATATTCATACTCTCACCGAGCTGACAACCCTAATATATATATTTATGTTGGGTCAANCTATAATTCTTGCTAACGCACGTGATTCTTCCATTATGCCTGTTAAAGAATTGAAAAATTACAGCGTCATTGAAAAATTAAGAACTCTTGCAGCAGACAGAAAACTGTGGACGAAAATTGTCGACTTTATTGTAAATGATCCGGGCAAAGCAAAGTGATGGTATGGAAGGAATAGTCTAGTTATAATGTCGGATCACTGTCACAAAAAAACAAAAAATGTTTGTTTTTTGTGATGGTGGTCTGATGAGATGCTGATTACGATATTCATACTCTCACCGAGCTGACAACCCTAATATATATATTTATGTTGGGTCAAGATGGTGGAAATATATTTTTTACTTTTCTACTGTTTCAAACCTTCTCAGCCTGCATTATATTATTTCCATAACGAAAATTCTAATGAGAATATTGATGAAGAGAGTAGAAACCACCTACACCCATAAATAAGTGTCGTACTATTCGGATTCGTACAAGAAGGCGGAGCAAAAAATGCAATATTCATACTCAGAATGGTCTCAGAAAAAAATACAGAGGTGCCACAAGACCTGAACATCCACCATAAAGATAACACCAAGACCTTTGACAACGTTAACACCACGATCTTATTTATCATTGATGGCAAAGATATACTGATCGTTACTAATCTATACTGGGACTAAAAGTATTACAACCGTGTTGGTAATGATATCACCAAAGAATGAGAACTCAGACAGAGCTCTGTTTTCTCGCCAGATTTGTTCAATGTCCACAGCGAACTAATACTACAGTTGTTGAAAGGTCTGAAAGGATGACATGGTACGTCTCTGATCAATTCAAGATATGCAGATAGCACCAATTTTATCGCGAAATTATAAAAGCAGCTGTTGATACTTAACTAAAGTAGTTGAAGAAAGCGGATGAAAGCTTTGACAGTTAACTGCAAAAAACCCCAATGATTATAGGTAAAAAGAAGTGTGCCTAGCTTAAAATAGAGGAACAACTCCCAGGAAATATGTTACCATCATCAAAAACAACTACGAGGGCATGGCATGCCAGGCTCTGCATCGTGCACAATGACAGACAAGTTTAACATCTGTGAGGAATTGGCAGGATTATATTTGAAAAGGGGGAGATAAATATCGTAGAGTTATTCACTTTTCTGGGGAGTGTTATTCATGACAGGTGGAGTCCAAGGACCATTAAGACAAGAATACTCAAGCCAAGGGCAACATTCAATCTCCTTAGCAGAACCTGGTGATCGTTTGAGATAGGTACCAACACCACGCTCTCCATCTTCAACTTCAACGTAAAGTCTTTCTTCTTGTATGAGTTCAAGACTTGTCACACAACAAAAACTTCAGATAGGCAGGTCCAGTGCTTCATCAACAAGTGCTTGTGCGGAATTATCCGGATATGGTTATTAAACCATATCAGCAAGCGTGACCTATGGGAAGGTTTTATTCCCATAGATCACGCTTGACCCATACCGGGTTCTTCCGCCTTCTCTGGTTGCTAGCCTCCATCAGCCTTTGGTCAGCCAAGACCACCCACAAGGCAGTGTGAGCAAAAAGCTATCTCTCTCTGGTTGCCAAGTCAGTATTTATTGTCACCGGCCACAAGGGCCAGTGCTCTTGGGGCAACGTAACCCAGTAAGGGAGGCATTTGAGTGCTACACCTTGCCCACGGGTGATCCAGCACAACAGCAGTTAAGAGGTAGTGACATTCTCCTTAAAACCCTGGAACTCCCGGACTAGGGTCCTGCTGCCGGGTGCAGTTTAACGTCATACCCAGGACCTTCGTTACAGCCCTTTGGAAGATGAAGGTGAAACACCTGATGAATGGACTATTTTTCGGGGTGCCATAGTACAAGGAACTGAAAGTGTCATTCCTAAAATCAAGAAAAGGGCAAAACAAAAATGGATGACTGATAAAATACTCGAATTGATGGATAAGGAAAAAGCTCCAAAGCAGAAAATTGATAAGTACAAAGAATTGAATAACAACATCAGAAAGAAATGTAATGAGGAAAAGGAAAACTGGCTCAATAGCAAGTGTAAGAAAATTGAAGACCTAAAAAATAAAAATGCAAGTAACATACATCAGGAAATTAAGGAGATAACTGGAAAGAAAAAATGTACTTCTAGTGGATGCATAAGAGGCAAAGATGGCAGTATTATTCCGGAAAAAGAGGAGATCCTTGGCAGGTGGACAGAATATATAGAAGAGTTGATTGAAGATGAAAGAGGAAAGAAGATAGTGGTAAGAAAAAAAAAGGAAGGCCCAACTATAATGAAGACAGAAGTTCAGTTTGCTATTCACAAAATGAGGAAAGGAAGAGCAGCAGGACCTGAAAACATTGTAATAGAATTGGTGAAAGAGCTAGACGAGTTTGGAGTAGAAAAAGTCATTGATATTGCAAACAAAATATACAACACAGGGCACATTCCAGCTGACCTCAGCAAATCAGTGCTTATAGCTTTGCCTAAAAGACCTGGTGCAACTGAATGCGAACTACACAGGACCGTGAGCCTAATGAGCCACATGATGAAACTGATCCTGAAAATTCTGTTGAACAGAATGAAGATCAAAATAAGGCAAGAGATCTCACATGAGCAAAATGCATATATAGAGGGAAAAGGTACTACAAATGCTATTTTCATCATAAGGATGATGGCTGGAAGAGCAGTGGAAGTCCAGAAGGATTTGTATTTGTGCTTTATTGATTAGCAAAGCATTTGATAAAGTGAGGCGCCACGAATTGTTCAAAATATTTAAGGACTTAGAACTTGATGGAAAAGACTTGCAATTAATTCAAAACTTATACTGGGAACAGATAGCAGCAATCAAGATAGAATGGAGAAATGTGCAAGTGGTCTTCAACCAAACGATGACTAAGACAAGGATGTGTTCTGTTGTAGTGACTCATGTCTTTGAACTATTTACTTGTCACAACAATAGGAATCCCCTTACGCAATTTACACTGTGCATACCACGCGGCGATTCCTTGATTTATTTACCTTTGTAAACACAACATCATTTTTAGACATCTGTAAGTTTAATTTGCCCTAATATAGCCTGTTTGTAATTATTCATCATAGTTTCCATTTATGTATAAAATTATTGTTACCATACTAGTAACAAAGATATAAAGAGGTATGTAGGATTCTCCAGTAGTTAGGAGTTCAGGGTAGAATTTTGAGTTTAAGACAAGAGACTTAGAAAAGCCCAACACAGCCTTCTTTCTGGGGTCAGCCTCCAAGATTTGTTCTTTGGTAAGAAAAATTTTCTTTTTGTTATTAGTAATTATAGAACTTTCGTAATTACTAAANTAGAGGGAAAAGGTACTACAAATGCTATTTTCATCATAAGGATGATGGCTGGAAGAGCAGTGGAAGTCCAGAAGGATTTGTATTTGTGCTTTATTGATTAGCAAAGCATTTGATAAAGTGAGGCGCCACGAATTGTTCAAAATATTTAAGGACTTAGAACTTGATGGAAAAGACTTGCAATTAATTCAAAACTTATACTGGGAACAGATAGCAGCAATCAAGATAGAATGGAGAAATGTGCAAGTGGTCTTCAACCAAACGATGACTAAGACAAGGATGTGTTCTGTTGTAGTGACTCATGTCTTTGAACTATTTACTTGTCACAACAATAGGAATCCCCTTACGCAATTTACACTGTGCATACCACGCGGCGATTCCTTGATTTATTTACCTTTGTAAACACAACATCATTTTTAGACATCTGTAAGTTTAATTTGCCCTAATATAGCCTGTTTGTAATTATTCATCATAGTTTCCATTTATGTATAAAATTATTGTTACCATACTAGTAACAAAGATATAAAGAGGTATGTAGGATTCTCCAGTAGTTAGGAGTTCAGGGTAGAATTTTGAGTTTAAGACAAGAGACTTAGAAAAGCCCAACACAGCCTTCTTTCTGGGGTCAGCCTCCAAGATTTGTTCTTTGGTAAGAAAAATTTTCTTTTTGTTATTAGTAATTATAGAACTTTCGTAATTACTAAATTGGTGACACCGACGTGAGCAGCAAGGCACGATTGAGTAAACGCGACATTATTTTTGTAAACGAAACATACTTGGCTTATTGGAATTACCTGTTATCGCAGCACAAACAAGTTGTTACTGGCAAATTAATCGCAAATCTTTCACATAATCAAGTGAAACACGCACATCTCTGTATATCGATAACTTTACAATTATAACAAACTTTTGTTGTTATGAATCCGCATCGTTCAGGTGGCCTATTAACATTCGAACACTCTTTTTACTGAACATTATCTACCAAAACAATCGATTCACAGTTTATCTAATATTTGTTTGTCAACATTTGAAATATTTTAAGAAAGTCGTATTAAAAATTTATTGTTAAAATGAATCCTACTGAAGCTGCTGGTTCTTCTACAAGTTCGTTTTCGTCTTCGTCTCCAGTTGTAACTACTCCGCCACCAATATCCTCTGTAAGCTTAAAACTACCGCCATTCTGGCCGAATGATCCTACGATCTGGTTTGCACAAGTCGAGGCCCAATTTTTAACAAGGGGTATAACATCTCAAGCCACAAAATTTGCCTATATAATTGCTACTCTCCAACCTGAAGTAGCACAAGAAGTTCGCGATTTATTGGTCAATCCTCCATCAGATCAGCCATACGACCAGCTCAAGATGGAAGTGATAAAACGCACATCAGCCTCCGCCCAAAAACGTCTCCACCAGCTTCTTATAGCAGAAGAATTGGGTGATCGAAAGCCTTCTCAGCTTTTGAGACGAATGTATCAACTTCTTGGGGACAATCGACTCGAAGAAACAATCCTTCGTCAGCTGTTTTTGCAACGTTTACCAACCAGTGCACAGCTCATCCTTGCCTCTTCCGCAGACAATGTTTCTCTGGATCAACTGGCTACCCTGGCTGACAAGATTCTCGAAGTGGCTGCTCTCAATCCGTCAGCAGCTGCCATTTCACCTGTACAACCAGTCTACGACGAGTCTCAGCAACTGGAAAACCTCCAAGGCCAAATAAACCAACTGACATTGCAGATTCAGGCCCTAACTGGTCAAATACAATCACAGACTCGTTTCCGTGGCCGAAGCCAATCTTGCTCCCGTTTCCGTCAAAATTTTAGAAACCCATCAACGTTACCAAATCGCCTTAACAGAATGTGCTGGTATCACCAAAGCCAAGCCGCCCGCAGATGCATCAAGCCCTGCTCTTACAGCTCTGCTCCATTGCCTTCAACCACATCAGAACAACCACTTAACCAAGCACAGAATCAGGAAAACTACCCACCCAGAGACTAGGGGCGACAAGTCACACTGACTCGTATTTTCAAAGTCGCCTTTTCTACGTCACAGACAAATACACGGGGACACGATTTTTAGTAGATACAGGCGCAGATGTTAGTGTCATTCCTGTTAAACCTGCTGACAAACGTTTTAGCAACTCGCTGGGTATGGAACTTGAAGCTGTTAATAAATTTTCCATTTCCACTTATGGTGAACGTTCTATGACATTTGATCTCGGACTTCGCCGTAATTATCGCTGGATCTTTATTATTGCTGACATCGCGACTCCAATCCTTGGTGCTGATTTTCTGTCTTATTCTTCTCTTAAAGTAGATGTACGTAATCGTAAGCTTATTGATACTACGACTAGTTTGACTATTCAAGGGATAAACTGTACTGATGATTCACCACGTCCGATGTTTGCCATACCTGATGCTGCTTCAGCGTATACTGATCTTCTGCACCAGTAATCTTCAATCACTCGACCCCGTTACGAGGAATCTTCAGTCAAGCATTCTATTACTCACCACATCACTACCAAAGGTCCTCCTGTTTCAGCCGTCCACGCCGCCTAGCTCCTGATCGATTGGCCATTGTCAAACGTGAGTTCGATCACATGCTACAACTTGGCATTATCCGGCACTCTGAAAGCAGTTGGTCCTCGCCTTTACAAATGGTTCCCAAGGCAATGTCTGGAGACTGGAGACCGTGTGGAGATTATCGAGCCCTTAACAACGCCACTATTCCTGCAACAACGAACTTGAATGGAAAGAATGGAATTTTTTTTAAAATTGATTTAGTACGTGCATATCATCAGATACCCGTCGAATCTTGTGATATTCCGAAAACCGCAATACTACTCCGTTTGGATTATTTAAATTTGTACGTATGTCATTTGGACTTCGTAACGCCGCTCAGACATTTCAGAAATTTATTCATCAAGTCTCACAAGGATAGACTTTGTTTACGCATATATCGACGATTTACTAATTGCAAGTACGTCAGAAGAAGAACATTTGTTACATCTCGACGCATTATTTTCACATTTATCGAATTTTGGTATCGTTATAAACCCGTCAAAATGTGTTTTTGGGTCTGCCTCGTTAGAGTTTCTCGGGCATCACATATCAGCTGGGGGAATCTTTTCACTGCCTGCAAAGGTTAAAGCAATACAGGATTTCCCCGCACCAACATCGATCCGCAAACTTCGTGAATTTTTGGGTTTAGTAAACTTTTATCGACGACTTGTATTAAACTGTGCTGCTATTGTTCAACCACTTACAGATCTTCTGAAGACCAAACCTAAACGGTCCGAGTTTCAGTTACTTGCAGGAGCCATAGCATCCTTCAACAACATCAAGTCTGCACTCGCAAATGCTACAATTTCGGTCCATCCTTCACCGAATTCGCCATACTGCCTGATGGTAGACGCTACTAATGTGGGTGTTGGCGCTGTCCTTTAGCAGAAGATTGGTGGTATTTGGAGACCGTTGTCATTCTTTTCAAAACGACGTCAGCCAGCTGAAGTGAAATACAGCACATTTAGCAGAGAACTACTGGCAGTGTACCTCGCAATACGCCATTTTCGGCACTGTCTAGAAGGTCGACGTTTTTACATTTTAACTGATCATAAGCCCTTAACACACGCTCTTGGTTCAGCCGCTGATAGACATTCGCCTCGTGAAATCCGCCATCTCGATTTTATATCACAGTACACCAATGACATCCGCCATATTACTGGTAAAGAGAACGTTGTGGCTGATTGTTTATCTCGCCCAGAAGTCAATTCAATTCATGCTACCTCTCCCATCTATTTTACGCGATTATCAAACGCTCAGAAAGACGACCCAGACTTACCAAAGTTCAAATCGTCATCTTCTCTTCCTTTGAAAGAATTTCCAATACTCGACTCTAATGGCACTATTTTGTGTAATATTTCTACTGACACACCACGCCCGTATGTTCCTGTTTCGTTTCGACGCCACATTTTTGATAACCTTCATGGTATTTCGCATCCTGGAATTCGTGCGACGCAGAATTTAATTACCGACCGTTATGTCTGGCCTAACGTCAACGCAGATGTTCGCAATTGGACCAGATCCTGTCTCCAGTCCCAGAAAGCTAAGATTCAACGTCATACTGTCGCACCACTTGGTACATTTGCAACTCAAGATGCACGTTTCTCACACGTTCAAATCGATCTTGTTGGTCCTTTGCCACCATCAAACGGTTCACACGTTGGCCTGCTGCAATACCCATCGCAGATATTACAGCAGAAGCTGTTTCTCATAGCTTTGTTCAACATTGGATTTCTCATTATGGTGTGCCTGCAACAGTCACTACAGATCGTGGAGCTCAATTTGAATCAGCCCTTTTCACTTCGCTTACGTCGCTCTTGGGCGTTCAACATATTCCCAATACAGCATATCATTCTGCAGCCAACGGTTTAGTAGAGAGATTTCACAGTCAACTTAAATATTCAATAAAAGCACATCCCGACCCCAGCAAATGGACAGAATTGCTGCCTCTCATATTGCTAACAATTCGTACCACTATTAAGGCGGATATCAACTGTTCACCGGCACAGCTTGTTTATGGAACAACACTACGATTACCTGGTCAGTTCGTCACGCCTTCTAACACGCCAGATCTCGATCCTGCCAACTATGTCGATCGTCTACAATTCACTATGCAACGTTTATCAGTCATTCCATTTCGCTGGCAATTGACATCTTCGTACATCCCCACGGATCTTGCTACCTGCACTCATGTTTTTGTCAGGCATGATGCCGTTCGCAAGCCAGTGCAAGCACCATATGACGGACCATATAAAGTTCTGCAGCGTACAGACAAACATTTTGTTCTTGATATCGCAGGTCATCGCAAGAGCGTCAGTATTGATCGCCTTAAAGTGGCTCACCTGGATTCAACATACCTTTCATCTACAACAACTGTAACTATCGTTCCTACTCTGCCGCTCCTTATACCTGATCTACTGGAAAAAGCTCCTGCTCAACCACGTATAACAAGATCTGGTCGAAGAGTTCATTTCCCAGAACGGTATGGTTTTACGTAGCTGCTTTAACTGAGACCTTGGAAATTTTGCTTAATCGCTTAACCTCACAAAAAAAAAAGAATATTTCACAATTTTCTATCGCTAATTATTAGGACATTTTATGTTTTGTTCTTAGTATTATCGAACGCTTCGCTCCGCTTGCCTTCTAGAAGGGGAGCTAATGTAGTGACTCATGTCTTTGAACTATTTACTTGTCACAACAATAGGAATCCCCTTACGCAATTCACACTGTGCATACCACGCGGCGATTCCTTGATTTATTTACCTTTGTAAACACAACATCATTTTTAGACATCTGTAAGTTTATTTTGCCCCAATATAGCCTGTTTGTAATTATTCATCATAGTTTCCATTTATGTATAAAATTATTGTTACCATACTAGTAACAAAGATATANNTAGAAGGGGAGCTAATGTAGTGAATCATGTCTTTGAACTATTTACTTGTCACAACAATAGGAATCCCCTTACGCAATCCACACTGTGCATACCACGCGGCGATTCCTTGATTTATTTACCTTTGTAAACACAACATCATTTTTAGACATCTGTAAGTTTATTTTGCCCTAATATAGCCTGTTTGTAATTATTCATCATAGTTTCCATTTATGTATAAAATTATTGTTACCATACTAGTAACAAAGATATAAAGAGGTATGTAGGATTCTCCAGTAGTTAAGAGTTCAGGGTAGAATTTTGAGTTTAAGACAAGAGACTTAGAAAAGCCCAACACAGCCTTCTTTCTGGGGCCAGCTTCCAAGATTTGTTCTTTGGTAAGAAAAATTTTCTTTTTGTTATTAGTAATTATAGAACTTTCGTAATTACTAAACTGTCACCGGATCTATTCAATCTGTACACTGAAGTCTTGAGAGGGATCAAGAACATACCTGGAGTGAAAATCGGAGATGTAAACATAAACAACGTAAGATATGCTGACGGCACTGTATTGATAGCTGAAAGTGAAGTGGATTTGCAGAACATCTTAAGTAAAGTAGTGTTAGAGAGTGAAAAGAAAGGACTCCAGATTAACATCAAGAAAACAGAATGTATGGTGACATCAAAGAAGAGTATAACCCTAAAGTGTTCTTGAACTACCAATGGAGAATTTGTAAAGAATGTTAAAAAGTTTACTTATCTTGGTAGTTTGATAACATCAGATGGAAGATGTGTGTACGAAATAAAGAAACGAATGACTTTAGCGAAGGATGCTTTTAGTAAAATGAGTTTAGTTTTCAAGAACAGGCAGCTGCAAGTAAAAACTAAGATTCGAGTCCTAGAATGTTATGTGTGGTCTGTTTTGCTTTATGGGTGTGATGCTTGGACCATCAATGAAAGCATGAAGAAACGAATAAAAGCAGTGGAAATGTGGCTCCTGAAAAGAATTCTTAGAATATCTTGGACNCTTATCTTGGTAGTTTGATAACATCAGATGGAAGATGTGTGTACGAAATAAAGAAACGAATGACTTTAGCGAAGGATGCTTTTAGTAAAATGAGTTTAGTTTTCAAGAACAGGCAGCTGCAAGTAAAAACTAAGATTCGAGTCCTAGAATGTTATGTGTGGTCTGTTTTGCTTTATGGGTGTGATGCTTGGACCATCAATGAAAGCATGAAGAAACGAATAAAAGCAGTGGAAATGTGGCTCCTGAAAAGAATTCTTAGAATATCTTGGACCGACAAAGTGAGACGAGATAAAGCATAAGAGAGAGCAGGAATGAAAAGAAAGCTGATGAAGGTAATTAGAAAACGACAACTGCAGTTTCTGGGTCATGTAATAAGATGCGAAGGAATAGAAAACTTGGTGTTAACAGGAAAGATTGAAGAAAAGAAAAGTAGAGGAAGACAGACGCTTCATTACCAGCTTGGTAATGAAGCGTTCATTACCAGCTTGGACAAGGATCTCCAATTCAAGGGGAGTGACTGTGAAATTTAAGCACTGGCAAAAGAGAGAAAGGGATGGAAGACCATGATCTCTAACGTCCTGAAAGGATAAGGAACTTAGAAGAAGAAGAATTATCACTTTTTTTTCTGCAGTACATTATGTACACATGGTTCGAGTAATTTATTTGAAAAAAATAAAAATAATAAATAACCAAAAACTAAATAAAATGATGTATCTAACCTGAAATCTTTGACGAATTTCTTGAACTGTTCCTTCAACAAAAATATCCCCCATCGACTTGTCCAACTTTCCTTTTCCTGTATACAATGCATGAACATCAGCAAGGTTATTTAATGAGCCCATATTCATCCAATCCTCTTTTCGGCTTCCTGTTTTATTTGCTTGTTGTAGCATAGCTCTTTGTGAGCCACTTAAACCTGACACACACATATGAAGACTCATTGTATCCAAAAACTTGGTAACCGGTGCCTGTAAAATTAAAACAACAGTCAATTGCTTAAGCTTCGTCTATATATAGCAATTGACCTCAGAGTATGAGGATCACATGATGGGCAACAACTGGGGTATGAATTAAAGGACAAGTACTTAAGCAGTTCAATCTAAAAAGTACTTAAGGCACTTGCTTTTATTTCCGATTTAATTTTGAAAAATTATTTGGTAACAGAAGCAAATCTGGTTCAACAAAGGTTACTACAAGTGATTCATCAAATACCAATGGAAAACTTCGCAAAGAAGTAAACCATAAGTTGTCAATAAAACATCTCAGAATAACCAATCGCTGCTTTAAAAAGGAGAGAAATGAATTCAGTCACAGGCCTCTTTTATTAGTGAAAAGTACTGTTTTCAACAATTGTTTTACATAATTATTCATACGTATTTTAACTGGCCCATTTAAAGATAATCTGTTACATACCACTCCATTAGGTTTGAATTTTATGTAAAGAAATTTCAATGTCAAAAAATTAAAAATCTCTACAGCCATCAGCAAGGAAGAGTGTACAGAAAGAAATAATTCAACACTTTATTTATCATCAAGGACATAAACAAATTATGTTTGAGGGGGGCAGTAGACAAAAGAAGACCTGGAACAGGGTGCAGTATATTGCTTCTTGGTTGTCATTGTGGTTAGGCATCTTTGTGAAGTTGCATGAGGTATAAGATGTTGCCAGCTAATGATAATCTTAGTTTTTGTTGTTTTTGTAACACTACATTGGCGACTGAGGATTAAATAACAATTACAACATCTTATTTACCTGATTTTTCTCTTTTTGATGTTGCTGGTGGCCCTTTTCATTGACAAACCATGAAACACCTATTGTTTTCATAACCATTTTTCTGATTGCAAAATCCCCTCACCCAAATGGTGAAAAATTTGCTTCATTTTTATTTTGTTTAATTAACCAAAGCATATGCATAACAGGGAAAAAGCTCCTTTCTTGGAGATGCTGAATCAAACATATTTTTTCTAAGACTTTTATAATGATCTATTACAAAGAAATTCAATTTTACGCCTTTGAGTAAGACAACTGTTGTAATATAATACAGTTGTTCATCAACAGTTTAAGTTAACTTGTAAACAACTACCAATATAGGTCATTCTAGCACACTATAATGTATTCCCTTTGTTACATAAACTAGTACCTTCCAGAACATTCCTTGGAGCTGAAGGAGGAGCTGGTGCAAGCTGAAGATGTCAGCCACATGGAGCAGAATGACATGAGAATGATATGGTGGATGTGCAACCTAAGTCTGAAGGACAGGCTCAGTTCTAATGAACGCAGAAGGAGATTGAATCTGGGCAGTTTTGGCAGCTGTATGCAGAATAGGAGGCTTCATTGGTTTGGTCATGTGGAGAGAATGGACAAGAATGCTTGGGCAAGTAGATGCATAACAATCAAGCTGACATGAACCACTGTCAAAGGAAGATAAAAAAAAACATGGGAGGAAGTGATAAGGATGGATCTCAAACAAAAAGGTGTCAGCAAAGACCTGATGAAGGATAAGATAACTTGGAAGTCAATTTCAAGAAAGGGTCCAACACATGCTAGCATGTAACATAGACATTAAACCAAATATGATGATGATGATGATGATGATGATGATGATGATGATGATGATGATGATGAGTAAAAATGTGTAAAACAGAAGATAATACATAACAAAAATGCCTGTCAATATTTTTACCTTGTTCTTTCTTGAATTTGAATAAAAATTAATATGTGGTATTCATTCTAATGCAATATGTCTGATTCAATTTAAATATAAAAAAAAAATTAAAGTGAGCCGGGTTATGTCTATTTTCTTGCATTCTATTGCAACTATTATGCAGTTTCAGAAATAGGGTCATTCCTGGAATCACTATGAGGAATACTCCATGAATGAAAAACAGCCCATCGATAAAACCATTTTTTCTGATTACAGGATACCTCCTGACAACTCATTTACACTGGTAGAAAATTGGGTATATGGTAATTTTTGTATATCTTCAGAAACTGAATGTGACAAAACTATTTAAAAAATTATAAAACATCTTACTCTGCAAGTTGGTGGGAGCAACTTCCTCCCTACCACCACAAAATGTGGCTATGTTTAACATCATCTATTGTCTTTGTTTTTACTCCAATAAATAATTATTAAGTGTCACTCTTTAATATAACAGACACTTTTTACCATACAGTGTCAACTTTTTTTTACTTAATTGTACATTGACTATGTAGTAAGAAAGGGGTTAAAATATTTAAATCTTTAAAAAATATTTTTGTTCATTTTGATAATTAGATAGACTATCAAAATTTGATCTAAATGCCATTCCCCTTATTCAAACCAGTCTTAGAGGCTTGTCACATATTTCTACACCAAGGGATTACAAATAAATTGTACTGCATGAAACTAAATCTTTAACCACCTTTAGGTCATTAGATTAACCCTAAGAAATTTTACTTTAAGTGGAACTGGCTTAAATCATAGCCTTTGTGTTCAAATTTGACCTTTACCTCCCACTCCTATTACTCCTAACAAATTGCCCTATGCCCCCTAAATGTTTTGTAATCTAGACTTTCTTGATCCCCTTTCTGATCATTGGTCTGTTGTTGTGGTTTTAAAAATTACTTCAGTAGATTTTTGAAAATGTTTTTAATGGTACAAAGACTGAAAAGACTGTTTCATTGGTGAAAGAAGTATTTGCCTTTTTGGGGTGTAAACTGTAACTTAGTTCCCTTTTTTGTAAAATAAAAGCAATTAAGTAGCACCAAAGAACAACCTTTGGTTGCCCACAATAACAACAGAAAAAAATATTCATGAATGACTCTGATCATTGGAGTGAACTTTGAGGACAATTCTAACACAACTGCCAAAGATTAATAAAAATCTTAGGGACCATGTGCCAAAATTATACCTAAAACAGCACAAATGCATGAATTAACCCTTATGAATAGCAACACCTTTCACATGCCATACTTTCATCTTAGTAACTACCAAGCTATACAGATGCACATGCATCACCCACAGCTAATTTTGTACTTCTATACTGCTGATGTTGATAAAAAAGACAGTTATTATTAAATGTGGTATAGTTCTCACCTTCAACACATATTGTTCTTTAACATAAGATCTATCAAAGCAAACATAATGTCCAAGAATTAATTTCTCAGTTTCACAATTAACTTCCATGGAAATGCAATCATTTAAAGTACAGTTGTCTGTGTTGACTGACAATGATGTATCTATAAGAATTGGATGAACCCAGCAATACCTGAAAACCAAAGAAAAATCACAATATTTGAGTTACCAATAATTCTTTATTAAAGCAGAAATTCAATGACCAAAGAGCATTATCTACAAATCAGTGTACTGTTGACAAGATTCCAAAAATGCACTTGCAAAAATCTACTCATACCTAGTATCTTTAATTCAAATTTTGTTTGGGTTCTTATTTTCATGTGTTGTTGTTTGTTTTGTGTTTTGTTTTGTTTTTTGTAGTGTCCTGTTACGTTAGCCACCAAGAAGAGAATTCTGGAATGCTATGTCCTACCAATATTATTTTATGGAAGTGAATGCTGGACAATTTCATCTCGAATGGAAAAGAAAATTGAGGCAGTTGAGCTCTGGTTCTACCGAAGAATCTTGAAGATCAGCTGGACATCTCATACAACTAACAAAACAGTACTTAGAAGAATGGATACACCAAGGAAAATAATTAATATGATAAGACGAAGACAGATGAACTTCTTCGGTCACCTTATTTGGAAGGATGGACTGGAAAGCCTTTCCATAAGGGGAAAAATCGATGGAAAATGCAGTAGAGGAAGACAACGACAAACGTATTTGAAAGACGTTGGCAGATGGACAGGAACCACAGCATGTGACCTTGTACACGC
>RDPX01000507.1:353261-368775 GCA_003991215.1 Morbakka virulenta
GCATTATCTACAAATCAGTGTACTGTTGACAAGATTCCAAAAATGCACTTGCAAAAATCTACTTATACCTAGTATCTTTAATTCAAATTTTGTTTGGGTTCTTATTTTCATGTGTTGTTGTTTGTTTTGTGTTTTGTTTTGTTTTTTGTAGTGTCCTGTTACGTTAGCCACCAAGAAGAGAATTCTGGAATGCTATGTCCTACCAATATTATTTTATGGAAGTGAATGCTGGACAATTTCATCTCGAATGGAAAAGAAAATTGAGGCAGTTGAGCTCTGGTTCTACCGAAGAATCTTGAAGATCAGCTGGACATCTCATACAACTAACAAAACAGTACTTAGAAGAATGGATACACCAAGGAAAATAATTAATATGATAAGACGAAGACAGATGAACTTCTTCGGTCACCTTATTTGGAAGGATGGACTGGAAAGCCTTTCCATAAGGGGAAAAATCGATGGAAAATGCAGTAGAGGAAGACAACGACAAACGTATTTGAAAGACGTTGGCAGATGGACAGGAACCACAGCATGTGACCTTGTACACGCTGCCAGAAATCGTAGAAGGTGGCACATCATGGCAGTCAACGTCCGACAGGATTTGACACCTTGAGAGAGAGAGAGAGAGAGAGAGAGAGAGAGAGAGAGAGTGTGTGTGTGTGTCCTGTTGTTTCTATTGTAATCTCAAAGCAAAAATTTCATGACAATTTTCTAAAATGGAAGTTATATAAAAGTAATTGTATCATGGAAAGCATATGGTAATCCAGTATGATTGAAATATGAAGATTATGAATTAATATTTGATTGGTTACTGCAACTGAATAATAACTAGGAGGTTACAGGTTTGATTAAACTGTTGACATCCCAATTCTCTCTTCTGAGAATCCAGTTCCTAGTTGCTCAGCAGAAGAGCATTTTACCAGTAATCAAAATACCATGGGTTCAGGCTCCATCTGGAGCTCTTTTGGTTCTCACAATTTCAAACATTTAAGTCATCTACAATTGGTGACCTATGACGTGAGACAAACATCCAGCAATTTCAAAGGAAAATTTCTCTCACTTTTTTCAAAAGAAAAAACGACAGACAATAAAATCTCACATATCAGCTATGATGCAAACTATCACATTTGGCTCCATTAAGCACAGTGCATACTCTATCACTGACATGGTGTCAAAAGTCTATTACTTGGATATCAAGGCCCATCACTTCAAATCTGGGGGGAGAGCTATGTAGTGACATCATTCATAAACTGTTGACATCCCAATTCTCTCTCCTGAGAAGCAAGCCCCCAGTAGCTCAATGGATGTGCATCTGACTTGTATTAGGAGGTCAAAACCTTGACACCCAATAGTTAATGGTCTTTGTTTTAGATGAAATGGATAATGGTAATGAAGAGAACCTAAGTCAATTAAAACTGGCCAATTTTCTACAACACAATTAATCTTAAAAATCATTTAGCTCTTTAGTTCTCAAGTTTGTTTCTCCTTAAAAACACACACTATTGCAGAGTTGCTCTATCTTTTCCATATTTTCAAGTGTACACTAATGTTCTGCCTATATTCTATTTATTGCCTGATTTATCTCATAATTTAGTGTCAAAGTCTTGTTGTTTCTGAATCCTCACCAAGCATTTAACACTTCACAAAGACTTTGCAATATAGAAGCTCTTTGTTGTCCCCAGTAATTTAGGGGCTCATATGATATCTGACATTATGATAACTGTCTTTAGTTTGCTCAATCTTGGTTTGTTTTCATATTACAGTTTAGTTAATTTCAATATGCTTCAGTGCTATTACTAAAGCAATACCTTATAACCAATATCATAAAAATTATTTGAAAATATTTCGATAACATTTTACTGTAATAAGGCATAATTTTAGAAACATCCCAATTGTCATTATTCCAAATTTCAAAAGTTTAAATAACGCTTCTGAAATTCCCCACACAAAAGAATTAATCTCCTCAATACTTCACAAAGATGAGGCCTTAGCAAACAGCCTTGGTTTCTTGTCTCTGCATCTTTTTAATTGAACGGCTACATATTTTATGTTATGATCCCATGCCTTTTTTTGCTTCATCAATAATAGCCTTACAGGATAATAAGCAAACTAAAGGAGCTTCAATAAAGTATATACTTTATTGAACCTTCATTTAGGATCACACCATGTTCTGTTTTAAGGCAAATAAAATCGCTCTTAAGGCAGGGGCTGGAATTTTAGCACCTGAAAATGTACCTATCGTGCTCTACTTTAGTCTTTCTACGTGGCACCCCATTGCAATGAAAAGTAACCTTTTTTCTACATGTTGTCAGCAAAAGCGTAGCTATTACGCAGAAGTATATCAGTAACAGTGAAAATTTCAATCACCATGTAGACAGTAACCATTTCCAGCAGCTGCATTATAACCCACTGGTCATTTAAATGAAAGCATTTTGACAGCTATCTTTCCAAATGAGGCATGTCTTATTTAGTTAAATCAAACAAAACTAACTTTACTTCCATTGGATTTTTTTCCCGTTGAGATGATGCTGCATTTAAGAAGCACCAATCTCCAAATTTTAAATTAATAAAATACATACCAGGCAATATCTGATGCAGCTGTAGCGAGTATTGGGTAATTGCCATCGTTTACACAAACCTCCACATCAAATACAAGTAAATCCTCCAGGGGAGCTTTAACCTGTTCGGTTGTTCCATTTTGGTTATACCGTGTCCAGCCGTATTGTTGTTCCCACCTTGCTGGCATATTTGGCAGGGTACATGATGCTAGTTTAGAAGCAAGTTCAAAATATTTTTTACTTTGGTTCAAAGCAATATTTTTGAAATGCTCGTCAATGTTTTTCCCTTTGAGCTTTGGTAGTGAAAGCTGAATATCTCCAATTGATGATGTTTCTTTGCCAAGCAAACCATGCTCTCCCAAATGATTTTTTATCTTCAGTAAGTCACTTGAAGTAACATCCGAATCTGTTGAAGACCGTTGACCAAAAATTTGTTCATGCAAGTTTTTTGAAAGCATTTGAATCCCAATGCAGTTGGTACGCTGTGGAAGTGGCTTTGTAGCATCTTTCGTATTTACTCCGCATTTTCTTACTGGTAAACCAAGCCTTATTCTTCGGTAATACTGAAGGATCCGCTGAAGGACTTTGCTATCTTTCGTCAATATGCAAAAACATGTTGAAAATCCTGCCATTTTGTTTAAAACACGCACGTGGTAATGGCCAGTAATGAACAACAAAGCTTTTGGTTCTTAGAAATGCAAACCTAACCGAAAAAGGGTTAAATATCGCAATTTGATTATAATTTATCTATATTCTTTGTCTTCAATGATCATGAATTTGTAGTACTGGACTACTTATCTCATGAGGCAAGGAACATGCCTCCAGTTATGGTTCACATTTATATAATGACTTTCATTATGGCAAGCTTATTTTCGTATCTTTTGAGAAAAACAAAATAACATTTTGCTCAAGTACATTGTCAGTATTTATTTACTCACTGTTTAGTATATTTCTGCAAAAATACAGTTACCACAGTACATGGTTAAAAATGGAGATCAAGCAACCTGTTAATTCCATCCAATTTTATGTGCATGTGAGGATAAACAAATCGCTCTGTTTTCTTGCTTCCTTCTGAGGAGCTCAATTTTCATGTAGTCTGCATGAAAAAGTATCACAAGGACTCGAAAAAATCTCTTTCACATTTTAATGCATTGAAGGGAAAAAGGAAATAAATAAAAGCCACCCAAGAGCTTTATCACCTAATGAATGTTTTTATTAACCATAAATGTAATGATCTTTAACAACCCTCTTCAGAGGAGTAGTATGAAGAGACACCCAACTCTGTTGCTAAAGAATAAATCGCAATATCAGTAATGCCATGAGAGATTCCTACTTCTTAACACTGTAAAGCTTAATTTCACTGTCACGCCTCCCACCTATGACTACAGTAAATTTACAAATGATTGAAATAGTAGGTTTAGGAAAGCATAAGTAATTTTGACATAATATTCACAGTCACTGTTTTGTGCTTTGATCTTAATTCGTACTTGATGTCCGAAAGAACAAGCTATTAATTAAGTGTAGTATTGCTTCTCTGGCTTTTAGCTAAGTGTAGAGCTCCGGTCTTTCCTTGGTCAGGGCTTCGGCTTCATGGCCCAATCATGCAGGACAGGGGTTTCGAGATGCTTGAGTTTTGGCTGAAGACCAACCCAAGAGGAAGGGCCTTCCCACGGAGAGTCCTGGAGGGGCGATCCGTATATCTTGCATTTTGTGGTGTCTTGCTTGCTTTCTATTCTACTTTTTCTTGATCTGCTGCTTCCCTTCAGGTATTTCATTGATGGGTATCCGTAAAAGACAAAAATGAGCTCACTGTTTACCAGTGAAAGACCCAGTATTGGTTCTTCTTTTTCAACCATTCGGCAAACGTGGGGGTCATCTTCAGTATGAAATTTATTACTTGTTTGAAGTCTTTATCGTCATTGTGTCTTTTCTATGGTAATCTTTAAAAAGGAAGATAGCGAAGGTAAAAGTTTTAACAGAGATACTATATTTTTTCTCCCAGAATTATTAAAACATTCTGTGTAGACTTAAGAATATCTACCGGTCTCTGGGTAGCTTTCAGATGACATTTCCAAGATTCCTCTAGGTGAAATCCCTTATTCATACTTCTGGCATTTTTCCAGTAAATATACCCTATTTTCAAGAAGGAACCCTATACTTTGATTTTGTTCAGCGTGTTATAAGCTGTCTTCTGTCTCATTAAAATATAGCCAGACCCACTTTTCGTAACATAAAGACAAGAAACTCCTTTCGTCTTTCCTGAATTTTCTCTTGGGATAACAAAAATTCTTTGGTTGGTTTGTCTCAATTTTAATTCCTGTACGTGATACATCTGATACATCTGAATTTTTTTTTCTCTCTAGGTCTTCTAGCATTTGTTGTTACAGGACAGTTTTCTTGTGCCGTCACTGAACCGTCCTGGACAGTTTTGGTGTTTGGTAACATCTAACTCTTCAAAGGCGTCACTACAGAGGTATCCACTAGGGCGTCCATGAAGGCAACCTCCACGTGGTGATGCCTGGATGCTGATTAGCCAGGTTTTTCTGACTAGTTAGTAACGAATAGCCTTCGATTCAAGCTGTTCTTCCGTTCCATTGAAGAAATCGATCTCGTCGTTCATGTGATTTTGAATCTGGTTCGTCGTCGATTTGGAGAATTTTAAAAAAAAATCCAACCAGGAAATGTGCGTCTTCGACGCCCCTGTAGTAAGGAGAGATATTACCGGTGCAGCCTACTCACTTGGCCTCCAGCAGATTACACACACANCACGTGGTGATGCCTGGATGCTGATTAGCCAGGTTTTTCTGACTAGTTAGTAACGAATAGCCTTCGATTCAAGCTGTTCTTCCGTTCCATTGAAGAAATCGATCTCGTCGTTCATGTGATTTTGAATCTGGTTCGTCGTCGATTTGGAGAATTTTTAAAAAAAATCCAACCAGGAAATGTGCGTCTTCGACGCCCCTGTAGTAAGGAGAGATATTACCGGTGCAGCCTACTCACTTGGCCTCCAGCAGATTACACACACACACAGGTATCCACTAAATATGAAATAAAATTCGTTTAAAATTTTAGGCCAATTAGGAATGGGAATATAAATTGAACATTATGATTTTGACATCCATTATATAAAACAACAAGGTTAAAACCTTTCTAATTCAATCAAAACCCAACTATTGAGTCTATGAAAACCAAAAGTCGGTGTACGCCCAGGCAGGGGAGCAATTCTTTGTCAATTTTTCTGGCATAATGAGAGTCATCCATGTAAAGTTACCAAACTAAGTGTGGGACAAATTCCCAAAAGCTAAAACGATTTCGGTCTCATATGAAATTGAAATGGCTCAAAATCTTATCATAATGATATGCGTTTAAACAAAAATGGATTTCATTATTACAAGAAATATTGAGGATTTCTACAGTTGCATTAACAAGTAAAATTTATATGGCGTGGAATACACAAATTACAATGTCTTTAAAACGTTGAAGTCTTTCTCAATTGACTTAGACCTTTTTGCATCATAGTTAGCAACGTTTTATTGACTGAATATGATGAGCTAACTTTTTGAATACGCTTCTGTGAAAAACAATTTATAACCCTGTAGTTACTCAGTGAAACGATGGGTTTAAAAAAGAAGAGAACTTGAAAAAATGGTTAAAAAAAAGTTCGTTCCTTTATATATATATTTATGGTGAACGACAAAAAAAAAAAAAAAACTTAGTTTAGAACTGTCGTCTCCTCTCGCGAAAAAATTTCAAAAGTAAAGGCATCTACACATTTTTTTTATCAGTTCTTGACAAGGCGAATCTACTTGCGAAATTTCAAAATTTTTTCAATTATTCTAGAAATTCTGGCCTTTTTAAACGCTGTTTTTGGCATATTTAAATTATTTTAGCTATTCTCTCTCTTTATTTCTTTTTCCAGTTGAATGTGTTTCACCAATGACCCTCCTGGTACTTGTTTTTCAAATATTCTCTTTTTTTACCGTTTTACGTGTTGGCTTTGTTTTCCGAGTTTGTTGCTTTATCAAATTGGCTTATTCTGACTTTAATACAATGAGTTCTGGCGCTATTTATTATTTATGATTCGAAAGTAAGACATATTTAATTTAGCGACAAACATTAAAATCTGATGTACACTCCATTTGATCTTCTCTATGCGGTAGATGCAATCTGGTTAGTAATGTTCTTTTGTTAAACTCAGAAGTGTGATTTGATTGTTTTAAACACGAATTCAAATATATTTACTGTTTTCAGCTATGGTAACTAAATACAATTTGGGCTTTATTGATATCTATTTGACATACAGATAAAAAATGTGATTAAGTAGAAATATTCATCAAACCTATTTTTCCATTTCCTCCGCAACCTGCAGGGTATAAAACTTAGTTATTATTGACTTTTTCTTAAATTCAGATGTATCCTTTGATTTTTTGAAAACAACTATCTATATATATTTACCCATTTATGCGCCAACTACAATTTTATTTTATTGCTTTATGAAATACCGACATTTTATTTTATTAAATAAGAGTACCTTATCGGCCCTCAATCCGCCGGCCCTAAATGGCATTATTTTGGGGGGGTGGCGGATTTTGAGCCGGCGGATTAAGGGCCAAAATTTTGGGAAAATTAGCAAAAAGTGGCGTTATTTTTTCAATTTTTTTACCGAAAATCGCATTCATAGGGGAAATAAAGACTTTTGTGTAGTTGTATGACATAAGACAAACGAATTGAAACTAATTGATTGTGTCTTATAAGTTTTCTTGCTCCAATATCAACAAAATAATAATTAAAAAAAAGTTACATATTCATGTTCTTCCTTTTGCGACTTGATGTTGCTGCTGTTGAAACACCACAACCTTACAGAACAGACATCAGTCAGTATATCACAAAGTTAATTTTAGCCTCACAGTTTGCTGTGCAGAATGTGCCTTGTTTCTTTAGCATGTATAGCCAGGTTCCGGTTTCTTGGGCGTGTTGCACGTGTTCTTGTATTGATGGCGCCGATGGGTCTGGTGACTTTAGTGAATCTTCCTTCCTGTTCCCTCGCAATAAATCGCGAATGTTCTGGCTACATCAGTTCAGTTTACATTTTGACAGCATACCATGCCAAAATATATATATACTTAGTATACTCCTAAGAAGATCGCTTCTCGGCCTTTTGGCTAAGATCAAGTGTAGAGCTCTGGTCTCTCCTTGGTCGGGTCTACAGCTATAGGGCCCAACCACACAGGACCGGTCGTCTTGAGGTGCTTGAGCTTTGGCTGATGACCAACCCAGAAGGAAGGACCTTCCTACGGAGGGTCCTGGAGGGGCGATCCGTATGTCTTGCATTTTATGGTGTCTTGCACGCTTTCTGTCCCTCTTTTTCTTGATCTGCTCCTTCCGTTCGGGTCTTTCATAGATGGATATCTGTGAAAGACAAAATGGGCCCACTGTTTACCAGGGGTTCCATCAATGAAAGACCCAGTATCTGTTCTTATCAGCTTGATATCTGATATGCTGGCCATTGGTCAGCCTTCTTATCAACCTTATTTTTAGGGCTAGGCAGTCGGAAAGAGGTTCACCTCCCCACTGCCAAGGGGTTGCTCTGCTATTGCAGTACAGGCAGACTTGCAGCCCCACCTCCAAAATGAAATAAAAAATGGGCATTGCCCAAGCTGCAAGCTGCTGGCTGCTGGCTAGAGAAATAGCCATAGCAATAGCAATAGCTAGCAACAGCAACAGCAACAGCAGCACCCAAATGAGCGAGCAACCTGTTAGACGGTATCTTTCTTGAACGTTTTTGACCGTATCTNACGATGGGTTTAAAAAAGAAGAGAACTTGAAAAAATGGTTAAAAAAAAGTTCGTTCCTTTATATATATATTTATGGTGAACGACAAAAAAAACAACAAAACTTAGTTTAGAACTGTCGTCTCCTCTCGCGAAAAAATTTCAAAAGTAAAGGCATCTACACATTTTTTTTATCAGTTCTTGACAAGGCGAATCTACTTGCGAAATTTCAAAATTTTTTCAATTATTCTAGAAATTCTGGCCTTTTTAAACGCTGTTTTTGGCATATTTAAATTATTTTAGCTATTCTCTCTCTTTATTTCTTTTTCCAGTTGAATGTGTTTCACCAATGACCCTCCTGGTACTTGTTTTTCAAATATTCTCTTTTTTTACCGTTTTACGTGTTGGCTTTGTTTTCCGAGTTTGTTGCTTTATCAAATTGGCTTATTCTGACTTTAATACAATGAGTTCTGGCGCTATTTATTATTTATGATTCGAAAGTAAGACATATTTAATTTAGCGACAAACATTAAAATCTGATGTACACTCCATTTGATCTTCTCTATGCGGTAGATGCAATCTGGTTAGTAATGTTCTTTTGTTAAACTCAGAAGTGTGATTTGATTGTTTTAAACACGAATTCAAATATATTTACTGTTTTCAGCTATGGTAACTAAATACAATTTGGGCTTTATTGATATCTATTTGACATACAGATAAAAAATGTGATTAAGTAGAAATATTCATCAAACCTATTTTTCCATTTCCTCCGCAACCTGCAGGGTATAAAACTTAGTTATTATTGACTTTTTCTTAAATTCAGATGTATCCTTTGATTTTTTGAAAACAACTATCTATATATATTTACCCATTTATGCGCCAACTACAATTTTATTTTATTGCTTTATGAAATACCGACATTTTATTTTATTAAATAAGAGTACCTTATCGGCCCTCAATCCGCCGGCCCTAAATGGCATTATTTTGGGGGGGTGGCGGATTTTGAGCCGGCGGATTAAGGGCCAAAATTTTGGGAAAATTAGCAAAAAGTGGCGTTATTTTTTCAATTTTTTTACCGAAAATCGCATTCATAGGGGAAATAAAGACTTTTGTGTAGTTGTATGACATAAGACAAACGAATTGAAACTAATTGATTGTGTCTTATAAGTTTTCTTGCTCCAATATCAACAAAATAATAATTAAAAAAAAGTTACATATTCATGTTCTTCCTTTTGCGACTTGATGTTGCTGCTGTTGAAACACCACAACCTTACAGAACAGACATCAGTCAGTATATCACAAAGTTAATTTTAGCCTCACAGTTTGCTGTGCAGAATGTGCCTTGTTTCTTTAGCATGTATAGCCAGGTTCCGGTTTCTTGGGCGTGTTGCACGTGTTCTTGTATTGATGGCGCCGATGGGTCTGGTGACTTTAGTGAATCTTCCTTCCTGTCCCCTCGCAATAAATCGCGAATGTTCTGGCTACATCAGTTCAGTTTACATTTTGACAGCATACCATGCCAAAATATATATATACTTAGTATACTCCTAAGAAGCATCATAGTACAATCATGGTACTCGTAAACTCACGAGAAGAAGTGAAAATAGAGACTTCAATAAATTAACTGGTGGATAGCTCAGAGAGGCTAGAAGGTAATTTTTAACAGTATTATTCTGTAATCTTTCAATGTATTTTATCTACTGTTTACTTGAATCGTTGTTGGAAAATAGTGTGCCCCTCTACCATGATTGCTGACTTATATAGAGTTTTTGTACTCAATAAATTGTAACACGGTACTCTTTTTATCAATTGTATAGTGTAGGATAAGACTTGTAATTAAGAATATTTTATGTATTTGTATCGTGATTCTAGTAATCACGAGATTCTAGATGAGAAATATAAAAATGAAATATCTGGAACTCTGTGTATCTCAATCCTATTCTGAACTACCCACTCAACACTTGAGCTTCAGTTTGTCAACTTGGCATGCAAAGGTTTCACGACACTCAGCTTCACGTCCACTTCAACATCATGAGCGGCAACTCCTCTGTTCAGCTGTTGAAGACCTTTCTCCGCATACCAATCTTGGTATTTGTCAGCAATGAAGCATTTCCCACTCTTGTTCACCGGAATGTCCAAAGGCTGGAATAGGTTTGTGTGGCCGTTCGGCACATGTATCACGATGAAGCTTTTCAGCTTTTGCAAATCATTGACAGCACCAGTTGTCTGTCCTTTAAAAACGTCAAATATCAGAATAGCTTTTGCATTCTCAGGAAGATTTAGTTCCTTACGTTTGCTCTTAATGTAGGGGAATTTGATCTTTTTTAGGTACTCTAATACGATTCCTTCACTCGACCAATGATTTGGTGAATAGGTTATATGAAATGACTGGGGAAAATTGACCTTTGAGTGGCATCTTTTAGTAGCACACCCATAAATCAACCATGTTGACGCCAAAAGTAGCTGTGATTTGGCATTTATCATCAGCGTTTGCAATAGGTACTGAGGAGGCTCCTTTGCCAGTAAATATAGATTTGTTTGGTGCTGCAAATCCAAGAGCAGTTTAGTCAAAGTTCAAGATCATTTCTTTCCGAATCTTGTGCTCAAAGACTGCACTTGCAATTTTTCTTTTCCAAGAAAATGTTAATTCTTCATACAGGGCTGAGTTCATTTCTCGTTTTGCTGTCGTAAAACGCCTTTTGGTCCAATCAAGGGATTTAAGAACTCCTTTTCCCCATTTGGTAGTAAGTGACGTGCTTCCACCTTTCTCTCGTAAAATTTCAGGGCATCTTGCTTTCAGTACTCCATTTCCAATCGCTATCAAAATTTTGCGTGTGACTGCTCCGCCACTTGCCCTTAAATTATGTAAGATAGATTTGATTTCAGCTGTTGAATCATTACTTATTTTGGACGGTCTTCCAAGACGACTCGAAGTGAAAACATTTTCTACATCATTATTTTTAAAGGTTTTCTGATATTTCAGCTTCCAATCCCTAACAGCCTCTCTTTTAAATGTGTAATCCGGATACTTCTTTGCAGCTCATCTCCTAGCTTCTGGATTTCCATTTTTCCATGCGTAGTAAGCCACATTCTTTCTAACGTGTTCAGGTCGGATTTGTCTTGTCTTTTTACGATCTTCTTCTTCTTGCAAACTGTTAAGCTCTCTTGCAACTGAAAGCACCGAGGATGTTGATTGGCACGGAACATGAGAGTTAAGTACACGGCCATCTAGTATATCATTAGATTTCTTGAAATTTTTTGTTATATCCATCTAGCTGTCCTCTGTATGTTACGAAAGAAACAATATTAAAAGAACTGGACAATTCAACAAAATCACCAGCAAGATTTCCAAGATTTCGCAATATTGCTAAAAATCTCCTTCTTAGGTCTTTTACAATCTAATGATGTTGGAATGTCTTTATATGAGCAACGGAGGAGAACACTCAAGTATCAAATTACATTCGAATCATTAACGTTTAACAATAGAGTTAAAATAATAACAATAAAATTCGAACCTTTAAAAAACAGATTACGACTCAACAGTTTGTCTTGTCATTTCGACTCTTTGGTACAATGTGTTCGTTCTTGAAAGAGATTGAAAGTCGAGGTTACTATGTTTACCGGAACACTACCTGGAGAAACATAAGATTACTCCAGGCTGTTGTTGTGTTGAAAGACGTTAACGATATTTTTATTGACATCGACCCTTATTGTTGTCGAATTACCATAAAGAGAGTCGACCGAATTAGACCTGTAACAGTTGGGCATATTCCTAGAGAATTGTCGAGGTTCATTTTTTAATTCATACAAGAAGGAGGTTTAGTGACAGGAACAGTTTTGAATACTATGCCAAGGATTTCGCCTATTCCCGAAGGCGGATTAGAGGTACCTATCATGATGCACTTCGCGCATGAAAACAAAGCCATCTTTTCAAAAATAGAAATGCTAGTGCGAACTCGAATTTAAAAAAATGAAGGAAACTTTCTTTAATGAAGAAGTAGAAGAAGGAAAAGATAAGGAACGAGAGGAAGAAGAAAAAGGTAATGAAGAACTCCCGCGCCCGGATGAAGATGACATTTTGCGAGAAGAACCCTTTCCGATTGGGGTAGAATCAGACGGCGAATAAGGAGAAAACACGAAAGAAAGTAGTATAATTGTAATTGATTGAACAGGATGGATAAAAATTAAGGAATAGAACAACAGACAGAAAGATAAAAAATATGTAGTCTCCTGATTTTTTCGTTTTCCTTATCACTGTGAGGCGTAAAATGCGGTCCTACGTGGCGTTAAGCCGATGTTCTTGTCTGGGGGAATTAGATACGGCGGGAAAAGGGGTGGGAAAAAGGGGCGGCGGATAAAGGGCCGATAAGAAACTTAGCAAAGTTGTTTTAGAAGTTTTGTTTACCTTATGCGCTAGACGCAATTGGGTTATAATTGTACTTTGGGTCATAATTGATTTTTGTTTTTTTAAAAATACGAATGTATCGTATGATTAATTTTAAAACACTTTTCTAAGCATATTTACTGATTTAAGTTGTTTTTTGTGCTAAGTTAAACTTGGTCTTTTTTAATACGGATAAAATAATTTATTTACTGAGAATATTAAAAAAGCTGTTTTACCCATTTGTCCTACCCTATACACTACATATAATCGAGTAAGAAATCCCTATTTTTCTTAAATTTGTATAGACCATTAGATATGTTTAAAATACTTTTCTAACTGTATTTACTGATTTGAGCTAAGTGATATTTTGTTGTTATTATTAAGGTTTTTTATGAGGCTATATGATTCTGTTTACTTACAATATTTAACAAAGCAGTTTTACCCATTTGGTCTTTCTTATGTGTTACATGCTGTTTGGCTTTTGTAAAACGAGACCAGTGTTCATTTATACTGTTGTAGCCCTTAATTTGATTGATTCCTAAACTTTGTTCATTGTTTTATTTAGTCACATGGTTAGAACCCGGGTGAACTTTAAATTTCATCTGTAAAATTTATCTTCTGGCTGCAGGCGTACGTTTTCCTTTCTTTGTTGTTGAGTTCAGCCCAATCTGCATGCTTTTTTGAAAAAACAGAGTTAATGTTTGTTTTTTATGGCACCCGCTACCGGACTCAGTGGATTTCAGTAGACAACCAGATTGGATTTTGCGTAGTATTTTCTGCTTTTTATTTTTTACAAACGTGTTGAAGAACTCAATTTATGTCACAGAAGGTTGAATAGTGCAGTATTGAAGTTATATCAAGAGGTACCATATTCTACTACAGTTTTCTTTCGCTTCTTGGTATTTTAGTAAGCAATTGTTGTTTGCTAAGAAGAAATGTTCTTGCCTATATCTTAGCTGAACTTTTAAAATTACTTTTCTGAGCATATGTGATTACTTTTTTAAGACATATCTTATACAGATGGTCTCTAAGGCGTTCTTTATGTGATTGAGTTTTATTTGTTGAACTTTTATCCCTCTTAAAATTGGTTAAGTCTGGACTGATGAAGGTTTTTTCAAAGGTGTGGAGAATTGCTTCGTGTTGAGTACTGGGATTCCTTTTCAAAGTTTTTTTATTCTGTTGTTATAGGTAGGTTGATTTTCTACCACTCACTTTTTGTAGAACTTTTTTTGTTTGTTCAAGCGTAAAATTTCCTTTTAAAGCCTTGTGTTGGTTTGAAATTCTGCGGTCAGAGCTTTCCCGGAAACGCATTAACTGAGGTGAATAAAAATTTTGTTGACACACGAAACGCTTTTATCTGTTAAAAGTAGTTAGTTGTGTTGTTTTCTTGTTTTGGAGTGTTTTTTGTGATACTTAAAGGGGGAAAAAATTTTTGCTAGAAATAAAGCTCTGACTGCATTAAGAACAAGCTTAACCAGGACAATTAATGAGGCAAATAATAAACCTTAGAGGTAAGGTTTAAATGAAGCCAGATTAATGGGGTTGAAAATACGACAGGAGAAAAATGAGAGTTTATATGTTTTAGATGATGAGATAGTTCTTAAGATCCCAAAGTAGTAGAACATGATGTCCTTGATAGTATTGCTGTCTTAGAACTCCCATATGGGCTGCTTGCTTCCCTTCAGTTAAAGAAAAATTTTTGAAATGGACGTTTTGAAGGCTTCTTCATCAGATCCTGAAAGAGTCAGGACCGTATCTGTGAGAAAACCATGTAAGGTACAGAAGTTAGAATTATCTGTTTTCAAGGAAGATGCTTCAAAATGGTAAGGTTTGATGAACAGTTTACCAAAACAATTCATAAGACAGAGGGATGGAGTGATGTTTATTTATTTGAGTTTATTCATTTCAATAGATATCTACCCCGTCAAACAGCTGCGGACTCTGGTCTTTCCTTACAAGGGGTGAACTACAAACAATAATTGGAATTGCTAAGAAGTAAGTATGGGAATCATGATGTATTGCTATCAGCTTGCAAGTAGTCTTAGTTGAAGCAAGAGGTTTCGGAATATAGATCACTAAAGCCTGCTTTCTGAATATATGAACAAAGAAATAGAATCTCGCGTGTGAAAAGTCGACTGCTTTTAGTTCAGGAATAGGTGCAGAAGGTTTTTTGCATTTTATCCTTCTTCACAGTGTAGAAAAGGGACCAACGCGACGTCTAAAGTTGACATTTTAATGAAGAAGAAAATTTGTTTTGTTTGTTTGAGGTCAGTCGAACAGAAAAAAAAGGTTTCTCATTAACGTTGCTGGGCAAGAATTGGACGACACCATCAGTGTTTTCCCTAAGAACCGGTAACCGGCCAAATTGACCGTTTCAAACGTTTTTTGGGCCGGCTCAAACTTCAACCCCAAAAAGACTTTTTAGCGAATTTCAACTGAACTGTTCAATAATTGATTGTGTCTTGCATATTGTGTAATAAAATGTAACACTCGATCTAAACTCGTCAACTATAATAAAATATAACAACCGATCTAAATTCGTCAGCTAAAAATTATAACAAGTATCGCTGTCCTTCAACTCTGCCTGCCCCGTGCACAATGACAAGAAGTTTATCAAATGCCTTAAAACCTGATGTATAATCTACGGACCAGCGGATACAACACAATACAAAGATAAACATAAAAGTGATATAAAACGTGGCACTAATTACCAACAACTTCCGTGCAAACAACACGCCCCCCTGATCTCAGGATCACAAATAAAACCTAACAAGAGTAAACGCGAATAAAACTAAAAAAAA
>RDPX01000507.1:372867-397016 GCA_003991215.1 Morbakka virulenta
CAGATATTGAGGATACATCAGGAATCACTCCTGGTTCGCTTAATCAGTTTGAAATGAACGATTTGATACGCGATATAGGTTTATCAAAAGCATGTGCTGAGCTTCCAGCTTCTAGACTAAGTGAGAAGAAACTGACTCAGAGTGATCTCAAAATTTCTTACTACAGATCTAGAGACAGTGAATTTCTGAAATTTTTCAGTACTGACTGTGACTTCGTGTATTGTAATGACATTAGTGGGCTTCTTCTAGCTTTAGGTTTGCCCAGTTACAATTCAAATGATTGGAGGCTGTTTATAGACAGCTCGAAGAAAAGCTTAAAGTGTGTCCTCCTTCATAATGGAAACAAGTCTGGAGCAGTAGCTGTAGGTCACTCAGTGATTCTAAAGGAAAACTACGAGAACATTAAAAAAGTAATTAATTTACTCCGATACCATGACCATAATTGGATCATATGTGTAGACTTGAAGATGATGAATTTCTTCCTGGGTCAGCAGAGATGCTTCACCAAACATCCATGCCATTTGTGTTTATGGGACAGTAGGGATCGGCATCAACATTGGGTCAAACAAGACTGGCTCCCTAGACCACAATTGCAAGCCGGGGGGCCAAATCTGATAGAGCAACTTTTGGTTTATCGATGTACCTCCTCCACTTTACATAAAGCTAGGGTTAATGAAGCAGTTCGTAAAAGTCTTGAACAAAGACCAAGAATGCTTTCAGCACATCAGACGAACTTTTCCTAGTTTGTCCAATGAAAAAGTGAAAGCTGGGATATTTGATGGACCCAAGATTCGGAAAGTCATTAATGACAGTAATTTTGATGGAACCATGACAGTTGTTGAAAAGGCGGCATGGACTTCGTTTGTAGATGTTACCAAGCAGTTCTTAGGGAATTATAAATCTCCAAACTACAGGAGCTTGATTGCTGATTTGCTGAAAAACGTTCATAAGCTTGGCTGCAATATTATCATCATCATTATCATCATCATATTGGGTTTAACGTCCATTTTACACCCTAGCATGTGTTGGACGCTTTCTTGAAATTGACTTCCAAGTTATCCTATTCTTCACCAGGTCTCTGCTGACACCTTTTTGTTTGAGATGAGTATCATATATATAGTATCATATATAATATGAGTATCAAAATGCATTTCCTGCACAGTCACTTAGATGTCTTCCCGGAAAACCTTGGAGATGTTAGCGATGAGCAAGGTGAGAGGTTCCACCTGGAGATAATAGAAATAGAGTAAAGATACCAAGGCCGATGGGATGCCTTTATGATGGCGGACTACTGTTAGTCAATAAAGCGAGACTGTCCAAGTGTCAAACATGCAAGACAAAGTCTAAAAAGAAGCTTCCTACCATAAAGTGACATTCTTTTCCCTATTTCTATATGCTTTATATACGATAGCATGCATACAGCTCGTTACTTTAAATATATTTGTGTATACTTGTATGTTAATAGTGTGAATTTCCTTAATTTTCACTGTTAAAGTCCATTTTCACATCTGAATATGGTTTGGTTTCATAAAATGTATCAACAGCCAATAAATTATTGTTTCAGGACAGGTACAAGTAAATACAACCCTTTTGTGCATATCAATGGAATAAAACAAGGCTATATATTTGTTTGTTTGATTTATCTGAAGTATAAAAAATGGCATATTTTTTGCAAAACATGCACCATATAACTGCCATATAAAGAAGTGAGACCCGTCAGGGGAAAAATAATGAAATTTTCGAAATCAGAATGTAAAGATTACCCAGGATCAGTTGTCAAATAATGATTACAAAAATTTTGTTTCTCGGTGTTAATAAAAGTGAATCAAATTTCAATTTAAAACAATTTTATTCACATAAAAATTACAAAAAAACCAGGAATAACAGTTACAATCTACCGGTCTAACCAACCCAATTTTAAACAATATTTTTCATGAAATAAAATAAGATATTGGCTATAATATTTCAAGTCTAGCTGCCTCTCTGCAGTTAATTAAAATGCATAAAATGTTTTTAAAATTAACAGCTTTTTATATACCTTCAATTAGGAATTTTTCGAAACTTGAAAGACCCTGTTTTCAAAATGAATTGCTGAGAGGCAACTTCTTGATTATAAATTACATGGTTTTTTCCTGATACAAAATGTGTATAAAAGACAATATTTAAAACACACATATATACATATATAGGGGATGTAACAAAATGACTTTGTGTCACTCACACAATGAAGATAGATATAGATATATATATTCAGTATAACATATTACAACTGCTAGCATGAAGAATTGCAGAATGCAATTTTGAATATTTAAACTACAATTTAGAATGATTTTAGTTACTGATTAGACTGGATAACAACTTAAACAAGAAAAAAAGAAGAAAAAAATTAAAAGAAGTGCTGGTAACATGAAAAGTGACCTTAAAAACATCATTTTCAACACATCAATTTACCCCCCAGATATGCCCCAGAATGCAGGATTTTGCGGCTAGGATTTCAAAATTTTCTGGGGAGTAAATTTTCCCAGACCACCCCCTAAGGCAGGCCTGTCCAGTTCTTGAACAGACCTGCTCAAAGAAAATGAGTGGAAAACCCTGCACTATATTTGCATTTGTTTAGGGAAGTCTAAAAGTGAGCAACAAACAAAGTATTAAAGCATGTAATTTTATGTCAATGACATTTTTTATGTTACTAACATAAAAATACCATAAAGTGTATTTACTACATAAAATATATTAGCAACATATTTTGCCGTTTGCTTTTTCAAAACACCATATTTCAGGTCTTCACTATATAAAATATGTTAAAAACGTAAAAAATGAGCAGTGTATAACAAACTTTTGTCGAGTTGTGAAATGAGCAAACCAAGGCTATCTAACTCACAATTTTGGAGTTGAGTTTCCTTGCAGCTAACCACAGTCACTAATTAACAATCATGCTGCTGATGTCTACAGAAATGGGGACTTTTCATTGCACTATCGGTACATGTGATCGTCGCAGTTACTGCTTGCAAGAAACGAGGAGTTTGACTATCTCAACCTAATAGCCCTGGAGAGGAGTTCCCTCACAGGGCCAATCAGCCAATCACGGGGTCATTAACTATGCTGGAGACACTTGCTTAGTCGACGTTTTCAGTTTTGTAATCGATGCATGTAAATGGGATCGTCGCAATTATTCCTTGCAAAAAGCAGCTATTTGGACGATCGTTATTTTCCATTTCATTCTGATTAAAAATGCCTAAAGTTACGAAAGTGTTGTCTAATAGACTAAAGACATCTGTTTTACTTTTTTGGATCGGATATTTTTTAAACGGATGCCAATTTATTGTTTTGCAAAGTCTGCACAAAACGTGCCTTGTGGAACGTTGGGACAAGGTTCAAGAGCATATTAAATCTGTGAACCATCAACTGGCTTTACGGATAAAAAGTCAAAGCAAGTAAATCCTCTTATATCATCAAAATAGCATCAATCACCGGTACAGCTAGCAATGTCTTTGCGATTGACTTACGCAAGGCGTTAGTGGCAGCAAACATTCAATTCTTTAACCCTAAATTCATTATCGATAAACGATTTCACGAAAAACGTATGAAGTGAGTTCACAACACTATTAAGCAAAGTGCGCCAATGACAAAAAATAAATACAATAAGTAAAATAGCACAGTTAAGTGACTTCAACCAAAACATTCGCATATGTAATTTTGGTAAAACAACACTTGCGCGAAATGCACAGAATTACACAACTTAGATCAAGTAACCCAGGCGTAAAATTGTTACAAAATTATAAACGTCAACCCCGAAAAACGCATTTTATATCAAAAAGTAGATCTATGCAACAAAATAAACAAATTAAGTAAAATCGTGGAGCTAAGTAATTTTAACGGAAAAAATCGCATATCTTATTTTGGTATAACAAGGGTATTGTGCAAAATCCAACAAACCCACACAGTTACACAAGTAAAGTCAACTAGTAGTTTCGTGTGGCTACATCTCCAAATTGTGCTTGTCAATCCAGTCTCGGAAGGTGTCGTCGCAGTCCAGGACAGTCTCATAGCCACAATACAGCTTGGTCAATGGACAGTGGAGAACGATGTGGTCATGTTTCGGGGGCATTGTGGCATCGAGGGCATGTTGGCGAGTCCCTGAGTTTCCATTTGTTCATATTGTGGCCAGTCCTAGCATGTCCGGTCAAGAGTCCGTTTCTGACAGTCCAGTATTTCCTTTTGCTGTTGAAGCCACGGGGTCTGATGGTTGGGTCAGTTATCAGATGACCGCCTCTTGGGGTGTTAGCGGTCCACTCTTTCTTCCATGATTCTATGATGGTAAATTTTTTTTGGCCTGACTTGTAGTAGGGCTTCCTCGATTTCAGTCTTGTTGAGTGAGGTGCATTGTAGCAGATTTCTTTTAGTGGGTTATTGTCTGGTGCTGCGCTTAGTTTTTCTAAGGATCTTTGGTTAGCCTCTTGTCTTCGTAGTTGAGGCGGTGGGAATCCACTCATTGTTGGGAGCCACTGCACAGGTGTTGACTTAAGACAGCCCGTGATGATTCTCATGGAGTCCCTGAGTTTAGTGTCTACTAAGTTGGTATGAGGGCTTCTTGTCCAGCCTGGTGCGCAATAGTCTGCAACACTGTAGCAGAGGGCGAGTGCTGATGTTCTTAACACTGTTGTTTCTACTCCCTATGATGTTCCTGCCAGTTTTTTAATGAGACAGTTTCTTTTAGTTATTTTGTTTGCACTGCCTTCCAAGTGTCGTCGATATATCAGTTGTCGATCGAGCGTCACACCGAGATATTTAGGGTTGTGGTCTGCTGAGAGGGTATTTCCATCGACGTTAATGTTGAGAGTTTTTGCAAATTGGTGATTGTTCAGGTGGAATACTGACGATTTGGTTGTGTTCATTTTAAGGTACCACCTGTCACAGTATGTTTTAGATTGGTAGTACCATTTTTAATTTTCTTTGTTTTACTCTTTCTCCCACCACGTACAACATGGAACTGTCTGGTGCCAGTCATAGTATACAGTATTTTAGTGTTTTTCGGCAGGGAATTATTTTTGCGAGTTTGTACATGAGGTCCTCAGTCCATACAGTGTTATATATTGCCGATAGGTCTATTACCACAGCACCTGTTTTCTGCTTCTTTTCGAATCCTGCTTCGATGTAAGAAGTAAGAGCTAGAACTTGTTCGTTGGTGTTGCTTTGTTCTCTGAAGCCTGCTTGTTGTGGGGGTACGAAAGGAGTGATCCTCGTGAGGATTATACACTTTAGAAGTTTATAGAGGCACCTGAGCAGAGAGATGGGCCTAAAGCTGGATGGTTCTGTAGCTGGTTTGCTTGGTTTTAAAATTGCTACTACTTTTGCATGTCTCCACTGTTGTGGGTATGTGCCTTTGTCAATGATTTCTGTCATGGTGGCTGCCAGCCAGTGTTTTTCATTTCATTGGTTGTCACTGGGATGGAAAGGAGAAATCCTGTACGAGGTATCGAATTTATTACATTTTGATATTTCTTTCTGATTTTCTTCTCAAAAGTATAGTTGGGCTTATGCTGCCCTCTGTGCTTCATCTCTTTCGCAATGTCTTCAACGTTAATTTGTGGGGCTGTTTTTGTTTGTTGGGATTCGGGGTTAAGCTTTTTTATTGTTTGCCAAGCATGCCGACTGGAATGAGTCAGGTCCATATTTTTAACAACCTCGAGCCATCTTTCTTTACGGGAGTTGTGAAATGATTGTAGGAATTCTTCTGCGATATTTTGGTCTTGGGTTCTTTCAAATTGTTCCCAGAGTTGTTGGCTGTGCTCAGCCCAACAAGGGATATAGTCTTTTCGAAAGCCTCGTAGGATATGCTTTTTAGAGATGCTTAGGATCAGTTTAGTGAATCTACGCAGGTTGCTTATTTCGGGTGGTATTCTTTGACATGTTTTGTCAATGTCTGTAGCAAAGGCGTCCCAGTTTGCTTTGCGGAAATTCCATCATGGTTTTGGCAGTCTTGGCTCTTTGAAAAGTTGCCTAGGACTTCTCTCGTTGTTGTGGTTGGTCTTCCGTTGTTGTCTTTAGAAACAAACACGAGATCAGGGGTATAATCTTTACCCCAGCGCGCTGAGTGAAAGGTTCTTTTATCTTTTGGGTTATAAATGAGGGAAAGGTTTGAAAGGGTGTACCATTGGCTTAGTTGTTTTCCTGCTTGTTCATTTTTTGTGTATCCCCATTCGTTGTGGTGACTATTAAAGTCTCCTGCAATTATCGCTGATTGATGTTAAGGGAGGGTTTGTCCAATTTGTGTTTGGTGGTTTGTATATGTTTGTAATTTCAGTTTTTCCAATTTTGACAGTGGTTGTTTCGGTCCCATATTCATCTGTTTTTCCACCAAGATCAGTAACCAGGTCTGGTGTTCTGGCGTATGTGATGATTCCATATTTTGGGTGGTTTTGTTTATTGGTGACAAAGTATCCATTGATTTTGTATCTGGAAGGTTGGCTGTTGTCGGTCAGGTGTGTTTCTTGTAGGAGTACGATATCAACATCATGTTTACGTAGAAGTTCTGATAGGTATTCGCATTTTGACATGGATAGGCCTTCCACATTAAATGTCAGGATCTTTATTTTCTCCCCTACATTAAGGTGATCATTGTCATTTTTGGTGTTGGAGCTTAGTGAACTTGTTGAGTCTGTCGAGCTTCCTACAGCAGTCACGCGGTCCTTTTTATGCTGGGCGACGACCGAGCCAGTATAGTATCTTTTTCTCTTGTAAGGCATTGGATGGAGATGTGGGTCCTGGAGAAGGGGGACTTGTCAGGAAGCCGGGTTGGAACACTCTTTTCCACTGTACATAAATGTGGTGTTCCATCACAGGTTTGAAACAGTAGCTTCCTCACTGAGCTAGGTGACCTTGGGTATTTAATCCCAACGTCGTGTGGGTATCACCGTTGACCAGTTGCCCAGTTCCTCCACCGATATCCACATCCACCATGCTGTCCACCAAGGTTTCAGACTCCAACGCCGGTGAATTCATCTGAGGGGGTTCATTCGCCTATGGAGTGATGAGCCGTACTCGCCAGGCTGGCTCATGTGCGANTTTTCCACTGTACATAAATGTGGTGTTCCATCACAGGTTTGAAACAGTAGCTTCCTCACTGAGCTAGGTGACCTTGGGTATTTAATCCCAACGTCGTGTGGGTATCACCGTTGACCAGTTGCCCAGTTCCTCCACCGATATCCACATCCACCATGCTGTCCACCAAGGTTTCAGACTCCAACGCCGGTGAATTCATCTGAGGGGGTTCATTCGCCTATGGAGTGATGAGCCGTACTCGCCAGGCTGGCTCATGTGCGACTTGGCAAGGTGGATATACCACAATCTTGTCGCCAGCTACTGAACAGTCGCAGAGGATTGTGATACCTTTTAGCCGCCGGTATCCGGTCAGTCGCTCATAGAGAATGGTTGTGATTAAAGAGCTAGGAAAAAGAAACTCCATCAAGAATATCAGTTTTGCCGCGCTTTTCCAGCAATTTAAGAGCTCGGTTAGCCCCGCTGGTTTGACTCACAAGCACCCTGACACACTGATAGAAACCCCTACCTAGGATCGATAGCCAGGGCACAGATAAGGCGCCGTTTGCCAAGCGGTATTCGCAAGGATAAAGCTCACGTCTATCGCCTCAGTAAAGTCAACTAACTTACGTGTTTACTGGTTAACAAATACTATTCTCTAAAAGAATATCGCAAAATGCATCAGACGCACTCAAACAAGTTAACTAAGAGAACATAATTAAGAGATTTGTATTAAAGAATCCACATTAGTAATTTTGATGGAACTAAAATCCATGGCAATACAACAAAACTATATTAGGTGATTCATAGTAACCAAATCATAACTGTGAATTCGGCGAACTCACTTTTTATCATTAAAGACATTACACGCCCAGAATAATTCAATTGACTACAAGAACAAAGTATAGGCATGTTAAAGATATCGCATTAGTGATTTGTATTAAAGATATAGCATTGATAGTTATGTACCACAAGACTAGTAAGGAAAGTTGATCTGAGCCCAATAAAATTGACAAAGGAAGTAAAAAAGCAAAAGACGCGATTTTTATTAAGCAAACCTCCTATGTAATGACGGCAAAATAACAGTAATCGAAATGCAACACACACAGTTACACAAATTAAGTAAAGTACCTATTAAATTGAGACAAATAAAGTAATCAAGCACCTCGTGTGCTCTACTCACTTCCTTTTCCAGTCTAGATTATCAATGGTATCTTCAATTTATAAAACACGAGCTTTAAACAAAGACGGTGGAAAGCCCCGCCACATAAAAATAAAACAATAGTTCTTTACATACTCCCCCCGTTGACATGTCAGAATGTCAACGTTCAAATACTAACATAAAAAAGGTTATATACTGAGTCTCTAATAACAATTTTCACGAAGTCTACGAATGTTCTGTCCATCGACAGCGGCTTTTCGGTTCGGCCTTAAATAGTGTTTAGTGTTAATATGATAGTGTTTAACGTGGTATTTCTATGATTCGTAATTGTTCAAGTTCATCGAAGATTGCTTCCCACTGTTTCAAGGGTTTACCTGTAATAATATCGTACCAATCACATTTCGTTTGACAACAAAGCTGGAAAATTACTTTCAGCTTGGAAGTGATCGGTGATATTAGGCCCAAAGGGTCGTAAAAGGATGCATCGATGCGTAAAATATTTCGTTTAGTTCGGGGTAATTGTTTCGCTTGCGACAATATTTCATCGAATCGATATATAAGCATATCTCGTTTCGTATCCCATTCGATATCTAATACTTTCAATTTCTCTTTAGCAATTGTATATCTTTTCAATTGTCATAATTAGCATTGTCGAAGTAAGGAGGTAGCTCTGAATTGTTCGTTACGCATTTTCTTAAATCGAAGCTTCCTTCCTTCAAAGTCCGTTTCGAGTTCACGTATAAATCTTTTCCTGCGGATAGACTGTCTACACCTGTTGTTAGATCGTCAACATATAAATCGTTTTTCAGTACATTTGAAAGTTCGGGAAAAGCTTGGTCATAAATCTCTAAATGATATTTGACTGTTCCGTTCAGGAATAAGCGACTACACGTTTATCCAAAGACGAAACGAAGGAAACGGTAAACTACAATTTGCGATTCGGAGTCTGTTAAGTCCTCTATCCAATAAAAATTGGAGAAAATCACGATTTTTTTAACAATTTTCACATTGAGGAAGGCTTTCTGAATGCCTGCAATTAATGCAATATTGTTCTACGAAATCTCAATAAAAACATCAAACAAATTTGCGAGAAGGTTCAGACCAGAAAACAATATATCATTCAGTGATCGTTTGTTTACACTACAAGATCCCTCAAAAACGGGTCGAATTTTTGTAGTACCTCGATCTTCTCTTATGACAGGGTGATGAGGTAAGTAATAAACGTTCTCATGAGCTATTTCGGATTCTGGAACCTTTTCAATGGTGTTCTTAGTTTCATAATCTTTAAATATGTTCGTATGTCTGTCAGCTAACTCTGGATCAGGTTTTAAGCGTTTGTTTACAAGGAACTCTAGTCTCTGTTTGGCTACAGCATAGTTGTCTGGCAATCGGTCGTAATCTGGGCGGAAAGGTAATATATCTTTCACCGTTGAATTCAAGGGACTGTTGGAAGGAGTACATAACGGTTTTTTTCTCGATTACTGCAACAGATTCGAGCTCCCAAAATTTATTAAATTAATTTAGTAAAGTTTCATTGGCAGTATGTACTCGCATTGTGTACATTTCAAAACAGTTCGATTCGTCAACCGTGCTTTGGTGATTTCCTGCTAGTACCCATCCTAGTTTTGACCTAATACCGGTTGGACCATCTCCACAGATACTTTTGTCCAGTGATAAATTAACAATAATTGTCTAGTCCGATTAGAGAATCAACGGAAAGGGTATCGTTATCATGTGGATCTGCTAAATTCAAGTTTCTTAAATAACTGTGGTTTTCAACATAATACTTACTGATTTGGGTGTAAGGGGTATACAAATTTTCTGTACACTGATAGCTTGGACTTCTCTTTGCTTCTCAGCGATTTTCACATAAAGTTTCACAATAGGGAATATTTTCAATTTACTTTTTAAATATCCGAAAGTGTTTATAATCAACTTTTCATGTCTTACTATTTCTAAATCAAATTTATTTCCCACTTCGTCTGTGACAGCAGTTCTTTGACTATCAAAACCAAAGATAAATCTAACCTGAACGTACCTGAAGCTGACTCTTCATGTGCATCACCTTTAAAGGTTGGTACGAGAATTCCTTTGCTTTTAACCTCTAAAAAACTCACAATCCACGAGGTTTTAATTTTTTGTAGAAAAGCATTATCAGGTTAATTGTGACGAAATCTGAAAACTAATCAAGGTAAAATCAAGCTCCTTGCATAGCTAACACAAAATAGGCCAATAGAGTAGATTTGGTAAGTTGGCTGTTGTTAATCGCAAACCGTGAACGTGTAATTTAACACCACCTAAGTGACCTAACTAAGTTTCATATATAATAGTTACCAAATCATGAATGTGAATTTAGTAAATTGGTAAACATAGCATTATATCGCCATTTTGCATTAGGCGCACACAGTAAGTGAATTGACAATTTGCGCACCGTTATCTGACTATTATTAAAGATATTGTGTTAGTGAGTTAAATATGACAACACTATTTAGCAAAGTGCATAGCTAACACAAAATAGGCAAATTGAGTAAGTTTGGTAAGTTGGCTGTTTGTAATTACATGCGGTGAATGTGTAATTTCGCTAAAACAGCAAGAGTAGGCGAAATAGCACAAACACAGTGACTTACACCACTTAAGTGACATAACTACATTTAATATACTGTTGGTACCAAATCAAGAATATGAATTTAGTACATTGGTAAACACATTGTTATATCGCATTTTTTAATAGGCGCACACAGTAAACGAATTGAGTATTTGCTTACATTGATCTCAGTTTTATTAAAGACATTGTGTTAGTGAGTTAATTATGACAACACTATTTTGCGGAGTGCATAGCTAACACAATCTAGGCAAATTGATTTAATTTGGTAAGTTGGGTCTTTGTAATTACAAATCGTGGATTTGAAATTTCGGAAAAACGTCAAACGCACAAACCGACACCACCTAAGTGACCTAACTAAGTTTCATATATAATAGTTACCAAATCATGAATGTGAATTTAATAAATTGGTAAAAACCGCATTATATCGCATTTTGCATTAGGCGCACACAGTAAGCGAATTGACTATTTGCGCACAGTTATCTGACTATTATTAAAGATATTGTGTTAGTGAGTTAAATATGACAACACTATTTAGCAAAGTGCATAGCTAAAACAAAATAGGCAAATTGAGTAAGTTTGGTAAGTTGGCTGTTTGTAATTACAAGCGGTGAATGTGTAATTTCGCTAAAACAGCAAGAGTAGGCGAAATAGCACAAACACAGTGACTTACACCACTTAAGTGACATAACTACATTTAATATACTGTTGGTACCAAATCAAGAATATGAATTTAGTACATTGGTAAACACATTGTTATATCGCATTTTTTAATAGGCGCACACAGTAAACGAATTGAGTATTTGCTTACATTGATCTCAGTTTTATTAAAGACATTGTGTTAGTGAGTTAATTATGACAACACTATTTTGCGGAGTGCATAGCTAACACAATCTAGGCAAATTGATTTAATTTGGTAAGTTGGGTCTTTGTAATTACAAATCGTGGATTTGAAATTTCGGAAAAACGTCAAACGCACAAACCGACACCACCTAAGTGACCTAACTAAGTTTCATATATAATAGTTACCAAATCATGAATGTGAATTTAATAAATTGGTAAAAACCGCATTATATCGCATTTTGCATTAGGCGCACACAGTAAGCGAATTGACTATTTGCGCACAGTTATCTGACTATTATTAAAGATATTGTGTTAGTGAGTTAAATACGACAACACTGTTTAGCAAAGTCCATAGCTAACACAAAATAGGCAAATTGAGTAAATTTGGTAAGTGGGCTGTTGTTAATCACAAACCGTGAACGTGTAATTCCGCTAAAATAGCAAAATTAGGCGAAATAGTACAAACACACTGACTTACATCAACTAAGTGACCTAACTAAGTTTGATATACTGTTGGTACCAAATCAAGAATTTGAATTTAGTAAATTGATACACACATCATTATATCGCATTTTGCATTAGGCGCACACAGTAAGCGAATTGACTATTTGCGCACAGTTATCTGACTATTATTAAAGATATTGTGTTAGTGAGTTAAATACCACAACACTATTTAGCAAAGTCCATAGCTAACACAAAATAGGCAAATTGAGTAAATTTGGTAAGTGGGCTGTTGTTAATCACAAACCGTGAACGTGTAATTTCGCTAAAACATCAAGATTAGGCGAAATAGTACAAACACACTGCCTTACACCACCTAAGTGACCTAACTAAGTTTCATATATAATAGGCACCAAATCATGAATGTGAATTTAGTAAATTGGTAAACATAGCGTTATATCGCATTTTGCATTAGGCACACACAGTAAGTGAATTGACAATTTGCGCACAGTTATCTGACTATTATTAAAGATATTGTGTTAGTGAGTTAAATATGACAACACTATTTAGCAAAGTGCATAGCTAACACAAAATAGGCAAATTGAGTAAAGTTGGTAAGTTGGGTGTTGTTAATCACAAACCGTGAACGCGTAATTTCGCTAAAACAGCAAGATTAGGCGAAATAGTACAAACACACTGACTTACACCACCTAAGTGACCTAACTAAGTTTCATATTTAGCGGAGTGCATAGCTAACACAATCTAGGCAAATTGATTTAATTTGGTAAGTTGGGTCTTTGTAATTACAAATCGTGGATTTGAAATTTCGGAAAAACGTCAAACGCACAAACCGACACCACCTAAGTGACCTAACTAAGTTTCATATATAATAGTTACCCAATCATGAATGTGAATTTAATAAATTGGTAAAAACCGCATTATATCGCATTTTGCATTAGGCGCACACAGTAAGCGAATTGACTATTTGCGCACAGTTATCTGACTATTATTAAAGATATTGTGTTAGTGAGTTAAATACCACAACACTATTTAGCAAAGTCCATAGCTAACACAAAATAGGCAAATTGAGTAAATTTGGTAAGTGGGCTGTTGTTAATCACAAACCGTGAACGTGTAATTTCGCTAAAACATCAAGATTAGGCGAAATAGTACAAACACACTGACTTACACCACCTAAGTGACCTAACTAAGTTTCATATTTAGCGGAGTGCATAGCTAACACAATCTAGGCAAATTGATTTAATTTGGTAAGTTGGGTCTTTGTAATTACAAATCGTGGATTTGAAATTTCGGAAAAACGTCAAACGCACAAACTGACACCACCTAAGTGACCTAACTAAGTTTCATATATAATAGTTACCAAATCATGAATTTGAATTTAGTAAATTGGTAAAAACAGCATTATATCGCCACTTTGCATTAGGCGAACAAAGTAAGTGAATTGACAATTTGCGCACCGTTATCTGACTATTATTAAAGATATTGTGTTAGTGAGTTAAATATGACAACACTATTTAGCAAAGTGCATAGCTAACACAAAATAGGCAAATTGAGTAAAGTTGGTAAGTTGGGTGTTGTTAATCAGAAACCGTGAACGTGTAATTTCGCTAAAACAGCAAGATTAGGCGAAATAGTACAAACACACTGACTTACACCACCTAAGTGACCTAACTAAGTTTCATATATAATAGGCACCAAATCATGAATGTGAATTTAGTAAATTGGTAAACATAGCGTTATATCGCATTTTGCATTAGGCACACACAGTAAGTGAATTGACAATTTGCGCACAGTTATCTGACTATTATTAAAGATATTGTGTCAGTGAGTTAAATATGACAACACTATTTAGCAAAGTGCATAGCAAAAGCAAAATAGGCAAAATGAGTAAAGTTGGTAAGTTGGCTGTTGTTAATCAGAAACCGTGAACGTGTAATTTCGCTAAAACAGCAAGATTAGGCGAAATAGTACAAACACACTGACTTACACCACCTAAGTGACCTAACTAAGTTTCATATATAATAGGCACCAAATCATGAATGTGAATTTAGTAAATTGGTAAACATAGCGTTATATCGCATTTTGCATTAGGCACACACAGTAAGTGAATTGACAATTTGCGCACAGTTATCTGACTATTATTAAAGATATTGTGTCAGTGAGTTAAATATGACAACACTATTTAGCAAAGTGCATAGCAAAAGCAAAATAGGCAAAATGAGTAAAGTTGGTAAGTTGGCTGTTGTTAATCAGAAACCGTGAACGTGTAATTTCGCTAAAACAGCAAGATTAGGCGAAATAGTACAAACACACTGACTTACACCACCTAAGTGACCTAACTAAGTTTCATATATAATAGGCACCAAATCATGAATGTGAATTTAGTAAATTGGTAAACATAGCGTTATATCGCATTTTGCATTAGGCACACACAGTAAGTGAATTGACAATTTGCGCACAGTTATCTGACTATTATTAAAGATATTGTGTCAGTGAGTTAAATATGACAACACTATTTAGCAAAGTGCATAGCAAAAGCAAAATAGGCAAAATGAGTAAAGTTGGTAAGTTGGCTGTTGTTAATCAGAAACCGTGAACGTGTAATTTCGCTAAAACAGCAAGATTAGGCGAAATAGTACAAACACACTGACTTACACCACCTAAGTGACCTAACTAAGTTTCATATATAATAGGCACCAAATCATGAATGTGAATTTAGTAAATTGGTAAACATAGCGTTATATCGCATTTTGCATTAGGCACACACAGTAAGTGAATTGACAATTTGCGCACAGTTATCTGACTATTATTAAAGATATTGTGTCAGTGAGTTAAATATGACAACACTATTTAGCAAAGTGCATAGCAAAAGCAAAATAGGCAAAATGAGTAAAGTTGGTAAGTTGGCTGTTGTTAATCAGAAACCGTGAACGTGTAATTTCGCTAAAACAGCAAGATTAGGCGAAATAGTACAAACACACTGACTTACACCACCTAAGTGACCTAACTAAGTTTCATATATAATAGGCACCAAATCATGAATGTGAATTTAGTAAATTGGTAAACATAGCGTTATATCGCATTTTGCATTAGGCACACACAGTAAGTGAATTGACAATTTGCGCACAGTTATCTGACTATTATTAAAGATATTGTGTCAGTGAGTTAAATATGACAACACTATTTAGCAAAGTGCATAGCAAAAGCAAAATAGGCAAAATGAGTAAAGTTGGTAAGTTGGCTGTTGTTAATCAGAAACCGTGAACGTGTAATTTCGCTAAAACAGCAAGATTAGGCGAAATAGTACAAACACACTGACTTACACCACCTAAGTGACCTAACTAAGTTTCATATATAATAGGCACCAAATCATGAATGTGAATTTAGTAAATTGGTAAACATAGCGTTATATCGCATTTTGCATTAGGCACACACAGTAAGTGAATTGACAATTTGCGCACAGTTATCTGACTATTATTAAAGATATTGTGTCAGTGAGTTAAATATGACAACACTATTTAGCAAAGTGCATAGCAAAAGCAAAATAGGCAAAATGAGTAAAGTTGGTAAGTTGGCTGTTGTTAATCAGAAACCGTGAACGTGTAATTTCGCTAAAACAGCAAGATTAGGCGAAATAGTACAAACACACTGACTTACACCACCTAAGTGACCTAACTAAGTTTCATATATAATAGGCACCAAATCATGAATGTGAATTTAGTAAATTGGTAAACATAGCGTTATATCGCATTTTGCATTAGGCACACACAGTAAGTGAATTGACAATTTGCGCACAGTTATCTGACTATTATTAAAGATATTGTGTCAGTGAGTTAAATATGACAACACTATTTAGCAAAGTGCATAGCAAAAGCAAAATAGGCAAAATGAGTAAAGTTGGTAAGTTGGCTGTTGTTAATCAGAAACCGTGAACGTGTAATTTCGCTAAAACAGCAAGATTAGGCGAAATAGTACAAACACACTTACTTACACCACTTAAGTGTCCTAACTAAGTTTCATATATAATACGCACCCAGTCATGAATGTGAATTTACTAAATTGGTAAACATAGCGTTATATCACATTTTGCATTAGGCACACACAGTAAGTGAATTGACAATTTGCGCACAGTTATCTGACTATTATTAAAGATATTGTGTTAGTGAGTTAAATATGACAACACTATTTAGCAAAGTGCATAGCAAAAGCAAAATAGGCAAAATGAGTATAGTTGGTAAGTTGGCTGTTGTTAATCAGAAACCGTGAACGTGTAATTTCGCTAAAACAGCAAGATTAGGCGAAATAGTACAAACACACTTACTTACACCACTTAAGTGTCCTAACTAAGTTTCCGATATAATACGCACCCAGTCATGAATGTGAATTTACTAAATTGGTAAACATAGCATTATATCGCATTTTGCATTAGGCACACACAGAAAACGAATTAACTATTTGCGCACAGTTATCTGACTATTATAAAAGCTAAGTGTCAGTGAGTTAAATATGACAACACTATTTAGCAAAGTGCATGGCAAAAGCAAAATAGGCAAAATGAGTAAAGTTGGTAAGTTGGCTGTTGCTAATCAGAAACCGAGAAAGTGTAATTTCGCTAAAACAGCAAGATTAGGCGAAATAGTACAAACACACTTACTTACACCACCTAAGTGTCCTAACTAAGTTTCATATATATTACGCACCAAGTCATGAATGTGAATTTACTAAATTTGTAAACATAGCGTTATATCACATTTTGCATTAGGCACACACAGTAAGTGAATTGACAATTTGCGCACAGTTATCTGACTATTATTAAAGATATTGTCTTAGTGAGTTAAATATGACAAAACTATTTAGCAAATTGCATAGCTAACTCAAAATAGGCAAATTGAGTAAAGTTCGTAAGTTGGGTGTTGTTAATCAGAAACCGTAAAAGTGTAATTTCGCTAAAACAGCAAGATTTGGCGAAATAGTACAAACACACTTACTTACACCACCTAAGTGACCTAACTAAGTTTCATATATAATAGGCACCAAATCATGAATGTGAATTTAGTAAATTGGTAAACATAGCGTTATATCGCATTTTGCATTAGGCGTACACAGTAAGCGAATTAACTATTTACGCACAGTTGTCTGACTATCATGAAAGATATAGTGTTAGTGAGTTAAATATGACAACACTATTTAGCAAAGTGCATAGCAAAAGCAAAATAGGCAAAATGAGTAAAGTTGGTAAGTTGGCTGTTGTTAATCAGAAACCGTGAACGTGTAATTTCGCTAAAACAGCAAGATTAGGCGAAATAGTACAAACACACTGACTTACACCACCTAAGTGACCTAACTAAGTTTCATATATAATAGGCACCAAATCATGAATGTGAATTTAGTAAATTGGTAAACATAGCGTTATATCGCATTTTGCATTAGGCACACACAGTAAGTGAATTGACAATTTGCGCACAGTTATCTGACTATTATTAAAGATATTGTGTCAGTGAGTTAAATATGACAACACTATTTAGCAAAGTGCATAGCTAACACAAAATAGGCAAATTGAGTAAAGTTGGTAAGTTGGGTGTTGTTAATCACAAACCGTGAACGCGTAATTTCGCTAAAACAGCAAGATTTGGCGAAATAGTACAAACACACTTACTTACACCACCTAAGTGACCTAACTAAGTTTCATATATAATAGGCACCAAATCATGAATGTGAATTTAGTAAATTGGTAAACATAGCGTTATATCGCATTTTGCATTAGGCGTACACAGTAAGCGAATTAACTATTTACGCACAGTTGTCTGACTATCATGAAAGATATAGTGTTAGTGAGTTAAATATGACAACACTATTTAGCAAAGTGCATAGCAAAAGCAAAATAGGCAAAATGAGTAAAGTTGGTAAGTTGGCTGTTGCTAATCAGAAACCGTGAACGTGTAATTTCGCTAAAAAAGCAAGATTAGGCGAAATAGTACAAACACACTGACTTACACCAACTAAGTGACCTAACTAAGTTTCATATATAATAGGCACCAAATCATGAATGTGAATTTAGTAAGTTGGTTAAAACAGCATTATATCGCATTTTGCATTAGGCGCATACAGTAAGCAAATTGACTATTTGCGCACAGTTATCTGACTATTATTAAAAATATTGTGTCATTGAGTTAAATATGACAACACTATTTAGCAAAGTGCATAGCTAACACAAAATAGGCAAATTGAGTAAAGTTGGTAAGTTGGGTGTTGTTAATCACAAACCGTGAACGTGTAATTTCGCTAAAACAGCAAGATTAGGCGAAATAGTACAAACACACTGACTTACACCACCTAAGTGACCTAACTAAGTTTCATATATAATAGGCACCAAATCATGAATGTGAATTTAGTAAATTGGTAAACATAGCGTTATATCGCATTTTGCATTAGGCACACACAGTAAGTGAATTGACAATTTGCGCACAGTTATCTGACTATTATTAAAGATATTGTGTCAGTGAGTTAAATATGACAACACTATTTAGCAAAGTGCATAGCAAAAGCAAAATAGGCAAAATGAGTAAAGTTGGTAAGTTGGCTGTTGTTAATCAGAAACCGTGAACGTGTAATTTCGCTAAAACAGCAAGATTAGGCGAAATAGTACAAACACACTGACTTACACCACCTAAGTGACCTAACTAAGTTTCATATATAATAGGCACCAAATCATGAATGTGAATTTAGTAAATTGGTAAACATAGCGTTATATCGCATTTTGCATTAGGCACACACAGTAAGTGAATTGACAATTTGCGCACAGTTATCTGACTATTATTAAAGATATTGTGTCAGTGAGTTAAATATGACAACACTATTTAGCAAAGTGCATAGCAAAAGCAAAATAGGCAAAATGAGTAAAGTTGGTAAGTTGGCTGTTGTTAATCAGAAACCGTGAACGTGTAATTTCGCTAAAACAGCAAGATTAGGCGAAATAGTACAAACACACTGACTTACACCACCTAAGTGACCTAACTAAGTTTCATATATAATAGGCACCAAATCATGAATGTGAATTTAGTAAATTGGTAAACATAGCGTTATATCGCATTTTGCATTAGGCACACACAGTAAGTGAATTGACAATTTGCGCACAGTTATCTGACTATTATTAAAGATATTGTGTCAGTGAGTTAAATATGACAACACTATTTAGCAAAGTGCATAGCAAAAGCAAAATAGGCAAAATGAGTAAAGTTGGTAAGTTGGCTGTTGTTAATCAGAAACCGTGAACGTGTAATTTCGCTAAAACAGCAAGATTAGGCGAAATAGTACAAACACACTGACTTACACCACCTAAGTGACCTAACTAAGTTTCATATATAATAGGCACCAAATCATGAATGTGAATTTAGTAAATTGGTAAACATAGCGTTATATCGCATTTTGCATTAGGCACACACAGTAAGTGAATTGACAATTTGCGCACAGTTATCTGACTATTATTAAAGATATTGTGTCAGTGAGTTAAATATGACAACACTATTTAGCAAAGTGCATAGCAAAAGCAAAATAGGCAAAATGAGTAAAGTTGGTAAGTTGGCTGTTGTTAATCAGAAACCGTGAACGTGTAATTTCGCTAAAACAGCAAGATTAGGCGAAATAGTACAAACACACTGACTTACACCACCTAAGTGACCTAACTAAGTTTCATATATAATAGGCACCAAATCATGAATGTGAATTTAGTAAATTGGTAAACATAGCGTTATATCGCATTTTGCATTAGGCACACACAGTAAGTGAATTGACAATTTGCGCACAGTTATCTGACTATTATTAAAGATATTGTGTCAGTGAGTTAAATATGACAACACTATTTAGCAAAGTGCATAGCAAAAGCAAAATAGGCAAAATGAGTAAAGTTGGTAAGTTGGCTGTTGTTAATCAGAAACCGTGAACGTGTAATTTCGCTAAAACAGCAAGATTAGGCGAAATAGTACAAACACACTGACTTACACCACCTAAGTGACCTAACTAAGTTTCATATATAATAGGCACCAAATCATGAATGTGAATTTAGTAAATTGGTAAACATAGCGTTATATCGCATTTTGCATTAGGCACACACAGTAAGTGAATTGACAATTTGCGCACAGTTATCTGACTATTATTAAAGATATTGTGTCAGTGAGTTAAATATGACAACACTATTTAGCAAAGTGCATAGCAAAAGCAAAATAGGCAAAATGAGTAAAGTTGGTAAGTTGGCTGTTGTTAATCAGAAACCGTGAACGTGTAATTTCGCTAAAACAGCAAGATTAGGCGAAATAGTACAAACACACTGACTTACACCACCTAAGTGACCTAACTAAGTTTCATATATAATAGGCACCAAATCATGAATGTGAATTTAGTAAATTGGTAAACATAGCGTTATATCGCATTTTGCATTAGGCACACACAGTAAGTGAATTGACAATTTGCGCACAGTTATCTGACTATTATTAAAGATATTGTGTCAGTGAGTTAAATATGACAACACTATTTAGCAAAGTGCATAGCAAAAGCAAAATAGGCAAAATGAGTAAAGTTGGTAAGTTGGCTGTTGTTAATCAGAAACCGTGAACGTGTAATTTCGCTAAAACAGCAAGATTAGGCGAAATAGTACAAACACACTGACTTACACCACCTAAGTGACCTAACTAAGTTTCATATATAATAGGCACCAAATCATGAATGTGAATTTAGTAAATTGGTAAACATAGCGTTATATCGCATTTTGCATTAGGCACACACAGTAAGTGAATTGACAATTTGCGCACAGTTATCTGACTATTATTAAAGATATTGTGTCAGTGAGTTAAATATGACAACACTATTTAGCAAAGTGCATAGCAAAAGCAAAATAGGCAAAATGAGTAAAGTTGGTAAGTTGGCTGTTGTTAATCAGAAACCGTGAACGTGTAATTTCGCTAAAACAGCAAGATTAGGCGAAATAGTACAAACACACTGACTTACACCACCTAAGTGACCTAACTAAGTTTCATATATAATAGGCACCAAATCATGAATGTGAATTTAGTAAATTGGTAAACATAGCGTTATATCGCATTTTGCATTAGGCACACACAGTAAGTGAATTGACAATTTGCGCACAGTTATCTGACTATTATTAAAGATATTGTGTCAGTGAGTTAAATATGACAACACTATTTAGCAAAGTGCATAGCTAACACAAAATAGGCAAATTGAGTAAATTTGGTAGGTTGGCTGTTGTTAATCAGAAACCGTGAACGTGTAATTTCGCTAAAACAGCAAGATTAGGCGAAATAGTACAAACACACTGACTTACACCACCTAAGTGACCTAACTAAGTTTCATATATAATAGGCACCAAATCATGAATGTGAATTTAGTAAATTGGTAAACATAGCGTTATATCGCATTTTGCATTAGGCACACACAGTAAGTGAATTGACAATTTGCGCACAGTTATCTGACTATTATTAAAGATATTGTGTCAGTGAGTTAAATATGACAACACTATTTAGCAAAGTGCATAGCAAAAGCAAAATAGGCAAAATGAGTAAAGTTGGTAAGTTGGCTGTTGTTAATCAGAAACCGTGAACGTGTAATTTCGCTAAAACAGCAAGATTAGGCGAAATAGTACAAACACACTTACTTACACCACTTAAGTGTCCTAACTAAGTTTCATATATAATACGCACCCAGTCATGAATGTGAATTTACTAAATTGGTAAACATAGCGTTATATCACATTTTGCATTAGGCACACACAGTAAGTGAATTGACAATTTGCGCACAGTTATCTGACTATTATTAAAGATATTGTGTTAGTGAGTTAAATATGACAACACTATTTAGCAAAGTGCATAGCTAACACAAAATAGGCAAATTGAGTAAAGTTGGTAAGTTGGCTGTTGTTAATCACAAACCGTGAACGTGTAATTACGCTAAAACAGCAAGATCAGGCGAAATAGTTCAAATACACTTACTTACACCACTTAAGTGACCTAACTAAGTTTCTTATATAATAGACACTAAATCATGAATGTGAATTTAGTAAATTGGTAAACATAGCATTATATCGCATTTTGCATTAGGCACACACAGTAAGTAAATTGACTAGTTGCGCACAGTTATCTAACTATTATTAAAGATGTTGTGTTAGTGAGTTAAATATGACAACACTATTTAGCAAAGTGCATAGCTAAAACAAAATAGGCAAATTGAGTAAAGTTGGTAAGTTGGTTGTTGTTAATCAGACACCGTGAACGTGTAATTTCGCTAAAACAGCAAGATTCGGCGAAATAGTACAAACACACTTACTTACACCACCTAAGTGACCTAACTAAGTTTCATATATAATAGACACCAAATCATGAACGTGAAGTTAGTAAATTGGTAAACATAGCATTATATGGCATTTTGCATTAGGTGCACACAGTAAGCGAATTGAAACTATTTGTGCACAGTTATCTGACTATTATTAAAGATATTGTGTCAGTGAGTTAAATATGACAACACTATTTAGCAAAGTGCATAGCTGACACAAAATAGGCAAATTGAGTAAAGTTGNAACGTGAAGTTAGTAAATTGGTAAACATAGCATTATATGGCATTTTGCATTAGGCGCACACAGTAAGCGAATTGACAAGATGCGCACAGTTATCTGACTATTATTAAAGATGTTGTATTAGTGAGTTAAATATGACAACACTATTTAGCAAAGTGCATAGCTAACACAAAATAGGCAAATTAAGTAAATTTGGTAAGTTGGCTGTTGTTCATCAGAAACCGTGAATGTGTAATTTCGCTAAAACAGCAAGATTTGGAGAAATAGTACAAACACACTGACTTACACCACCTAAATGACCTAACTAAGTTTCATGTATAATAGGCACCAAATCATGAACGTGAAGTTAGTAAATTGGTAAACATAGCATTATATCGCATTTTGCATTAGTCGCGCACAGCAAGCGAATTGACAATTCGGGGACAGTTATCTGACTATTATTAAAGACAATGTGTTAGTGAGTTAAATATGACAACACTATTTAGCAAAGTGAATAGCTAACGCAAAATAGGCAAATTGAGTAAAGTTGGTAAGTTGGCTGTTGTGAATCAGAAACCGTGAACGTGTAATTTCGCTAAAACTGCAAGATTTGGCGAAATAGTACAAACACACTGACTTACGTCACCTAAGTGACTTAACTAAGTTTCATCTATAATAGGCACCAAATCATGAACGTGAAGTTAGTAAATTGGTAGACATAGCATTATATCGCATTTTGCATTAGGCGCACACAGCAAGCGACTAAACTATTTGCGCACCCCTATTGGACTATTATAAAAGATCTTGTGTTTGTGAGTTAAATATGACAACACTATTTAGCAAAGTGCATAGCTAACACAAAATAGGCAAATTGAGTAAAGTTGGTAAGTTGGCTGTTGTTAATCACAAACCGTGAAAGTGTAATTTTGCTAAAACAGCAAGATTAGGCGAAATAGTACAAACACACTGCCTTGCACCACCTAAGTGACCCAACTAAGTTTCATATATAATAGGCACTAAATCATGAATGTGAATTTACGAAATTGGTAAATATAGCATTATATCGCCATTTTGCATTAGGCGCACACAGTAAGTCAATTGACAATTTGTGCACAATTATCTGACTATTATAAAAGATATTGTGTTAGTGAGTGAAATATGACAACACTATTTAGCAAAGTCTATAGCAAACACAAAATAGGCAAATTGAGTAAATTTGGTAAGTTGGCTGTTGTTCATGAGAAACCGTGAACGTGTAATTTCGCTAAAACAGCAAGATTTGGCGAAATAGTACAAACACACTGACTTACACCACCTAAGTGACCTAACTAAGTTTAATATATAACACAATGTAACAAAATTTCAAAAAAGTTTTGCTTGACTCATTTTTATTGTCGATTCTGAATCAGTTTTTTGCGCTGATTCCAAATATGCTATTGGTTTTTCTGTAGCATCGTTCGTTCTTCCACAAGTGCTATCTTTGC
>RDPX01000508.1:4529-15043 GCA_003991215.1 Morbakka virulenta
AATTCGCCATATCAGGAGCAACAATGTATAAAGCCAGAATAGGCCGCCACTCTACAAATCTTCTCAGCACCATCCTTGAAGACATCAAAAACTCCGGACTTGGGCAACTCCGTACCAGAAAACAGCTCCAGAGCCTAAAGGAAAAAGCAAGAGAGAAGAAGAACTGGAAATGTTTCAACGAAGGTCTGATTGCATCTATGGGATGTCCTCGACTACCAAAGAAGCAGAACACAGAGGATAAGTAAGTAAGTAACAGTATCTTACTCACCACCAGATGCTCGCTAATGGATGTTGATTAGTTGCACATAGTTTTCAGTATCGTTTATTTATAAGATAAAGTTCCGCAAAACAAACAGTTTAAAACACATATTAGGTTGTTTTATCATACCATTTTGAGTACATCCTTTTTGAAAATAACAAGCATTCTTAATGAAGATAATGAAAAGTCAATAGAAAATAGAAAATTTAAAGCACCGGTCAATAGTTTTGTAAAAAAGTTCTTTAACAATTTAAGAGATTTTCAAACTTTGGTTTACAACAGTAATCTCAAGGCAAACTGTGTATACAGCTGGTTGATTTTAAATAAAGAAGAAACCCTAATTAGTCCCTCTCTTGTATCTGACATGACCCAGATGCAAACTCTACTTTAGATATGTTAATGGATTTTTCACACCACTTAAGAAAATTCACAATTTTCTGTCATTTCTTTATCAAGGTATATTGCGATTTTTGTTAGGCAGAAAAAGTACTCAAACTTTTGAATGTCAGAAATCTATGCTAGGCTAGTAATCTAAATAAATCATATATTTATAATACAATAAAAACTTATGATGTAGCAACAGAGCATAAAGCGCACTTTAAAGCACACCATTTTTATAATAGAGAAAAAATATAGTATAATATAAAAGCCTGAGTGGCAAGGCTTAAATTCCGATATTTCTCTTCCCGACAGTTCAATTGGTAATGAAAATAGTCAGTGTTACTTCATATCGAGTTTTACAAATGTGATCAGTCATTTCTTTTCCTTATACAGTAGATTTGATGGTAAAAAGTATGATTTCAGACAAGGACATCAACACAGCAACAAGAAAAATAAAAGAAACAATCAATTCCCTACATCACAGCAATTATATCAATAGTATATTCTACACCCTTCCAAAAATATAGCTTCCACCACTAAAGAAAGATAAACAACAACACAACAAGCACAACGTAGGCGTGGCATCACTTCCCGAAACAACTCGAGCCCTGTCTACATGTAGATCCACACTACCAACATATAAAACCGCTGCAGCTGGTCATTTCAGTAGCCTGATGATTGGAGAGTGATGTTTCCCTCGAAACGTAGCTCAAAAAAGTTTATGACTCATGACATGATAAACCTCTTACACCTATTGCTTCCATAAAGTCCATAAAGTTCAGAATTTTCAAAATAAAAGTTATATTCAGGTTTCACGTCAGATTGTACCAGGACACAAATGTTCTGCTTGATAGGATTAAGAAATATTTGTGTCTTATATTCCGGGTATATATAAGCTGTGTTCTCTTCTCGTACTATTGCTCTTGGGTATTATCTACAGTTACAAAACATGATATTTAACATGATATTAAAAATATTATATATTAGTATTTTATAACAGATGGTATATGATAGTTTATAACAACAGTTACAAAGACACAATAAGCTAAGGGGTAAAGCTAGAAAAAATGACACATTTTCAAAAAATTCAATTTCAGAAGACATCAGATGCCGGTATTCGAAAGAGTAACCACGAGAAAGGAAGCGATGCTAGACCATTGAAAAAAATATATATTACATTTTGAAACTGTTTACTTTGGAAAATACTTTTAATATTTTATATCTATTAAGTGTCAGAGCTAATAATTTTGTCAAGCAAAAGCATTCATTTTTGCTAAAGCAAAACTATGAGCTTACAAACAGAAAGCATTGTGTTTCTGTTTAACAAAACTATAAAGGTATACCAAAAGCCAAAAGTATGGATTTTTAAAGCATGGCACTTTTCCCCCTTCTGCATGCCAAATGAAACCAGAACCCTGTCTGACCTCTAGATCGGTGCTAAACGTTTTTCTTATAACCAGCTTTGGAGTTGTGTAGTTTTTTTGGACAATTTTAGCCAAACAATTCTTGGAAATCACTTGGGTCCTGCAACATTTTAGCCTTGCTTTAGACATTTAGTTTTTCTTGTTCATTGCTCATTAATTTGGATATTTGTAGAGCCAATAATATTCTTACTGCCGCCAAAAATAGTTTGAATGTTTGTACAATCATATAATTGTCACAACTTTTTGTTGTTGTTGTTGTTGTTGTTTACTTTTTTTTCCCCAGAAGACACGACGTTAAAATATCTTTAATATGTTGGATTTCTTATTCAAAATCTATTAATACTACTAGGCTTTTAAAAGTAGTAATTCAAAGGTTTTTTTGAGGGTTGATTTGATTGCAGCCGGAGATTTAATATGGTTTTACGAAAAATTCTGCCAAAAGTAGGAAAAACGTAGAAATCTTTAGTGAGGGTTCAATAAGGCTTTAGTGATCACAATGTTATCACGATAAGTTTTAGAACACTGAAGCCCTGTGAGTTTGAATTGTTTGACTGTCAGTATCACCGCCTGCAGGGGAAACCCTGGTGGTAAAAGGATGGAGTACCATATTTATAAAAATGCTCTTTCCTTCTGAAAAGATCAATCTTACACGATCTCCAGAAACAGCATGCTGTGGGATTGATAGTTCGGGTATTGGTTTTATGGATGAAGTTTAAAGAACTGGAGGCAGACAAAAGTTTTAATGTTGACAAAAGGAAGATATATAACTGGAGAAAAACTAAAGTTAAAAGTTGAAGGTAGTATAACTCCATAAAAAACAAAATTAATTGATGGTCTAACATGTTAAAGTACCTCTCAAAATGTAGATCAGTAAAATGCTTTACGGACTTTCCTTGATACCACCCCTTACAAACAGTGCGATTATTAATGGCTTTCACATCTATCCATGAAATACTCGAACAGAGGGAACAGAACAAGTAAAGATCGACAGAAATTATGTAATATACCTGGGACCGGAAGACACATGAATCACTTTCCAAAGTAGTCCTTTGGAATGCACTCCCTTTTAGTTTACTCCTAAAAGGTTATTGAGAGAGGGGGTGAGACACACACACACACACACACACACAGATACAAGTGTTGAAATCAGCGTCTCTAAAAACCTATACCTTTTTACGACATCTAAGTATTATTATTATTATTATTATTATTATTATTTAATTAATGTTTATACAGGATACAATACATATATGCAAAATATACATATAAACACATCAGTATTTTAAGTATACTATAAATACTGCTATCAATGTGGTCCTGTTTTGACACATTAGTAAACAAAAAGGAAAAAGGAAAAACATAATGAGAATAGGAAGCTAAAAAACTGTTTTAGGGCAGATCTAAGACTATTAGCACATAGCAAGACACTGGAAATGCTGGAAAACGAGCCTGCATTGAATAGTGGAAATTTAGAGGAACTAATCACTAAAATCCAAAATCCTTAAAATTCAAAGATGCTATTTGAAATCATATCATTTAAAAATCTTGCCTAATTTTTAGTAACATTTTTATAATCTTCCTCTTTACTTATTTCTAACGGAAGATCATTTAAAAGTCGACATGCTTGGTAATAGAACGATTGACGACCAATTTCAAGTTTTATCTTAGTAAGTTTTATTGAAAAGTTACTATTTCTTGTCACTCGAACGTGCGTGTTAACTTGAAAGTAATTGCTGAACGGGCTACACACATTTCCAGTAAAACATTTACAAACAGTGCTGCAGGCTAGCTTCTTCATTCTTCCATACATTGACGTCACTCGTTTTGATGAATTTTTGCCATATATCAGCTTAGATGCACAATAGTCGATTGAGGCTAGGTTCGCTTTCTGTGTATTGGTGAGTAGTATCTTCACGGTGCAGCAGTAATTTAGTTATAATTGGGACGGTCATAGAGTAAAAATCATCAGATGTCTAGAGTGGTCGTATTTTTGCGAGGAGTGTAATCGCCCACTAGCTTTTCGTAATCTCTTTTCAAAGTCTCCTTGAAGATTCATTGTAGCACCAAGAGTATTTCAAAGGTATTCGTACGTTATTGTTCGGTTGATGGAAACGCTTTTAAATAAGATCTCTAGCGGTTTCTCCGTTTTCGAAATTCTTTTAGCTGTCCCAAATAACATCACTTCTTTTTTCCTCTTCTTTAAATTTATGATTAATTCAGACTCATCGAGGTAAGTTGAAATCTTTTCGAGTTCTTTATTTAATGTATCTTCTATGGATTGGATGTTACGATTTGCAAAATATACGTCAGTATCGTCTGCATACATCAGGATTTTCGACGATTTAAGAACATCAGCAAAGTCATTTAAGTGTATCATAAACAGCAAAGGACCGAGGATCGATCCCTGGAGAACTCCGGAAAACACAGGTTATGAAGCTGATTGTAAGTTTCCGATATGGACTACTTGTGTGCGGTGAAATACGTAGCTGTTAAAACATGTAATTTCCTGTCCGCAAATTCCGTACATTTCCAGTTTAGTCATTATTAATGTGGCATGACCAAACGTGTCAAATTCCCGATTAAGGTCTGTGAATACTGCTCCAACCATTAATCCATTATCCGTATTTCTACGGACTTCGTCGATGAAATTCGTTGCTGCGAGACTAGTGGAGCATTGGTTTCGATATCCATATTGGTGCGAAGTAAGTAGCTTATTGTCTTCCAAGTAAGACAACTGTACACTACCCTTTCCATGATCTTTGAAAGGATAGGGAGGATTGATATAGGTCTGTAGTTTGCCTCAAGATCTATGTTTCCGCTTTTTTGGACTGGAACCACTCTTGCTGACTTCCGGATGGTAGGCAAAGTAGCAGTATTTAGACTCAAATTGATGATGTGTGTGAGTGATTTTACGATAAATTCGGTTGAGTCCTTCAAAAGTTCTGCTGGAAGATTGTCTAGAGACGTATTTAAATCTGAAAACATAGTTTGTTCGCAATGGACAATATTTTGGTATGTTCCATACAAAATGTTTAAGCATGTTACTAGCAGTTTTCATTGCTTGTAAAGCACCAGCAAAATAATTGCTAAAATGTTCTACTTTCTCTTTTTGATGAGATGAAGGGGCTGACATTTTGTTTTTCTATTTAACAGGGAAAATGTCCTTTATACACTTCCAGAATATCTTAGAATTATCTTTGTTTTCGTTCAGTATCTCTCGCTGGTAATTTCTCCGAGCTGTTCTGAGGCAATTGGTACATAGGTTACGATGACGTTTATAGTGTAGCCAATCATTTGGAGTGTTGTGTTTTCTGGCTCTCCTTAACAGTTTATCTCGTTGATACATACAATGTCGTATTTTTCTGTTAAACCACGGTGTTGGTTTATTTTTAACTTGTTTAGTTGTCATGGGAGCATGTCTATCAAAAATTTCAGACATTAAATTATTCATTATTGTTACTGCCTGTTCAAGATCATTTGATTGCATTACTGGATCCCAGTTAATATTTCTCAAATCGTTTGCCAATGCATTACGATCATAACGGGTGTAATTTCTGGTGGTAGTAGCTTTTGATGTGAATTTGATGTGATTTATTTTGCAACAACATCCAACCATGTCGTGGTCACTGTAGGCTGCTGGAACAACAATGGATCCACGAATATTGTATGGTTTGTTTGGTGCGATTCTGTCAATTGAGTGTTCTGTGATGCGAGATGCCTCATTAATAATCTGTTTAAATCCATTTAATTGAACTATATTTTAAATGTTTTCATGACTATTCTTTTTCATAAAGTTGACATTAATGTCTCCCAATATAATCACTTCATCATTAGTGTTGTTCACACGTTTTGATAATTGTTCGTTAAATATCTCAGGAAAATTGACATTCAAATAGTGCGATCCAGCCGGGGGTCCATATACGATACATATGATAAAGGTGTGAATTTTATGTAAATAAAATTGTAGACGTTTTTATTACGTATAAACGTAATTTTAATTTACAACAGGGCTACTTGGAGGCATAATTCCGTATAAGTTCTTTAATAACAATAATAATAAAAATAATAATAATAGTAATATATATGACAACTTTTAACGGTGGATCTTTTGGCTCGTGCATCGATGAAGAATGCAGCCAGCTGTGATAAATAATGTAAATTGCAGGACAGTGAGTTGTTGAATCTTTGAAGGCAAATGGCGCCTTCTGGTTCTTCAAGGGAGCATGTCTGTCCAAGTGTCGTTATTAACGGGTTTCTGTCTCTGTGTGTGCATGCACCAGATGTGGGGGACACATTGGAGAGTCATGGAAACGTGTCTGTGTCTTCCGAAGGAAAAAATTTGACTCCGAAGGCACCAAACTATGCAGAAATGGTTGTGTGCAGAATCTGCGAGCCCCAGAAATACCAGATTGGTGTCTGGCGAGGGATAGTACTACCTCAGGGGAATCATAAAACTTTCTCTACCCGTGGTGAAGGCAACATGATAGAAGTGGTATCGCGATAAGAATACCAAGGAAGGAAAACCTTAAACCATCTCATTTCCAAAAATGATCCAAAATAATTATGAACCAGATTACGGCGTTAACGGGACTGAAGGCAAGGGGTATGGAATCAGCCCCCCGGTCGTCATCCAGCTACTGACCAACCTGGCTTACGAAATGTAAACTGTATACAGCGGCCCAAGACATACCGCAGACGTGAACCTGTGAGTCGTGAAGAGACTCCAGGTGGGAGACATAAGTGGACAAAGAATGAGAACAAGTTTGCATTAGAATGCTTCTCTTGAGCTTCTAAAGTTGGAGAGAGAGGAATTGGCAGGAGAGTGTTAGGTCTATGGAAGGAACATGGAATGTTCAGAATCACTGAAAACAAACTGATGACCCAGATTTACAATAGTGGAGATTGAGGAGATTAGAAGATCGATTGGTTGGTTCTACTGAGAATGATGAAAGCGAGCATCAAGAGTCAGGAGAAACGGATGAAGGTTAACAGAGGTTGTGATCTTAAACCCTGAGCTTGACCCGCTTAATCTACGCTATGTAGATAATCGAAAAGTTCAAGCTGACACTAAGAAAATAGATGGTGTGCTCAAGCACGTCCACACTGATATCATCACAGAGTAAAGGGATCTGATACGTGCTGTAGCTGTAGTAGTTGGTGAACGGGTAGGAACAAAACCAAGGAAAAGGAAGAATGCGCATGAGCCGATGTGGAAAAATAAAATTGAAGGTGACATCAACATCCTTAGAAAACACCTCAGCAGGATTGAGAGCTGGTACACAGGCATGTGGGTCAATGTGAAGGAATCGGTGAAGCGAGATTTAGAAAGGAAGTATAAGATCAAGGACAAGGTATTTAGGGTGGTAATGGAAGAGATTATACAGAGGATATCCAGTAAGGCAGTGAAAGTTAAAAGGTGCACTGAGCGTATTGCCCAGTATGAACAGAATAGTCTCTTTAACACCAACCAGAGGCAGTTTTTTAGAAACCTAGAAAGTGATATCCAAAATAATGTATCACCCAATCCCGAACAAGCTACCAATTCTGGGCTGTTCTTTGTGGTAAATCAGTTACTCACAACCAAAACACTGAGTAGCTGAATGATGCTAAATAGCAGCTGTATGACATCCCTAGTCAGGAAAACTTGGAGGTGGCTGAAGAAGGTGTCCAACGCAAGTTGACAGAATCACCAAACTGGAAATCACCAGGCCCAGATGGTATTCGGGGTTTTTGGTTGAAAAAATTTAGGTTACTGGTGAGTCGAATCGCCATCTAAATGACTGCCTCTCAAAAGGCAGTGCCAAAGATCAACCACCTTTTCATGGATGATCTGAAGCTCTTTGGAAAGTCTGAGAAAGAGATTGATTCAGTAGTACGAACTTTTATATTTGTCAGTAATGATATAGGCATGGAGTTTGGGATATCAAAATGTGCAGTAATAGCTATGAAAAAAGGATTTCGTGCGGCAGTTGATGGCATTGAATTGCCTAGTGATCAGTCCATTGGTGACCCCGAAGAAGGAGAGTATAAATATCTGTGCGTTTCGGAAGCTGAGGATATTCTAGAAACAGAGATGAAAATCCGGGTAAAGAATAGAATACCTATTCTGAACGCTTGCGTAAACTGTTGAAGACCAAACTGAAGTCGAAAAACCTCATTTCAGCCATTAACGTATATGCTGTTAGTGTCGTTAGGTACAGTGGAGCTATACTTGACTGGGGGCAAGACGACCGTCAGGAGATTGACCGACAGAAGCGCAAGCTTCTACACAAATATAAGGCGCATCTTCCCCAGCCGAACTTAGACCGCCTTTACATGAAGAGAAAGCATGGCGGGACAGGCCTCATAAGTGTGATCGGTTGTATTACAGCAGAGAAACGAAGTCTGGATTAATACCTGGTGAACAGCGAGGAAGATCTTCTGCGGCATGTGAGTTCAGCACTCAACCTACACCAAGATCCCACTGAAGGAAAACTTGAATACAAATCGAGGATAGAAGAAGTTATAAGACACTGGAAAGCAATGGATATGCATGGCAAGTTCGAAAGGGACACAGAACAGTTAAAAGCTGACGACTCTTGGTTATGGTTGTCACGGGGCAAATTCAAGAGAGAAACGGAGAGCTTGTTGATTGCCGCGCAAGAACAGGTATTGGCCACAAACTCTCTGACAAAGAAATACAAAAGGACTGTTAAGAGTAACTTATGCCGAATGTGTGGTTAACACCCATAGAGAATGATGCACATTGTCAGTGAGTGCACACCACTTGCTTAACGCGAGTACAAAAGGTGGCATGTCAAAGTATGCTTGAACCTTCACTGGAGCCTTTGTCGGAAGTATGGAATCCAGGTGGCAGATCGATGGTATAATCATGTACCGGAAGCAGTCATTGAGACTGATACGTTAAAGATTCTATGGGATTTCAAAATTCAGACCGACATTCGACTTGCACATAATAAACCAGACATCATGGCCCTCATGAAAGATACCCGGGAATGTTTGATTATCTATGCTGCTTGTCCAGGTAACGACAGCGTGATATAAAAAGAATGCAAAAAGATCCTAAGCTACTCTGACCTGAAAATCCATCGTATGTGGAGTGTTAAAGCAACTGTCATCCCAATCATAAATGGAGCTCTGGAACGTATTTCATCCAGATTGAAAGGATTTCTGAAGCAACTGAACATAGAGCATGATATTGCTGCTCTCCAAAAGCCTGCCTTACTTGGAACTGCACACATTTTGCGAAAAGTTCTTGATCCTTACGCATACGAATGGAACACTAATAAGTGATAATATCAACATCATGCGAGGGATTTTTCAAGGAGATTCGTTATATCCCCTACTCTCCTTCTTCAGGTTAAGCATATAAGCAAATCTTAAGCATATCACTCAATTGCACTCGATACAATATCACTCAATACAGATGATTAAAAGTTGTACCCGAGAGATGATAATGAAGTTGAGACGTCATTGAAAATTGTCAAAGGATTCAGCGATGATGTTGGTATGAAGTTTGTGTTGAACAAGTGTGATAAGGCTGCTTTTAGAAATGGTAAGCTAGTGAAAAGTTACAATGCAAGACCTAACGAAGAGACTTGGATTAAAGACTTAGAACAGGAGGAAGTGTAGAAGTACTTTGGTGTACACGTTTCCAGTAGAATTTAACACGCTACAACGGAGGAAAAACTTAAAGAGGAGCTTACAAAATGGGTCAGGCTGATTCTCAAAACTGAGTTAAATTCAAAGAATAGATTTTCTGCGATTAATACGTTAGCCGGTCCCGCTATCACATACAGTTTCAGCATCATTGATGGGAATTTGAGTGTGATAAAAGGACTCCATTCTAAAATCAGAAGAGCTCTTAAGATTTTTGACTTCCTTGGTTTGGCATACTTATGATACCAGAATTGGATATATATAAATCAACAATCATTAGGCTACAAAAATCCTTGGTTTGCAGCTTTGCAAAAGATATAGCCCTATTTTTCTTTTTATATATTTTAGTTTAGATTTATTTTTATAAAAAATACAAAAACAATGTGTATCATACCAACTTTACACTGGTTTTCAGGGTAATGGCTATATCAGGTGCCAGGTGTGAGTTATATTTATACTGTTGAGGTCATATTGGCTTAGTCGTATTATATAAGATGAAATAGCTGACAGGAGGTTTGATTGATCAGTAAAGGTTAGCTTATCATCACACATCACATACACACACACAAACACACATATATATATATATATATAAATATATGACCTGACGAAGTAAATATACGAAAGCTTGTCCTATCATACAAAATGTCTTTGTTGTTGAAATTTATATACTTTTAAAGACCACTACCTGCTTTGATGAAATATATATATATATATATATATATATATATATATATATATATATATATATATATCTTATGGGTGTAGTTTTTCCTGCGATAAAATAAGAT
>RDPX01000508.1:29341-62420 GCA_003991215.1 Morbakka virulenta
TTAGCACTTGCCACAAGTCTTCTTGCACATCCTTCGGACAGCATCATCCGTTCTGCAAAAACTTGACCAATAGCAGCAATGTTCTTTCACGTTTTCGCACCCTTGAAATGAAAATGGAATGAACAACAAATTATTCGATTTCAGATATCCTAACATTTTAAAAGTTTGAATCGACTTAAGGGGCCAATTTTGTTTGAAAGTTACCAAAGCATAACGTTTATCCTTCAAACGACCAACTTAGTAATTCATGTTACTTTAAATTGCAGATCACTGCATTTGTGCAGTGGTTCTCTCCATACTCATTCGATTAATCTATTACAAACTGGTTCACGATAGAGGTGATTTACAAAGGTATCACCAAAACATCGATAATCTTCGGAAATGGAATTATTCCTTGCGTTATGCGTATGAATCCTTACAGTTCTTAACATTCATGGTCCAGTAAGCTCGATTCCAAATTGATTGCTAATATTCCTGGGAAATCGAAGAACCGCTAACTAAAAGGTGCTGACAATTTTTGGGTCACATTTGTATTGTTATTCTGTGTCGCTTTGAAAACAAAATTTCCAAATTTGGTCCGCAAGGGTGAATTATAATAGTCAAAGAGGATCATGTGATAGGATAAGCGATAGGCTACCTTATCGGCCTTTAATCTGCCGGCCCTAATATAAAGCCGGCCCTAATTCCGCCAGACCAGAAAATCGGCTTAACGCCACTTAGGACCGCATTTTACACCTCCCAGTGAAAACGAAAACAAAAGAAATACAAAAAAATACTCCTTAATTTTTATGCATCATGTTCAATCAATAACAATAATACTAGCTTCTTTCTGGCTTTCTTCTTCCTCACCGTCTGATTCTACCCGAATCGGAAAGGGCGAAATGTCATTTTTATCCAGACACGGGAGTTCTTCATCCCCTTCTTCTCCTTCCTCTCTTTCCTTGTCGTTTCCTTCTTCTACTTCTTCTTCATTACAAAACGTTTTCTTCATTTTCTAAATTTGATTTTGGACCACCATTTCCATTTTTGTAATGATGACTTTTTTTTCATGCGCAAAGTGCATCATAATTGGTAGATCTAATCCGCCTTCGGGAATAGGCGAAATCCTTGGCGTGGTACTAGAAACTGTTCCTGTCACCGTACCTCCTTGAATGAAATAAAAAATGAATCTCGACAATTCTCTAGGAACATGCCCAACTGTCACAGGTCCGATTCGGTCGATTCTCTCTATGGTAATTCGACAACAATAATGGTCGATGTCAATAGAAATATCGTTAACTTCTTTCAACACAATAACACCCTGATGTAACCTTGGGTTTCTACAGGCAGTGTTCCGGTAAACATGGTAACCTCGACTTCCAATCTCTTCAGAGAACGAATACATTGTACCAAAGAGTTAAAATAACAAGACCAAAACTCCACATATGCAACACTGTTGTGTTGTAATTTTTTTTATTTGAATTTTATTGTTATTATTTTCGCACTATGGTGGAATGTTAATGATTCGAATGTAATTGGATACATGAATGCTTTCCTCCTTTCCTCATTAACGAAATCGAACGTTACTACATTGTAACAAATCTAAGAAGGAGATTTTTTAGCAATGTTGCAAAATCTCGAAAATCTTGTTTGTGATTTTTTAACGTCTTTTCTTTCGTAACATACAGAGAACAGCTACGTAGATGGATATAACAAAATATTTTAAGAAATCTAATGATAAGTTAGATGGCCGCGTATTTAACTCTCATGTTCCGTGCCAATCAACATCCTCGGTACTTTTAGCTGCAAGAGAGCTTAATAGTTTGCAAGAAGAAGAAGATCGTAAAAAGTCAAGGCAAATCCTGGCTGAACACGTTAAAAAGTACGTGGCTTACTACGCATGGAAAAATGGAAATCCAGAAGCTAGGAGATGGGCTGCAAAAAAGTATCCGGATTACACATTTAAAAAAGGAACTGTTAGAGATTGGATGCTGAAATATCAGAAAACTTTTGAAAACAATGGTGTAGAAAATGTTTTCACTTTAAGTCGTCTTGGAAGACCGTCCAAAATAAGTGATGATTTAACAGCTGAAATCAAATCTATCTTACATAATTTAAGGGTAAGTGGCTGAGCAGTCACACGCAAAACTGTGATAGCGATTGGAAATGGAGTACTAAAAGCAAGATGCTCCGAAGTTTTACGAGATAATGGTGGAAGCACTTCACTTACCACTAAATGGGCAAGAGGAGTTCTTAAATCCCTTGATTGGACTAAAAGCCGTTACACGACAGCTAAACGAGAAATGAATCCAGCCCTATATGAAGAGTTGACATTTTCTTGGAAAAGAAAAATTGCGAGTGCAATCTTTGAGCACAAGATTCAGAAAGAAATGATCATGAACTTTGACCAAACTCCTCTAGTGTTTACAGCACCAAACAAATCTACGTTTACTGACAAAGGATCCCACTCAGTTCCTATTGCAAACGCTGATGATAAACGCCAAATCGCAGCTACGTTTTGCGTCAACATGGTTGGTGATTTTTTATTAGTACAATTGATTTATGGGGGTGCTACTGAAAGATGACATCCAAAGGTTAATTTTCCCCAGTCATTTCATATAACCCATTCTCAAAATCATTGGTCAAATGAAGGACTTGTATTAGAGTACCTAAAGAAGATCATATTCCCCTACATCAAGAGCAAACGTAAGGAATTAAATCTTCCCAAGAATGCAAAAGCTATGCTGATATTTGACGTTTTTAAAGGACAGACAACTGCTGCTGTCAATGAATGGCTTAAGCTGAATAAATTCATCGTGATACGTGTGCCGAAAAACCACACAAACCTATTCCAACCTTTGGACATTTCGGTGACCAGGAGTGCAAAATGCTTCATTGCTGACAGTTACCAAGATTGGTATGCAGAGAAAGTTCTTCAACAGCTGAACAGAGGAGTTATCGCTCATGATGTTAAAGTGGGCGTGAAGCTGAGTGTCATGAAACCTTTGCATGCCAACTGGATTATTCAGATGTATTAACACTTAAAACAATCCAAAAATATCGTTTTCTCGGGTTTTCGAAAAGCCCATATAACTGAAGACTTTAACGAAGCAGAACAGTTATCCCAACTATGCGAAAACCCCTTTGCTGAAATCGATATGTCGACAACCTGAAGCTCAAGTCTCAAAAGGAAGAACAATACTATGAAACTTCTTTATTATTTTTTTATCATTTTATTGATATTAGAGAAAGAAAATTTACAAATCAATTAGTTTCAATTCGTTTGTCTCATGTCATACAATCAAAGTCTTTATTACCTACCCCAAGTTATGCGATTTTCAGATCCCCCCAAAAATAACGCCACTTTTTGCTAATTTTACCAAAATTTTGGCCTTTAATCCGCCGGCCCAAAATCTGCCACCCGTTCAAAAATAACGCCACTTAGGGCCGGCGGATTAAAGGCCTATAAGGTATGTGATAAGCTAGGTGTTAGGCTATATGTTGGGCTATGTGATAGGCTATGTGGTAGGCTATACCGTAGGCTTTGTGGTACCAAGAGTTTACACAGTGTTGTTCTTCAGGTAACTTGAGGTTATACAATAGCTCGATTAGAAGACATGGCAAAGAAATGTTTCCCCTACCTCGTGAACAGCACTGGTCATGTTCAAAATGTAAGTAGCATGAGAAGCGTACGTTTAAGCATAGTGCATCAAGTAAACAATGGGACTGTTCTCTTCTACCTATTTGTAAAGAGTTTGCTGGCAAGAGATAAGGGTAAGAAACAAGCAAACGGTATCTACTAACAGTAAGTCTTGGTAGTATAAGGACCTGGTAGTAAAAATGGTTTTAAATTGAATTGATTTTTTGTTACAATGGCATTGTTATTTTTACCTCTGATAATCTTCTCCAAGAACAAAAAATAAAGTTACCTTAGTTCTTGGTTGTTATGGAATAAGCTGAGGACGCCATGCTAGAGAAAAAGATTTCTGTTGCTAGCTTGAACCTATTATCTTACGACAAGCAATTGCAACCTCTGTTATATAAAATAACATTTTCTGCCATAATGATAAAATTTATCAGTGAAATGACACCAAACTGATCAAGTTAGTCAGTCTTGACGTTACCATTCATACCTTTTTTGTCATGTTATTTGAGGTTTTGCAGATCTGAAGTCGGTTAACGTCGACAGTGACAAAACCGTATTAAAATTCAAATAAGAAAATTAAAAGTTATATATGATACGGAAGTAAAATATTCCAAACAGAAGAACCCATGATATACCAAAGCAAAATAAGTGATTTTTTTCCCACAACATGGTAGTGTATCTACCAGTACACAAAATTATGCTGATCTCCATGAAGCTAAAAATGATGAGCTGCATTTTGTGAATGTTGCTATATCCACTAAACGCTAGTAGTATAAACATAATAAGGGAAAAAACCAAAGATGGAAAGGCTGGAACTTCTAATGTGGTCTGTTGATGAAGAAACCCCATGAAGTCAGATTCTCAAGTGACCTCCCACTCAAAAGACTGTGAAAAGATGCGAGAAATGCTAAAAATAAAATGTGCCTAAGGAAAAAGGCTGCTAATGTCCCAACAATTAAGTCGACGCTGGAAGAGGGAGAAGGAAGGGGGAGAGGGAGAGGGAAGGGGGAGAGGGAGAGGGAAGGGGGAGAGGGAATTTTTTATAAGACGACCAACTAAACGAGATGAGGTTGGGTTACCTTCTCACCAATAGCACATTTGCTTTCTTTTCCTTTTGTAGAGAGTATATTCCGCATGTGGTCCTATTCACCCTTTTTTTGAACAACACAACCTCTGTTCAGTGGTAAGTACCTTTAACTACAAGACACGTCTCTGGACGCTTGAAAGGGTAACCATTTTAGCCTAGACCTCATTGCACCATTGGATCTTCCTCCCGTTTCAAGGTGATCAAGCATGAGGCTAAGACCAAGGTCATAGCTTTTCCCATAGTCTTGTAAGTAATGCAGTGAATTGGTCTTATAGCGNGCTAAAAATAAAATGTGCCTAAGGAAAAAGGCTGCTAATGTCCCAACAATTAAGTCGACGCTGGAAGAGGGAGAAGGAAGGGGGAGAGGGAGAGGGAAGGGGGAGAGGGAAGGGAGAGGGAGAGGGAAGGGGGAGAGGGAATTTTTTATAAGACGACCAACTAAACGAGATGGGGTTGGGTTACCTTCTCACCAATAGCACATTTGCTTTCTTTTCCTTTTGTAGAGAGTATATTCCGCATGTGGTCCTATTCACCCTTTTTTTGAACAACACAACCTCTGTTCAGTGGTAAGTACCTTTAACTACAAGACACGTCTCTGGACGCTTGAAAGGGTAACCATTTTAGCCTAGACCTCATTGCACCATTGGATCTTCCTCCCGTTTCAAGGTGATCAAGCATGAGGCTAAGACCAAGGTCATAGCTTTTCCCATAGTCTTGTAAGTAATGCAGTGAATTGGTCTTATAGCGTACCTTCTCAAACTGGCACCACATTTTCTCTAAATTTTCCTGGATAATTTCCTGGTGGAGAGTAACGAGCAACAACTGCTGTTCTTCTACCTACAGTTGCTATCCCAACTCCAAGTTTTCTTGACGATTTCCATACAAGCTGTGTAAAATCTCCAGTGTCATATGAATATCCTGGGTGGTTGAAATCATATTTTTCTACCTCGCTGTACCTGCAAGGAAAAGATAACGATACGTCATTATCTGCTGTGCCTGGTACTAGTTTCTCAAATCCATTGGAACTTCCTGGCATTTTAAAAAGGAGGCACATTTTGAGGATTACATGTACTTCGAGAAATTAATTTTTCTGCAAATAAGTAAATTATTCTTAAACCATAATAACAAAGTACTCTAACCAAGATCAGATTTTCCTACTATACATGTGGAAAAGACAATACCTTTTGTAATTAATGCCAATAATGGTCCAGTTTATGTCTCCTGAGGAAGGCAGATAAAATGTTTGTCAACTAAAACGAGTAGAACTTTTTAAAATAAACCTCCGAAATGTGAGTGACATTTACAGCAAGATACAAGATCTCTAATTCTGTTTAGTGCAAATTATACTTTCTATTTACAAATTTATGACTATGACTTTCAAATACTCTCTTTCAGTATGTTTTTATAATTTGTTCTAGCCGTCACTGTTTTCTGAAATGTTGCAAGCAGAACCTAAACACAATAGGTACAATAAGTGTTAAATTTCATTGAACATACAGTAACAAGGTTCTAACTTGGGTATAATTCAAGTAATTTGCATATTGTAAATGACATGGAATATTATTCAAATATGGTTACATCACTACAGCCATTTGCAAAAGTTATGGACTACCCAAAAATTTGCATTCTGTTGCAGCAATGGCCTTGCTTTTCTTAAAATTGTAAACATTTTTATCAGATTTTAACTGAAAATTACACATCTGAAGACAAATAGTTTGTAAAATCTAACAGTGTATCGCTTTTCACGACATGTTGTATATTCGTACTGGGTTTCTATTACAACCTGGACGAAAAGAGTTACATTTCCCATCAATGATTTGCATTATTAAGCCAACAGTTCTTTGCTTCAAATCTCCTGTGTTGCTGAAAACAATACTTGTTTTTTGCTATGTTGTCCTCAAAACAGTCTATGGTTTGTGGACTGGATTAAAATCAAGGCTGTCTTCAGGCCAAACCAGTGAAAATCGCGTTTTTTCGATTATAGTAGTGCTCGACGGTAGAAAGTACAATCCAGGTGTCACTTTTGCCCATGGTACCCAAAATCATTTAGTTGGGCATATGTTACATTGTGACTATTGTGAATTATTCATCAATTCTTCCTCCACTGGCTCTGAGCGTGCCTCCTCCGAACCTTTGCTGCAGGGTCGGTTCATTAGGAAAGAGCATTTTTCCTTTTTTTTTTCAGCGTGCATTATTTTTCTTTCCATCACTAGAATTATTCTTTGTTTAATCATCCATGAACTTAGCTGTCAGGTTGTAAAATTTTCATCCAACATTCGTCCTCAGACGTGAAGATCTGATGCTAACATGGTGCTTTATCTCGATTCCTTTTCGTACCATACAAATCCAACCATTTCAAAATTAGGCCAATGGTGATTTATGGGTGACGATTTTCAGCTGTCTCCCGGACTTCTTTCTATTACTCCAGCCCAATCCGTTATAAATTTCGTTATTACTCAATATACTAAACTTTTGCAAAATTGTTGCTTAGAAATTTCTTGCTCCAAAATTTCTTCTTTGTTCTTTCTTTGAACTCTCGTTAGAGGAGCTTATTTGCCAATTTCACCACGACCCAAGGCACGGTAGAACACAAACGATATCACAATTTATTAATGAAACCTGCCAATGGCTCCAGAGAGAACCATAGACATGCGTGTAATTATTTCAAACGCGACATGCAACAGCTACGAGTGGCTGATACAACATTTGCCAAGGATTGCCAATTTTGCATACAACTAGGATGGTCCTAAACCTTTTTAAATAAACGAAATGTAGAACCGATAATTCAGTTGATAGCAGTGGATGATTACAAAGCCCATCCTAGAACATTCCCGACTTTTTAGACCCAGTGGAAGATAAAGATATCAAATCTTTACCATGTCATGAGTAGTAACTTTTTCACTGAGATGTTTCATGAGATACTTCTCCCATCATTAATTTCGACGATGGGTGATGCATCTCTTAAACTTATCTCAGTAAAAAAGCTTACGTCTCGCGACATCATAAAGCTCTCATCACCATTAGTCCCAGTTCGAACTTACCTTGATGCCACACTTTCTTTATCACTTTCATCAATTCTCTTTAACGTAACTCCACAGCAAAGAAATTGCAGTAAATAAGCCAGCTGCTAACAAACATATCTCAAGAGCTATAGTATAACAGCAATCGTATGTCTCTGACATAAAACTTACCAGCTATTTGCAGCAGTTACGCAGTTAGGACCACCTCCCCATGACATAAACAAATTTTCACCATAATTTCCTGAAGAGGACCTCAGTTTTCCTAATCGAGCCAACTTCTCTGCGTACTGCTGAGCTCCTGCAGCCAATGTAGCGTCCCACTCTAAAGGTGGTGAAGTATACCTTGCTCGGTAGTGATTATGAACTAAGAGACACCTTCCTAAAGAGAGAGAACAATAAAATAAAATGGGAGGACAGTATTTCAAATTTACTGATTACGATTTACCTGCATAAACATTATGAAATAATAATAATAATAATAATAATAATAATAATAATAAATAATAATAATAATAATCGGAACTCGAATAATTTAGCTACAAAACCGAATTGATTCTGGGCGTCGATATAAAAGCCTCAGATAGTGGATTTCTAACTCTGGGAAATTATCTTGTATTGTGAAATTTAATTCAAAGATAATACATTGTTACTATTGCTGACGTATAAGAATTTCGTTCTGTATACCGTAACAAAAAAACCCTTCTTGCTGATTGAACTTAATTTTTTCTTGTGGGTGTTATGCGATAAATTATTTCTTTGGAAACAAGTCTCTTTGTTGGAACTACAAGAATACTTTGTTAAAGTGAAGAAAAAATCTGCGAATTGAGGTGATGTTCTTTTTTCTTGCAGTCAAATTTATTAATCTTGGAATTATATTCTGGAATACAACAGCCTACAGAACCCTGTTTTTTAAAAGGCTTTTGATATTATTGACAGCGATCTTGGAATTTATTGAACCTTCTAGTAATCCTAATAAGTCATATTTTTTTTTGAACATTGATTTTTTTAGACTGGATCTTCTTCAGAGTGGATCTTCTATAAAGTGCTCAATGACAAAATTTTTGTTTTTCTACCAAGTCTTTTACGTCTACATCTTAAATGTCAACAAGATTGCACAAAGGCATGCACTGACTCTTCCCAAGGTATAGCTTTAGCATCGCAAATTTTTGATTACATTTTTAAACCTGTCCTTTTCTTTATTACTTTCACCGACTACTACCGACTACTACCGACTACTACCCGACTACCACCCGACTACAACAAATGAATAAGGAAAATGAGATTTACTAGATATCAATTGATATGAATTGCTTAGTATGTGCAACATTTATCCTGAAACTACGAACATTTTCCAAAAATACGGGACGGAATATCGGTTATCTTTCCAATAATTATTGAAACTGCCAAAAGAAAGAACGAGACAAACTTACCAATAACAGCTCCATTCGCTTCTGTTACTAAAAGGGAGAAACGAGATAAATACATTGCAAATATTTTGGAGGCAATTTATCGAAATAAGAGAAACACTGATTATAGATTTTGTAATACCTCTTTTTCTAACACAGAATCCCATTCTGTTAGGTAGTGATTATAGGTAGTAATTTTCTGAATCTGAAATTGTTTAGTGTATTCTTAGTAAGCACATGTCAATATCAAAAATATGCACCACTTTGCATGTTACACTGTGCAACACTTTACACTAGAAAATGATCTGAAATAATGTCAACAATCTACAGTTTGATCCAACAATCAGAGAAAAAGAAAATTAAGGATGCCTAGGAGTGAGGTTAAAAAACAAGTAACGTGAAGCCCATTAGAATTTGAAAGAATGCACGGGACTATAAGAATGCACGGGACTATAAGAATGCACGGGACTATAAGTCTCAGAGGATGAAAAATAAAAGCCCCTTTCTTCATTTTATCCCTGATTTTACTAGACTCCCTTCTCAAATAGAAATTATAATGACAAGTGTTATCGATTTAATCGTTGTGATAATAAAATGGACCCAGGTTATTTAAGACCAAGAGCTCAGCACTTGATTTGAAACACCATAAATAGGTAGCCACTGCTCGATGACATATCTCATGATAGGTGTTTTACATAAATTAGACTCGTCATAGTGAAAAAAATCGGTTTCCGTGAAATATCTTTTAATTTAGAATTGTTCTGTTCTCATGTCAAAACGCTAATAGGCTAATATGCTAATTAATACAAAGGGCAACCTTGATATCTTATCTTTGATTCCCTTGTTGTAGTTAAGAACTGATGTTCTGAGGTGGTGTTTGGTAAATTACTTACTTATTTTAATTTGTAATTGACCCTTTAGTTGTAAAATACTACTAAATTAACCAATTCCGTTTCCAATTAGCTACCCTTTGTGCGCGGTTGGGATAACAAATGCAATGATAGGGGTCTGGGGAAGAACGGGGGGCACTGAAATGAATGACGTTGCAGTTACGAGCTGATTACAATCGGAGATGCCTCAGGTGGTGGAGGATGTGGCCATGATTTTTTTGCAACTTAGAATACCACTTCTTTCTCAGAACAGAACTACTACTTGCTTACTACTTGCATGTTGCTATTTAAAACACTGTTTACTTAAACAAGGACCTCTGCTTCCCTCTCTACCAGCTTGATTTAGATACACCTCTGAGTATGGATAATTTCACAAATGATTCTGGTACATTTCTGTGCAACTTTACCTTTTCTGCTTTTTTATCTTGATAAAGATGTTACATTTTTGCAGTGGTTCCTTTGAGTGTAGTTCGTATACAATGGCTCAACTTTAAATAAACTTCCTGGTGGTACTCTTTCTTAATGCATTCTGCCAGAAAATCACCGTTATTAATATATCTTGTCGGTGAATGAAGAACGCATCAGGTTTCACTGTGACAAAGTAGTGATTTGGAAATATTTAATTTTAGTGATTTGGAAATATTTAATTTTAGTGATATGTAGTCTCCCAGCGGCACACATATTTATCTCTCTTTGGTTGGGAAGGTAATTCTGGCAAGGACTTTATTCCTTAATTAAATAAATGCTTCCACATTATTTATGGAAAGAGCAATCATGGCAAAAAAGGAATCAATGAATATAGATATATATTTCTAGCTTTGATCACGCTCTTTGGTCTTAAAGTTTATTGAACTGAAGTGACCCTTCGGCAATGTGCTTTTCATTTGCGTTTCCAAACATCCTCCTTAACCATGCACCCACATCACATCGTCTTTCCTCAAGTTTACAACTGTTACTGAAGTCTAACTTTCTTTGAAAGTTACAGATTATGTTGCTAGAAGAAGTTACATTGGAATCTGTCTTAATAGAATTAGCTGACAAAAAGCCAGGTGAACACACGAACTGCAAAAAAGTTACTTTATTGATTTTATTACAAGCGATCTTTGTTATGAGTACTATTTGTTGTGGATGTTATTCGATCCTGAAGATTATTACGAAATATTAAGGTGGTGTTAAAAGTAGGCCCCTATCAATAAAACAAGTTTTTGAAGGTCACGTTTTACAATAATACGGAAAAATACCCATTTCTTCCGCATCAAACGAGAGACGGGAAATTTCCTTATCAATGGCAATTCTGCTTCGATTCAAAAACATTGGAGAGAGTTATTTGAGGTGTGAATATTTATAGAGTTTGGGCTTGATACACNTGATTTAGATACACCTCTGAGTATGGATAATTTCACAAATGATTCTGGTACATTTCTGTGCAACTTTACCTTTTCTGCTTTTTTATCTTGATAAAGATGTTACATTTTTGCAGTGGTTCCTTTGAGTGTAGTTCGTATACAATGGCTCAACTTTAAATAAACTTCCTGGTGGTACTCTTTCTTAATGCATTCTGCCAGAAAATCACCGTTATTAATATATCTTGTCGGTGAATGAAGAACGCATCAGGTTTCACTGTGACAAAGTAGTGATTTGGAAATATTTAATTTTAGTGATTTGGAAATATTTAATTTTAGTGATATGTAGTCTCCCAGCGGCACACATATTTATCTCTCTTTGGTTGGGAAGGTAATTCTGGCAAGGACTTTATTCCTTAATTAAATAAATGCTTCCACATTATTTATGGAAAGAGCAATCATGGCAAAAAAGGAATCAATGAATATAGATATATATTTCTAGCTTTGATCACGCTCTTTGGTCTTAAAGTTTATTGAACTGAAGTGACCCTTCGGCAATGTGCTTTTCATTTGCGTTTCCAAACATCCTCCTTAACCATGCACCCACATCACATCGTCTTTCCTCAAGTTTACAACTGTTACTGAAGTCTAACTTTCTTTGAAAGTTACAGATTATGTTGCTAGAAGAAGTTACATTGGAATCTGTCTTAATAGAATTAGCTGACAAAAAGCCAGGTGAACACACGAACTGCAAAAAAGTTACTTTATTGATTTTATTACAAGCGATCTTTGTTATGAGTACTATTTGTTGTGGATGTTATTCGATCCTGAAGATTATTACGAAATATTAAGGTGGTGTTAAAAGTAGGCCCCTATCAATAAAACAAGTTTTTGAAGGTCACGTTTTACAATAATACGGAAAAATACCCATTTCTTCCGCATCAAACGAGAGACGGGAAATTTCCTTATCAATGGCAATTCTGCTTCGATTCAAAAACATTGGAGAGAGTTATTTGAGGTGTGAATATTTATAGAGTTTGGGCTTGATACACAAGATAGTAAAAATTACACAAGAAAACGTTCGAAGAAAAAGACCTTTATTATCATATTACCAAACATGATAAAAATGTCATACCTGCTGGCAGAATGATGCAGGCCAAAACTAAAGTATAGAATAAGGCCATGGTTCAACTTAAATTGCGATCTGAAAGAAAAATGAAAAATGAATGTGAAAATTGCTTCCAATAAAACTGAGCAAAAATTCATACTTTAAACAGAACTAAATATTCTTTGCCAAATTGAACGTGACCACCGTCAAAAAAAATTAATTTTTGAGTCAGGAAGATTATGTTTCAATGAGAATAAATAAATATTGCTTTTCTTGATCATTTATTGCGTGACCATCTCAAAATGAGTTGTCGTGTATTATCAACTGATGGGAAAGTCAGTAGTTAATATGTTGGGGTACGTTTGTTTTCCTTGGGTGATTACATTGAATATAATTTCACTTTTGGTCTGCCCCTTTGGTGCAAACATGATTTTCAGAAAATTTGATAATCCTGATATATATATATGCGTATGATCAACAAAAAAATGCTAAATATCTAAGACATTGTCATTGAGCCACAAATGGAAGTCCTCATCAACAGTTTTGATATCACCTCAAATACCTATCAGTTGGCAAATCAATACGTGTTGATAGGATTGAATTTCACCACAACGACAAAATGGATTGTCACTTGGACCAATTCTACGCATGAAATCGCCATATCGTCTAAATCCAGATCGTAATCGATTTAAGAGCACCCATTGTTCGCGCTTCAGGTCATGTCCTGGAGGTTTCACCGTAGGTTCAGGAATAAATAATCCTGACTTTAAGTGTGAAAAACGTTTGGCACATCATATCAACTTTTTAAGGTATTGGAAAATTAAAGTTAACTATTTGTACAATGTAGAAAAAGATGATTAAAGGCTGAGAGGTTTGGGTTTTTTTTGAACGAGAGCTGGCGAGTTCTTCTAGGCCTTGGGGACTTTTTTCACATTTTGTTCAATCAAAAATAATATTAAACTGTGGTATTTTTCTGGCATTGTCAATTTCAGATATGTTTTAGAAACTTGCTTTTGCGCTTGTAAGCGCTTTCTTAGTCCCCTTGCAAATATCTGCTATCATTCTTGAATTGGGCGTGCCTTTAAATACATTCTCAAAGAATTTTTTATCGATTTAAAATTTGTTCATGTTCATCATTTGTCTTCCATGTTTGAAGGTGGGAAAAGTCAAGGCGCGAATGCAAAAAGGGAACTTTCAAAGGTACTTTGGCTTCCAGTTTCCACTTAAAATCCATTCTATTATGTCTCCACTAATCCAGAATAATTTCCACCTTCATAAATGCAAAAAAATCTGTTAGCTACATATACAAATCCGTCCCAGATTTTAATTTCAAACCTAGTAAGGTTTTCTCCAAAAGAGTTATCAAGAATCACTTCTTGTATTTCTGATCAAACAAAAATGCTTGCTTTCAGCTTTGTTTCACTTTTTTCTTCTCAAATTTTCTCGAGGTATGGAAATCAAGCTCCTTCCTTACCCATTGCCTTCAAAAGTTTTTCAATCAAACCAAATTTAATGACAATTGGAAAACTAAACACTTTTTTGGATCCACTAGTTGAACAAGCTGGACATTAGATTTGCTAACAGTTAAAACATTCCTTTCAGGCAATTCCCCCCGCAGGATAATGATTCACATCATAATGACCGCTTCTGAGGGATATTAAGCATTTATGTTTGTATATCCCCTTTCTAGTTTGCTTAAGAGAGTATGAATTTCAAATCCCACCTACTTTCAGTTATAATCAGAGTATTTGATAAATTCAAGAAGGGTAATCAAGTTTTACGTCTCTTCAAGACCCACTGTTTACGCCAAGGGATTTGCTCACTATTATTCAGAATTATTGCTTTAAAAGTGGTTCAGTTAAATCAATACACAGTCGCTATTTGGAAGGTGTGCGTTGAAAATGCTGAGGTAAAAATAGGCCAGGTATATCCATAGAGAAGATAACATATCTATTCGAAAAAAGGAAATAAGTCCAAATATCAAACCTCGACATAAGTCCAAATGTGAAGCCTCGATATTTGTCAATCTTTTGCAATTGAGAGGTATCGAGGTTAAACTTTTTAGTACGCTCTATTATTGTAATCCTAAATCTAACGGCTTAGCCTTCTCATTTGTCAGACCCGAATCCCTAAGAAGGTGATTGGCTTCCCATCGATGTATAAAATGTGGTGTAGCTTCCATATTAGGGTGGAATTGTACCGTCAAAACTAGTACTAATTTGATCAGATTCACCACTGATGTCACTATCTATGTTGTTATCTGGGGGGTAGAGGTGGGTTAAGGGAACAGGGTTTTCTGTGCCACACTGAACAGGCTTTACTGTCGATTCACGGTCTGGAAAAAACAGGTTTGCTTAATTAAAAGCTTCATAAAAACCAGTAATATTTGTTAAAAGAGAACAACAATTGCAATAATAATGATCTTTAGGTTTTAAGCCATATCATGGGCACAGCTGAAGCCATTGCATTACTTTATGTGCCTAGCCATTTTTTAAGACCTCTTTAGCAAGTCGCACAGCACACATGTGGACCTCGTTATTTTTCTTGGTCTTCATGCTTGCACCAAACGTAACACCTATTTCTGTTTTTAATTTATAATTTAAATTCTTTGTTTTAGAATGTAAGTTTGTCACATATATAGCAGAAATTGTCAGTATGGTTTAAAGATTCCATTAGCTATTTTATTTACATTGCAAAACAATTGAATTCGCAATGGCTAGCATACAGTTTGATTACAATTAGAATAACTAGATGCTTCACCATTTCGATTTTATATTTTTACATTTCCGACTGTCCTGTTTATGAATGCAATTATCAGTTTTAATCAACAGCTTATACGACACCATTGATACATTATACCACCTGTCAATGCCTTAACAGCACAGGAACTAATTCAATGACTTGGTACATTACCAGTTAAAAGTGTACCAACCAAGTGCATTTTGGTTTTCAAACTTGAAAATAAACTATGCAAGAATACAAGTAATATAAATATTGCTGCTTTAAGGAATTGAGCGAAGACGATCTGAAGACCTTCAACTTGACGGAAGAAATGGCTTGTGATCGTGTCAAGTGGCAAACTTTGCTGGCTACAAGTCAAATACATGTCTGACCTGTCCATTGGCTATAAACGGATAGTAAGTAACGTCTACTCTACGTCGTACGTCTGAATTATAGTGAATACGCTTAGGGATTTTTGCTGATAAATAAATAGGGAAACGTAGGAGAGCAAAATAAAATGCAGATTTGAAATTAATGTAACATATACCATATATACAATGCAATCTCGTTTTAGAGGCAAAACATCTGTTGTTCAGTGTTATCTGTGTGCAAGTATTGCGCTATGCATGAGCGAACTGTCCTTCGTAACCCAAGAGTGACCTCATCCATAAGCAAAAATAAGCTGGTTTTAATCACTAATTTAAATCAAAATTTAAAAAGATCGTTATATATTTTATTCAAGTATCATTTTTCTTTTCTCTTGAAACCTTTAGTCTTTATCTAAACGAATTCTGCTTATTGTTCTGTGTTTTCATCTTGCAGAGCAGGTTTTCGAGTTTTTTGTTTGCCTTTCATTGCTCTTCCTTTGAACCCTCTTTTTAATTCAAGGATTACAGGCCCATTGATGGAAATCATTTTGAAGTGCACAATCATCTGAGAGGCTAGTTAAATTAACACCACACTACGTGCGTTACACTTTTCTGTTAAGGTCAAAAAAAGTCATCGCTCAAACTTTATGGTGATCGTTTCGTAAAAAGTATGATTAAACACATAAATCTTGACGATTTTTCTTTTCTATTCTTACGCGCCATCTGCTGTAAAATTATACATCTTTTCTCCGACAACAAGGAACACAAATGAAAATCGGAACCAAGACCAACTGTTACAGTGGAGTCTCTATAACGCACTCTCATACAACGAATTTTCTATTACAACGAACAAAATGATTCAGATGCCTCATCTTCGCTTCGTCTCTATTCCATGTATAACGAGTTTCGTTTATAATGAATAAAGAAAGAAAATGCCTTGGAATTTGTTGTATCAGAGTTCCAATGCAATTAGGTATTACTAATATTAACCTTCATTCATAACCCAAGCAACAAAAATACAGTGTAGGTTACTTAATGAAATGAAACAGGAATAACATTATGTACTTACTTACTTCATTATTTATTTATGCATTTTAGAATATTTAAACAGGTTAATACACTTCAGTTATATCAAAAATTAAACTGATATCAATGTGTGTCCTCTCCTGGCGTATATGCATTGAAACTGTGTCCATAAAGAAGAGTGAAAAGTTTAAAGTTCAGATGAGATAAGAAAAAGAGGAGGCATCCTACAATTATAATTTCAAACTCAAAATAGTAATTTGTTCCTGAAAGGTGACATCATCTCTTCACGTATCAAATTTTGGTGGTCAGTCAAGACCTTAGCACCTATAAACCCAAACGTAAGTTTACTAAATTGTAGTCACCTTTCATTAATGACCTATTCCTATTAAGCGCCTCAAATAAATACGCGCCTGTATTTGGGCAAACATTTGCACTTGGTAATGCAAACTAATGCAGTTGCTTCCTTTGTCGTATGTAGGATTTTAAGAAATACCTGCGTGGCAGAAATATAATAAAACTAAACTGAAACTTGATGAATGTGAATAGCAAAATAAGAGTAATCGAATAAACACCTTACTGTGAACAACAAAATCAAACTACAACGAAGAATTACTGAGAAAAAAGGGTGATGACCCCGAAAAAAATTATGGAAAACCATTAAATCCATCTATCCTGTAAACAAAGCAAAAAAATCACATTTTCCGATTTGAAATAAATGGCAAAAAAAGTTCTGATGAACAAAAAATTACAGGTTCGATGTTTTCAAAAATAATTCCCTCTCTGAAATTGAACATAAATCCTAAAATTTACAAAACACTTATTTTTGAACCTGTAACCCCTGCTAAGGTTTGCGGTTACCTAAAATAACTGCCAAAAATCAAAGCAATCAACAGTGACAAGTTTTCTTGCTTCTTTCCTGTAGAATTCATAAGATCCTATCAAAAATCATCCATGCCACGATGTAAACATATCGATCAGTACTGGTGTCGTTTCACTGGAACGCGAAACAGCTTGGTATTACCCTCATACATGAATCAAGGTCTAAAACAATTATCGCTCAATTTCTATCCTAACAACCGTATCGAAAATTATTGCCCAATTTCTATCCTACTAAAGGGTATCGAAAATTATCGCCCAAATTCTATCCTACCAACAGTATCGTAAATTATCGCCCAATTTTTATCCTACCAACAGTATCGAAAATTATCGCCCAATTTCTATCTTACCAACAGTATCGAAAATTATCGCCCAATTTCTACCCTACCAACCGTATCGAAAGTTATCGCCCAATTTCTATCCGAACAACCGTATCGAAAATTATTGCCCAATTTCCATCCTACCTACCGTATCCAAAATTATCGCCCAATTTCTGTCCTACCAACAGTATCGAAAATTATCGCTCAATTTCTATCTTATCAACGGTATCGAAAATTATCGCCCAATTTCTATCTTAATAACAGTATCGAAAATTATCGAAAGAATCGCCCACAAGCAGCTAGTAGTTTTCTTTAAGAAAGCCAATTGATATTTTCTTTACTTTGTCACCATAAAATATAATCACACGAAACATCAATAAGATGATGATTCTATTATCAAGAATTGAAAGAGAATATGGCTTAAAAAGATTTCATTTTAATGGTAAAATGGTCTATTCATGTTTTCATCAGATGATTGCAGCCAGAGTACAGTACATTAAATCTTTTAGATTTTTTTGGACAAATATCACAAAAAATCTTCTTTTTCTGGTACACTCTTTTTCTTTTCATATTTTTCATAGTTTTATTTTATGATATTTTCTGGCATTCTATTTTTCTGGACACACTTTCATTAGTTTACTAACTGATAATAAAACTGTTTCTCAATTTTTAGTTTAGCAATGCTGTGCTGGGTTAGGAATTACACTGTAAAAATTAGTACACAATTAAAAATGCACACAATATCCAGCCAAACAAAGAAAATCGTCCAATCGCTATTCGAATCTTACTGGAGATCATTAATTTATAGAAAATAGTACTTACTTTGAATGAAAACATGAGGAAATCAAACGTAAAATGGACCACTACAACCAGAAATGAGATCTTAGAGCCAAAATGTTGGAGACGAGCTTTGGGCGCATGGATTAGAGACATGGAGTCAAATGTAAATCTTGCAGAGCGGATCAACAACATCGAAAATTTGGGACGGGTCGTCAAGAAGCGCCGGTTGCAGTGGCTAGGCCATGTGCTTCGGATGCTGCAAAGTAGGTCACCGGAAGTGGCACTTATGGAAGAACCCTCACACGACTGGAGGCGTCCTCGTGGGGGGATGGTGCGAAAAACGTGGAGGAGAGTTGTCTGCAGAGATCAGGAAGTAGTGCTGTGCTACCCCCAAATTGGGCAGCGTCAATGGGCTCTGAACATGTGTATGCCGACAGTACAAAAAGGGGAGCAGGACAGAGTGCTGTGGAAAGGATTGATACGGGACCTTGTGTCGAACCCATTGGGTTGATCAGCTCAAGGAAGGGTCGAGTTGATGATGATGACTACAAAATAACTGAATATATGTCTCCGTAGAAAAACCCTGCCAAAGTAAAAACAATAACTCGTTTTTATTTGACCAACCTCCGTAGTTTTCGATGTAATGTAATGATTTACAAACTTTAAATTAAGTCCTACAATCAATTATACTTATAAAATTGTATAATCGTAGTTGTAAACCTCAGCATTTTTTAAAAATTATATTATATCTCGTCTAAGACAGACTTCAAACAGGAATAAACTGTTGCATTTTTTGTCCTCTATCTTACACAAGACTTGGCCAGAGACCAAACGCGTTGGCGACACCTTGCTGCCCTTGATGCCCCACCCAGGACAGGAAGAACTAAGGTCTAAGGTGAGGTTCTTACACAAAAAAAATATTGAGAGAAGCTATTTACACAGATAATCGTTTCTTTTAAAAGTAAGAGACCTTATTATTCCCTCTTTGATATTTGATATTACTCAGATACAAACACTATTTGACATGCATAATGAGTTTTTCACACTATATTCCAAAATATACAATGTCGTGTTGCATCTTTGTCAACGTATATTGGCTTTCGTTTGGTGCAAAAGTTATTCCAATCTTTGAATGGCAAAAAGCTTTGTAAATGCACTAATTCAGATAAAGTGTTGAATTTTAATACACTAAAATACCTATGAGGTGGCAATTTAGCATAAGAAGGGGGGGGGATTGAAGTGCACATTTTTTAAATAGGGTGAAAAGAATTTATTATATTTTATGTTATTTCTCTTCGGCAAAGAAATTGATCAAAGTGCTACTTTGAATTGAGTTTTTAAAGTGTAATATGTCATTTCCTTTTCCATCTACAGTACATTTAATGGTATAAAGAGTATGATAGAGTATCTCTACTTCTTCCAGACGTTTTATCATTTCCATAATTTAAAAACAAAAATAATATTCGGGTTTTACGTCATTTTGTACCAGAGCACAGTTGTAACAAGGAAATATTTCTCTCTTACAACACAAAGATCTGTTCTTTTCTCGTGCTATTTCCCTTGGGTACTGTCTAAAGTTCAACACATGATACTTGAAATAATAAACAGTAAGTTGTAAAGTTTTGTTACTAAGAACTGCTTTCATTTCGAAATCTGTAATTAAGCTGGTTGGGCTGCATGTCGTAGCTCAGATTAGGCCAGTGGGTAACACATATCAAGCCATTATTTTGTACAAGTAAATACAGCTATGAAGAACTAGTTTAGAAAAGCCTAGTTCACGGCCTCGATCGTTAACTCTTTATTGCAATCTACTAAACTATTACTATCATTATTATTTTATACACCTTTTGCTCACTAAATTTCAGTGGGAATGAGGTCCCCGGGGTTGCCATCAAAAAGATTTTTCACATCTCGGGAACTTTCTAAGAATCTTAGGAGAAACCAATAACATACTTTTCTGCAACTCAGCAACCCTTGTCTCTATTTCGATGTCCTCCGATCTCTTCTTTAGTTTCTTTGGTGTTGCTCCAAGTGTTCCTACGACTATTGGGTTGTCTGTCACCCTCATACCTCACACCTTCTTTGTCTCTCTCATACAAGGTCTTGATATTTCTGAATCTTTTCTACAACCTTGAAGTTTACTGTCGTATCATAAGGAACAGCGAAAGTCTGTGATTTTAGTGGATTTAGCTTCTTTACCTATCACAACAATATCAAGACGTCTAGCAACAATCAGGTGGTCAGTCTGGATGTTCAAATCCCACAACATTTTACTTCTCATTTTCATGTTCTGGTTCCGATTGATGTTCGTACCACTTTAATATAATAAATTCAATGTTTCGAGATTGATCTGTCTTCTCGGTAATTTTATATGTGATCACGTACAACAACAAGTTGTATGGGTAATCACAAATTCTTTCACCTTTGGATTGAGCAGCCAAGTGTAAGCCTTAATACCCGCACTGTTCCTTACAAAGCTGTTTTCTGTGCGTGTGCAATTTTCATGTAGATCCCCATATCTTTTAAAATTTCTCAAAGTTCTTATTGACAGCACCCAAACCTCCTATTACAAACAGAATCGCAGTCACTTTTTTCATCCCATAATTTTGCTTTTTAATTCTTCAACATTCTGTACTTTTCGACCCTTTTTCTTTCTTTTTCATTTACCCTCACGTCATTGGTTCTGTGACACTATCCATCAAAATATGGTTTCATTTTTTTACCTTGAGCAGATGCTCATTAACGGAGCTTCTGGGCAAGATCTTGAAGAAGGAAGAAAATGATGATGTTAGATGGCATCAATAAAAGAGTGACCAACACAGAGATATGTTGTTGGATGCATGGATAGATATATATATATATATATATATATATATATATATATATATATATAATATATAAAGAGAAAAGCTGAAGACCGAGAGGAGTCAGATAACCTGATGATGATGATGATGATGACGTTTGTGATTAAAAGATTGAAAGTTGGCATGAATGTTGATTTTTTTTAAATTGTTCTCTCTCTGTCTCTCTGTCTCTGTCGCTCTCTCTCTCTCTCTCTCTCTCTCTCTCTCTCTCTCTCTCTCTCTCTCTCTCTGTCTCTCTGTCTCTGTCGTTCTCTCTCTCTCTGTCTCTCTCTCTCTGTGTCTGTCTCTCTCTCTGTCAGTCTCCCTGTCTCTCTCTCTCAGATGTCAAAAATTCATTCAAGTGTAAAATGTACGGTGTTAAAAGGGTACGATTTCTCGCGGGAGGTAATTCAAAACTATGAATATTTATTTTTAAATTTTTCGACCATTCCTCCAAGCTTACTTTTTTCAAACCTGTTTTTATACGCAATAATTTCGGGGGGCTTGTCATAACTGTTGTCGACTGAACTAATTTGAAAAATTAACTTATAATGTTCAGTTAATGGAATTTTACCACGCCCTAATTCAATAGAGACAGACTTCAAAACTTTAAAGACATTGTAGTAAAAATTTGTGCTTTTCATCCCATACAACTTTTACTTTCTAATTCAATTTTAAAAGTAGTCATTATTTCTCATAATGACGAAACCCGTTTTTATTTCAACCCAAATTATTATTGCAAGACTTTACGCCATTTTACTCTCATATTTGGCTGAAATCGCTTTTGGTTTTTATAGGTCTTCCTTCAGCAATCAATCGCGATAAACTTCAAATGCGTGATTCTAATTTCTACAGATCAGCCCCCAGTTCAACCCCCCCCCAAAAAAATAGAGGTAGACCTACATCCATGTATGTACTGTGTAACTTCCAATAATAATCAAATTAAAAATTTTATGTAGCTTCTGCTTAACTAATCTACATTATTAAACTAATGAACTACTGTCGAAAGCAACGAATCAAACCAGCGTGAAAACTATCGAGATCCAGTTCTATTAAGCAAAACCCTCAAGTGGATCAATTATACAAGTGGAGCACTTGCGCACAGAAAATTAACATTTGATTTAAATCTAAAATGAAAATAATAAAACAAATAAAAAATAAAAAGGTTTCTGTGTGACTAACTTGCTTAGTGTTCTGGACGATTGGACAAGGACTCTCGATGATAGCATACCAATAGACGCAGTGAATTTAGACGTTTTAAATGCGTTTGATACAGTGCCGCACGTTCGTCCACTTAACAACCTTGTAGCTCAAGATGGAGTTGTCACGCAGTGGAGGAGTTATTTTTCTGATTGGACGGAAACAGAGAGCGAAAGTAAATGCGACGCTATCCAGCTGGAAAGATACCAGAAGCCGACTCCGCCAGGGCAGTGTAAAAAGGGCCACTTTGAAACTTTTATGAACGATTTCCCAGAAGTTGCAAGTAATCTCAACAGCAATGCATGCAGATGATACAAACGTTTATGGAGCAATTAACTCACAGAGAGAGAGAGAGTGCTCCCTTAGAGGAGCCGTGGCTTAATGGTTAGTGCAACTGCACAGCAACCAAGAGTTCCGGGTTCGATTCCCCGAGCTATCGAGGAGAATTTGGAACTTTGCAAATAAGAAAAGCCATTGGTTGGCGTCAGGAAGGGCATCCGGCCAAGAAATTCCTCACTGCCAAATCAAAGTCCCTCTGAAGGGCACCGTCTGAGCCCCAATTACTAGGGAAAAATGACGTTCAAACTATTAAAAAAAAGGGAAAAAAAGAGAGTGTTCCCTTCAAAGGGTAGTAGGAACTTCTAAAGTTAGAAAGGACAGGACTAATTAACCAATCAGATAATAGGTCTCGCCGCCTAAAAACTACTTGAAGGATACCACATGATCATCTCAAACAGTTAAGGTAAAATATTGGATTAAATCAAGAGCTACAAAACTTATAAAAGTTAATGAAATATGTCCACTTTAAAAGTGTACATACCAAATATCAATTAATTGCATTCGTAAGAAAAATGTTTTTTCTTCTTAATCAATTAAGAACAGTAATAACAATTTCGTACCTGTGTACTTGACGAAGACCTGGCTTTGAAATGCGCACTCACCCAACTGATTCAAAAGTCCTAATTTACACAATCAGTAGGTGCAACGGACATAAAAACCCGGAAGAAAGGATAAAAGTCATGATTATTACATCAGTAATTCCCTGAACGGAAACAAAATCTGAATGCAGGATAATTATGCAAGTTTGGGTGAGGCAAACAGCAGAGGTCAACGTCATGGGCTTTTAATTAGTTTGCATGATGTGTTGAGTTGTCAGCTTGAGCAGCCAGAAAGTAAAGCGAAATGGACAAACCTTGTGAAATATTTGCTGATATTCAGGGAATGGAGCCATCTGTCTGCCTGTTGCATCAGCCCGAAGTCATGTAATGTTTCTGTTAGTGTGTCAAGTATGGTTGTTGCACTGTGCTCTCCATTTCGGGCTGATTTGAAGAAAATCAGCTTTTCTTTCAAAAACGTCTCAGTCACATGTCTTTTATGTTTCTGGAAAGGGTGTTGTTCACAAGCAACAATGTCGATTGTGGTTCAGCTGATTCCAAATAATCTCCTTGTGCTCATTTTTAAGGTTTCTTTGCAATTGTGCTGTGCACGTTCCAATGAGTGGTCTTGTTTCGAAAGCTAAGTTTTTATGATTCAAAAATCTCGATAGGGTAAATTGTGACGTGATACTTCGACTGAAGTCTTTTAAGGTAAGTGGGGGGAGGGTGAGGGTAAAAGTAGTGGGTTTTTTTCAATTGGACATTAACAATCTAACAGTATAAAGAATCGAATCAACATGGTGGACATGAACAAAGGTGGACGACACATTTGGGGCCACTTGGAGCTGTGTAAACCACAGCTCCAAGTGGCCCAAAGAAAGTGGCTGCAAAGAAAGATTAGTGTGGCCAGCATATATCCCAGTTGTGCCTTTGGAAGGAGAAAGGGCCCTGCAAGAGCTGCAGGAAAGGTGTATAGGCAGCTTATGGATAAGTTAAATTTGTAAGGGGCGGAAGCAGAGGGTTGAAGCAAATTGAAAAGAAGGCCAAAGCCCGTTTTGCCAAGGTCAAAAAGCAGCAGCGAGAGAGCACTTGTCTTAACGAGCTTGAACAGAAAATCGAAGATTCGTCTGTTCTCCCAAGACGAACGAGGTAATCCCCAAGTGCTTGTCCATGATTTTCTCCCATCTTCAACAATTCTTTCCCACAGTCCTCCTCCCTCATTTCTTTTCCAAACCCAAAGTCCGTCAAGTTAGAGATTTGCCCCCTGTAAGTATACCAGTAAAAATTAGATACTAAGAAATTTTGCCTTCAAAACGTTAGAGACGGGTCACACAAAAACGAGTAATTATTTATCTCACCAAGATCTTGCTGAGCTTATTAGAGACATCCGGACACCATTGCTGGAGAGGGAACCCTTAAGTGGAGCGACATCGCCGTGCACAGAATTCAGAGGTTTGTACGGGTACAGGACCAGTCCCTGGCGCACCCTAAACATAGAGGGTGCCAGACAGATTGGTTTCCAAAGGGCTGGTCCGTATTCCGTATATAACTCCATATTACTTATTTCTCGGGGTACCTCTGGTACCCCGAGAAATAAGTAATATGGAGTTGCTATGGAAAATGAAGAAGACAACAGTCGTCTAATATGCTCCAAGGCAAAACATGAAGCCACTACTTGTGTCTCGTTTGTCGGACCATGTGCTTATATTACAGTAAGTGGCAAAGTTGTGAAACCCTAAATAGTCTACTGTGTTATAAATCTCCTCTGAGAAACCTTCCCTCAACTCACTCTCAACAAATTAGCAAGTGAAGGTTTTGCTTTTGGCATTGATGACTTTTTAGCCCAATCAATCAAATCATCAAGATTTTTTTTTTCAGAAAACAAGGAAGTCTACAACCCTTATCTTACATCAGTCAAACTTCTTTCTCACTTTATTCGATGCAGGCTTGAAATATGAATTAATAGCAGATAGAACTTTACTAGACCTTCGTGCTGATTCAGGTCTTGATGCTGATACGAGTCTTGATGCTTGTACAGATCTTGATACTGGTACAGATCTTGATGCTGCTACAAGTTTTGTTGCAGGTACAGACCTTGATGCTAATACCAAATTTCATCCTGGTACGAGTCTTGATGCTGGTTTTGTTTTTGATACTGCTGTAGATCTTGATGCTTGTACAGGCCTTAATGCTGGTACGGGTTTTGATGCTGGTACAGGGGGTTAATGCTGGCACAAGTGTGACTGCTTCCGCACTTTACTTATTGATTAACTCACCTTTTCTGAGTTTCGAATAACCTTTGACTCCACTTTCTTCTGCTATCGACTCTAATTGTATCACTTCATTTAATTCAAATTTTATTCAAGCTTTCATTTTCTTCAAGCCATTATCAAAATTTCTTTTTACAAATTTAAAAACAACATAGTGTTGGTAAATGGAGTGAGTCTGTTAAATATTTATACAATTTTTGGGATATGTTGTGTGTGTGACAGCTTCCCTGCATGTACATCATGTGTGGAAATGTGACCGTGTGAAAAGGTCACACCTTCCAGGCCGTTCAGCTTTCTCAAGAAGAAATTTCTCACATGGTTTGTCTGGTCAGTCATAAATCTTGCAAATTTCGGCCTCAAAATTTTTTTATCAAGGTTAATACAATATCCTCCTGCGCTGTATTGCTGTCTTATCTCATTCGTATTATTCCACACCTTTCCATCCCAGAACGTTTTTTTCCTTGAGGACTAGCCTATGAATTGGGATGCTTTGCAAATCGAAGGAAATTTAATTGCATCTCCTATTTCAACGTTTTTCAACAAAACTTGCTTGGGATTTATTCTGATGTCCCGTATTCCTCAAACCTAGAATAAATTTCTTTTGGTGGCTTTTCAAAATTTAGGCCTCTCGGTGGCTCACCTGGTAAAATCCCTCTTTCTCTTATTAGCTCAATCAGGCAAATTCTTGTTTTTTTGGTTTTCATTTTCTTTAAAGTTTTTCCTTGTAATTCAGTTTTTTTAGTATGCAACTGATTTTGTTTTAATCAGACTGGAAATTAATCTTTTTATCACTGATCACTACAGCAAATGCCTCAGTACCTGCTGGCATATTGACATTAAACTGTGTCTTGACCTGAATACCTGCATCAGAGGTCCAAAGTCTCTTATTCTGTTTCCTTGCATTAGAGACAAAGAGTGGAAAAAACGTCTTGTAATTACCTTGAGAGTAATGTAGGGGTTAGATACTTGTTTGTCCATGTGAGAGAACGTAAACCTGAATAATGGAGCATCAACTTGCACTCAATTGATTTGTTGTTTGGGGAAGGAAATGCGTTGGGCTTTCTCCCTTTGAGATGGTTTTCATAATTTATAACTCTGCTGGTAGGGCGGTGGTATCAACATCACCAGGATAGAATTTATTCAATGCGGTCAGCTCTGCGTCGTACGATTTACTTTCTATGTATTTCAAAAGGAGCTGCTTAAGAGCTAAAAACGCTTTGTAGCTCTCTTGATCAAATCTTGTCATCAAGGCTTGGCTGACAGAATCGATGGCTTCATTATAAATCTCTCCATAATGGTCTTCGGGTGTTTTGGGGTGGTGTACGGGAGTATCTTGTTTGTAACCTTCGACATACACTAATATCGAATAGTTGGGACTCTTTCTTTTCCGCGGCAAGGTCGGAAGTGCAACATTTGATTTCAGCAAGGCTTTCTTGATAACTGACGCGTAGAACAGCTTGAAATTTTCTTCTGGCCTCATATGATCCACGGTTTCTTTCGTCAGCATTGCAAGTCGGGGCCACTTACTGCTGACAAGCCAAAGAAAAACGAAAAACTCTTCATTTGGCCTTGGCAACCAATAATTCTGGATCTAACTTCCTTTGTCAGATTTTCTGCAAGGCAAAAATCTCAGAGCGACTGCAAATTCGAGTAGCTGTCGATGATTTTTTGGAAGCAGCTGGAAGAATGATTTAAAGAGAAGGCTGTTGCATCATATTCCTATTGTTTTATTATTTTGTTTAAATGAAAACCCCTCCAAATTAAGCGCGCTCTATTTTCTGGGATGACCGCACACTTTGAACATTATTTTTTCGCTTACCAAAGGAAGATGTTTATAAAACAAGACTATTTAAACAAATCCATTATTTCAAATACGTTCAGCTGTTTCTTTTTAGAGAGGGGTTAGCATTTTTATATGGCACGTGCAGAGAGTGCAGACAAATGCTACAAAAAGACATCTTGTTATTTAGAAAATAAATGTAAAAAAATTTTTTAGCGAAATTTTTTTTTACTTTGCAAAAAAGTGGAGGGGCCATGGCCCCTCGGCCCCCTCGGCCCCCCGGTGGCCAGGCCCTGCATTGCTCATTCATATATCAGAGTGCTCTTCCAAAAAATCAGGTGGATGCTTCCGATTGGTTTCTCAAAAAATCGAAGGACGGCTCTTTAAACCAAATATCAATGGATTGTGCCTTTTTCAAGAATCAAATGGTTAGGTTTGTTTGCTTCATCAAACAAAAAACATTTAATTTGTCTCAGTCTGCCTCTTCAACCGTTTTTGGAGTAAAACCTTCTTGATATTTATTGTCAGCGCAATCGACTTAACCCCGAAACACATTAATGTGTCAAACAACAACAGCATGTCGTTCTGGCTTGTTTCCAATTATTTGTTCAAACAAGGAGACTCCCTGTCTGCCTGAGCGGATACATCAAAAATCTCCCTTAATTTTGTTGTTTCCCTGTTCTGTGACGACAGAGATAATGAACCTCGTGTTCTGCCTAACTGTTTACATTTGGAAAGATTTCAGTAACGCCCCTTGGCAACTAGATCCTAAAAATAACTGCCATGCTTCATCAGCAGTTCTAGATTTTTTTCTTAAATGAAAATACAACGAATTTAAACGATTTTTACTCAATTCATAATCCGAGTTTAAATCATTCTTTACAAATTAATATTTATAAGGAAGTTTCACTTCACATCTGGCATACTTTCCTTTAAACTTGATTTTCATCTCTGAAAATTCTCCTTTTCTCTCCTTTTCCCGTTTTTAATCTTGTCAGCTTCGTTGGACCAAGTCACATGATTTTTGTTTCATAATTTATCCAACGACTCTGTTACCTCATTCTGATATTTGGTAGCTATGTTTCTGGAAGGTAAAGAATTTAAAACGAGACAAGAATGGATATCAAAATAAGTAATAGTCTCCTTGTCGAATGAAACAGGACCTTAAAAAAGCCAACCATATCGCATATGTCTGTTTGTGTAGTATGTCCCTTCACAGTTTTACCAGTAACAAAAATAAAGTAAAATTCTCCAATTACCATAATAAAATTCTTATCGTCATTGCCATGGCTATCTTCAAGTTTCAGCTTTGCTAAATGCGTGTGATTGCTCATGTCTTCAAGAGTTATTAGAGAACATATCGAGGGGAAAGTCAATGCTATAATCGGAACACCATTATCTTCTACTTTAACATTAATCTTTACCAAATCACATTTATTTTTCATCCACTTTTTCATTATCCAATTTCTCTTTATCCTATTTCTTTTATCTCAACTATATCACATTCAGTTTTTATCCAATTTCCCTTTCTCCTTCTGTAAATAGCTGTGATGTGTTTTCGTGCACAAGTCTTTTAGCAGTTTATGGCAATATGCATAATTTTCATACAAATAAAACATCTCTTTGTGCTTTTCAGAATGTCCTTCCTCTTATCGATACTCTTTACTTCTGTACAGTCTGAGGTGCAATGTTCCTTGTTACACAAGTAGCATTCAATTTTCTTAAGCTTGTCCAGAGAAACAAATGCTTTAGAAGTGCCTGATGGCGAAGTGATGAAACTTCTTTTTCTACCTTTTTTTCGTTCAAAAAAATCTTCATGCTCATTTCCCTTGTTTCAATCTCCTTTCTAATTTTATCTAGAGTATCATCAATATCCCAGACATCTTTCTTTGTTTTCCTGGGTACCTAAAGTGCTATTTTGCTCAGCATTCTCGTTATTATTACGAGTATAACTAAAACTTCCATACTCCTTTGAAGTTACCTCTAAAAATTTCAATCCTCTGATGTGCACATTGAGATTGTCATAAATTTTTTGATATTTAGTCTATCCTCTCGTTTGTCACCAAGATTTAACAGCGCCTGCCTCTGTGCACTGATTATCTGCTGGTTTTCCCCAAATCATTATTTCAGGATTTCCTTTGCTGCAACGTAGTATTTTTTGGCTGTGTCTAAACCTTTAATGATCATATCAGCTTTACCTTTTAACGAATTGATAAGATACGTCAACTTCTGTATTTTTGGGAGTTCTTCATTCTTATCGATAGCACATGTAACACTTTGCCAGAATGTTTGAAGATGTTTGAGTCGTGAGAAGTTGAATTTTGGCAATCGAATTCTTGCTTGCTTTTGGGTGGTGTTAGATATGTGGCTCGTTTCATGCGGTACTGGTCTTAGACTCCGTCTTCTTTCATTGAAATTACTTACTTCTCTATGTTTGTGATTACCCCAGGTTGTGGTCTTGAACTCCTCCGTTTTCGTTACAATGTCTGTAAAAATTGGAATCGATCCCGTTTGACTCATTCACTTCTCCATCAATTTCTTCTAACTCGCATTTTTCCAAAATCTTCTTGATGAATTGTTTAATGTCAATTTTTTCCCCTTCAATAAAACAATTTTTTTTTGTTTTAACGTCATTTACCCCCAGTAACTGGGGTTCAGACGGTGCCCCTCATAGGTACTTGGATTTGGCAGTGAGGAATTTCCTGTCCGGATGCTCTTTTTGAAGTCAACCAATAGCTTTTTCTTTTGTGAAATTCCAAAGTCGCCCGCTCGGGGAATGGAACCCGGAACTCCTGGTTACTATGCAGTTGCACTAACCATTAAGCCACGGCTCCTCTCATTCAATAAAACAACAATTTCGGTCTCGATTTTCGTTTTAACTTCATCTTTCGGTATTTCTTTCCTGTTATATTACGACTTTTTATTCGTAAAGTCTTCTATTATGTTCCTACTACCTTATTCTTTATAAACGTGATCTAACCTCACTTTAATATAGGTAAATAAACGACACATTTCTAAATGTACTTACTTGTGATTCTACCGCCGAAGAGACTGGACGTTATTTTACTTGTTTTTTATTATTTAAATATTTACTTCCTTTTCACACTGTAAAACAAAACATGGTTTCAGAAGAATAGTTAAGCACTCATTCCTACTAGTTTCTGCATATTTTCCACGATGTTAGGCTCCTCTTTCATACAGAGTAATCATTATTCGCAAGTTTGGATTATGCGCTTTGTGCCAGCGTGTTTTATCGCTAGACGTATTATGTCTGTATTACGAATCCAAAATGACCGCTGCTTCACTTTCACCAACAATTATTGATTGGAATTCTTTCGATTCAGGCAGCGCCGTACATGTAAACTTGACTTTAAAGGACCACTAAAAACAGACGAGGTGAAAATCAATTATTTACTTATTTGGGCCGAGTCTGAAACTCAAGATATTGTTGATAAGTTTAAACTTTCCCCAGAGGAAACCTCGCAGTACATACCAAGACATCATCTGTTGAAACTCATGTTTGTCTACGGATTCACTTTCGATTTGCCCGTTTTTTTCTGCTTACTTTTTCACCTAGTAAACCAGCAATCTCTACCAAGCCACTTACAAGAAACAAAAACTGCGCCAATTGTGGCCGCAGACACGTCAAACGTTCTGGTTCAGATAAAGGCTCCAGATGCAGCCAGTGAAGCAAATAAAACCCCCGGTCCAATGTTTGCCGGTCTGGACCCACTATAAGTAAAAAATGACATATCCCTACCACAAAGAACGTTCACGAAGCCACTAGCTTTGAAGATATTGGTGCAGATGAAAATACTATGCCTTTTGTCATTTTATACAAAGTACTCTCTGACACCAAGAATAAGAAATACTGCCAGCTTAAGCTGTGGAAAGCTCATGTAATTGCCAAAAGTGGTATCCCAGTGAAACAGCATAAAACCTCCACCTTTGACATCAAGCACAACGACAGTCTCTCTGCAGCTGACTTTTATATTACAGACACCAATGGTCCTATTTTAATTGGCTTACTGTATCTACATGTAGAAATTTGAACTTGGTTTCCTTGAGTTTCTACATTGAAATACATGTAGCAACACCAAACAATGCTACCAAATTTTAACACCTAAGAAATACTTCCTAACTAGGGAACCAAAGTCTTATGATACAAAGCTGCTTTCAAAGGCATTGAATGCTTCGAAGGAGTATTTCTCATCACAGTTAACAATGATCTACAGCCAGTGATACACCCATCTAGGAAAGCCCCCATGGTTTTTAAAGACGCTCCAAAGGATAAACTCACATGCTAGCCAGTAAATTGTATCTCCTGTGTCTCACCCAACAGAATGGGTAAACAGTTGTGCTTGTCTGACCAAGCGAAGTGGGAAAGTATATTTATGTCTTGATCCCCGTCAGCTCAACAGTTAGCAAAGGCTCCATCTTGTCTTTTCCGTACCCAGTTTACTTCTAAGAGCAAACCAAAAAAATGTAATTTCAAAATAGATTGTTTCCCAGGTAAGGATATCCCAAGTGTTGAAGCTCTCACCAGTCTCTCCACTCAGAGACAACAATGTTTTAGGAATTGATGTGGATGATCATCACTTTCTTGCTGTGCTACATGCATCAGCAACATGAATTGAAGAGCTTCAACAAGCCACTGCTAATGAACCTATTCTTAATGCCCCAATAGAATTCATAAAAAAAGGCTACTCTGCATTTTGTACAGACCCCATACACATCTCTTCAACCCTTTTAGAATTACAAGGGTGAGATTGGAGTTCATGATGGTATTGTGCTCAAAGACAACCGTATTATAATATCTTCCTCCATGCAAAAAGGCTGCTCTCTAGGAACTAATTTCTGTCCACCAAGAAATAGAGACCACACATACTCTCTGTCTCTGTCTCTCTGTCTCTCTGTCTCTCTGTCTCTCTGTCTCTCTGTCTCTCTGTCTCTCTGTCTCTCTGTCTCTCTGTCTCTCTGTCTCTCTGTCTCTCTGTCTCTCTGTCTGTCTCTCTGTCTGTCTCTCTGTCTGTCTCTATCTGTCTCTCTCTTTTCCTCATCAAAAGCCGTCATAGCTTACATTGAAAAAAAACCTTTAAAGAAAATGGAAAATGGACCTCAGTATAGTCCTTCAGAGTTTAACGATTTCGTCAACTCTCACAGCTTCTTCCAATCAACCACTTCACCCCATTTTCTTTACTCAAATGGTTTTATTGAACGCCTAGTTGGAATGGTCAAATGTATGTCTACTAAGTGCTACGAAACCGGTTTAGATCCACAACTTACTCTGCTAACCGTGCTACACAACTATCTCCAATACTACCGTCTCCAGCCTCGATATTATCTTATTCTCAAATTTATAGTTTTCAACAATGAGAAAGTTACTTTCATAAAAACTAAATGACTTAACTTAAACTCTGTCTCTGTCTCTGTTCTGTCTCTATCTCTGTCTCTCTGTCTCTCTCTGATTGTCTGTCACTCTGTCTCTGTCTTTGTCTTTCCCTCTCTCTTTCTCTGTCTCTGTCTGTCTGTCTCTCTTTC
>RDPX01000508.1:98591-110607 GCA_003991215.1 Morbakka virulenta
AATTCGCCATATCAGGAGCAACAATGTATAAAGCCAGAATAGGACGCCACTCTACAAATCTTCTCAGCACCATACTTGAAGACATCAAAAGCTCCGGACTTGGGCAACTCCGTACAAGAAAACAGCTCCAGAGCCTAAAGGAAAAAGCAAGAGAGAAGAAGAACTGGAAATGTTTCAACGAAGGTCTGATTGCATCTATGGGATGTCCTCGACTACCAAAGAAGCAGAACACAGAGGATAAGTAAGTAAGTAACAGTATCTTACTCACCACCAGATGCTCGCTAATGGATGTTGATTAGTTGCACATAGTTTTCAGTATCGTTTATTTATAAGATAAAGTTCCGCAAAACAAACAGTTTAAAACACATATTAGGTTGTTTTATCATACCATTTTGAGTACATCCTTTTTGAAAATAACAAGCATTCTTAATGAAGATAATGAAAAGTCAATAGAAAATAGAAAATTTAAAGCACCGGTCAATAGTTTTGTAAAAAAGTTCTTTAACAATTTAAGAGATTTTCAAACTTTGGTTTACAACAGTAATCTCAAGGCAAACTGTGTATACAGCTGGTTGATTTTAAATAAAGAAGAAACCCTAATTAGTCCCTCTCTTGTATCTGACATGACCCAGATGCAAACTCTACTTTAGATATGTTAATGGATTTTTCACACCACTTAAGAAAATTCACAATTTTCTGTCATTTCTTTATCAAGGTATATTGCGATTTTTGTTAGGCAGAAAAAGTACTCAAACTTTTGAATGTCAGAAATCTATGCTAGGCTAGTAATCTAAATAAATCATATATTTATAATACAATAAAAACTTATGATGTAGCAACAGAGCATAAAGCGCACTTTAAAGCACACCATTTTTATAATAGAGAAAAAATATAGTATAATATAAAAGCCTGAGTGGCAAGGCTTAAATTCCGATATTTCTCTTCCCGACAGTTCAATTGGTAATGAAAATAGTCAGTGTTACTTCATATCGAGTTTTACAAATGTGATCAGTCATTTCTTTTCCTTATACAGTAGATTTGATGGTAAAAAGTATGATTTCAGACAAGGACATCAACACAGCAACAAGAAAAATAAAAGAAACAATCAATTCCCTACATCACAGCAATTATATCAATAGTATATTCTACACCCTTCCAAAAATATAGCTTCCACCACTAAAGAAAGATAAACAACAACACAACAAGCACAACGTAGGCGTGGCATCACTTCCCGAAACAACTCGAGCCCTGTCTACATGTAGATCCACACTACCAACATATAAAACCGCTGCAGCTGGTCATTTCAGTAGCCTGATGATTGGAGAGTGATGTTTCCCTCGAAACGTAGCTCAAAAAAGTTTATGACTCATGACATGATAAACCTCTTACACCTATTGCTTCCATAAAGTCCATAAAGTTCAGAATTTTCAAAATAAAAGTTATATTCAGGTTTCACGTCAGATTGTACCAGGACACAAACGTTCTGCTTGATAGGATTAAGAAATATTTGTGTCTTATATTCCGGGTATATATAAGCTGTGTTCTCTTCTCGTACTATTGCTCTTGGGTATTATCTACAGTTACAAAACATGATATTTAACATGATATTAAAAATATTATATATTAGTATTTTATAACAGATGGTATATGATAGTTTATAACAACAGTTACAAAGACACAATAAGCTAAGGGGTAAAGCTAGAAAAAATGACACATTTTCAAAAAATTCAATTTCAGAAGACATCAGATGCCGGTATTCGAAAGAGTAACCACGAGAAAGGAAGCGATGCTAGACCATTGAAAAAAATATATATTACATTTTGAAACTGTTTACTTTGGAAAATACTTTTAATATTTTATATCTATTAAGTGTCAGAGCTAATAATTTTGTCAAGCAAAAGCATTCATTTTTGCTAAAGCAAAACTATGAGCTTACAAACAGAAAGCATTGTGTTTCTGTTTAACAAAACTATAAAGGTATACCAAAAGCCAAAAGTATGGATTTTTAAAGCATGGCACTTTTCCCCCTTCTGCATGCCAAATGAAACCAGAACCCTGTCTGACCTCTAGATCGGTGCTAAACGTTTTTCTTATAACCAGCTTTGGAGTTGTGTAGTTTTTTTGGACAATTTTAGCCAAACAATTCTTGGAAATCACTTGGGTCCTGCAACATTTTAGCCTTGCTTTAGACATTTAGTTTTTCTTGTTCATTGCTCATTAATTTGGATATTTGTAGAGCCAATAATATTCTTACTGCCGCCAAAAATAGTTTGAATGTTTGTACAATCATATAATTGTCACAACTTTTTGTTGTTGTTGTTGTTGTTGTTTACTTTTTTTTCCCCAGAAGACACGACGTTAAAATATCTTTAATATGTTGGATTTCTTATTCAAAATCTATTAATACTACTAGGCTTTTAAAAGTAGTAATTCAAAGGTTTTTTTGAGGGTTGATTTGATTGCAGCCGGAGATTTAATACGGTTTTACGAAAAATTCTGCCAAAAGTAGGAAAAACGTAGAAATCTTTAGTGAGGGTTCAATAAGGCTTTAGTGATCACAATGTTATCACGATAAGTTTTAGAACACTGAAGCCCTGTGAGTTTGAATTGTTTGACTGTCAGTATCACCGCCTGCAGGGGAAACCCTGGTGGTAAAAGGATGGAGTACCATATTTATAAAAATGCTCTTTCCTTCTGAAAAGATCAATCTTACACGATCTCCAGAAACAGCATGCTGTGGGATTGATAGTTCGGGTATTGGTTTTATGGATGAAGTTTAAAGAACTGGAGGCAGACAAAAGTTTTAATGTTGACAAAAGGAAGATATATAACTGGAGAAAAACTAAAGTTAAAAGTTGAAGGTAGTATAACTCCATAAAAAACAAAATTAATTGATGGTCTAACATGTTAAAGTACCTCTCAAAATGTAGATCAGTAAAATGCTTTACGGACTTTCCTTGATACCACCCCTTACAAACAGTGCGATTATTAATGGCTTTCACATCTATCCATGAAATACTCGAACAGAGGGAACAGAACAAGTAAAGATCGACAGAAATTATGTAATATACCTGGGACCGGAAGACACATGAATCACTTTCCAAAGTAGTCCTTTGGAATGCACTCCCTTTTAGTTTACTCCTAAAAGGTTATTGAGAGAGGGGGTGAGACACACACACACACACACACAGATACAAGTGTTGAAATCAGCGTCTCTAAAAACCTATACCTTTTTACGACATCTAAGTATTATTATTATTATTATTATTATTATTATTTAATTAATGTTTATACAGGATACAATACATATATGCAAAATATACATATAAACACATCAGTATTTTAAGTATACTATAAATACTGCTATCAATGTGGTCCTGTTTTGACACATTAGTAAACAAAAAGGAAAAAGGAAAAACATAATGAGAATAGGAAGCTAAAAAACTGTTTTAGGGCAGATCTAAGACTATTAGCACATAGCAAGACACTGGAAATGCTGGAAAACGAGCCTGCATTGAATAGTGGAAATTTAGAGGAACTAATCACTAAAATCCAAAATCCTTAAAATTCAAAGATGCTATTTGAAATCATATCATTTAAAAATCTTGCCTAATTTTTAGTAACATTTTTATAATCTTCCTCTTTACTTATTTCTAACGGAAGATCATTTAAAAGTCGACATGCTTGGTAATAGAACGATTGACGACCAATTTCAAGTTTTATCTTAGTAAGTTTTATTGAAAAGTTACTATTTCTTGTCACTCGAACGTGCGTGTTAACTTGAAAGTAATTGCTGAACGGGCTACACACATTTCCAGTAAAACATTTACAAACAGTGCTGCAGGCTAGCTTCTTCATTCTTCCATACATTGACGTCACTCGTTTTGATGAATTTTTGCCATATATCAGCTTAGATGCACAATAGTCGATTGAGGCTAGGTTCGCTTTCTGTGTATTGGTGAGTAGTATCTTCACGGTGCAGCAGTAATTTAGTTATAATTGGGACGGTCATAGAGTAAAAATCATCAGATGTCTAGAGTGGTCGTATTTTTGCGAGGAGTGTAATCGCCCACTAGCTTTTCGTAATCTCTTTTCAAAGTCTCCTTGAAGATTCATTGTAGCACCAAGAGTATTTCAAAGGTATTCGTACGTTATTGTTCGGTTGATGGAAACGCTTTTAAATAAGATCTCTAGCGGTTTCTCCGTTTTCGAAATTCTTTTAGCTGTCCCAAATAACATCACTTCTTTTTTCCTCTTCTTTAAATTTATGATTAATTCAGACTCATCGAGGTAAGTTGAAATCTTTTCGAGTTCTTTATTTAATGTATCTTCTATGGATTGGATGTTACGATTTGCAAAATATACGTCAGTATCGTCTGCATACATCAGGATTTTCGACGATTTAAGAACATCAGCAAAGTCATTTAAGTGTATCATAAACAGCAAAGGACCGGGGATCGATCCCTGGAGAACTCCGGAAAACACAGGTTATGAAGCTGATTGTAAGTTTCCGATATGGACTACTTGTGTGCGGTGAAATACGTAGCTGTTAAAACATGTAATTTCCTGTCCGCAAATTCCGTACATTTCCAGTTTAGTCATTATTAATGTGGCATGACCAAACGTGTCAAATTCCCGATTAAGGTCTGTGAATACTGCTCCAACCATTAATCCATTATCCGTATTTCTACGGACTTCGTCGATGAAATTCGTTGCTGCGAGACTAGTGGAGCATTGGTTTCGATATCCATATTGGTGCGAAGTAAGTAGCTTATTGTCTTCCAAGTAAGACAACTGTACACTACCCTTTCCATGATCTTTGAAAGGATAGGGAGGATTGATATAGGTCTGTAGTTTGCCTCAAGATCTATGTTTCCGCTTTTTTGGACTGGAACCACTCTTGCTGACTTCCGGATGGTAGGCAAAGTAGCAGTATTTAGACTCAAATTGATGATGTGTGTGAGTGATTTTACGATAAATTCGGTTGAGTCCTTCAAAAGTTCTGCTGGAAGATTGTCTAGAGACGTATTTAAATCTGAAAACATAGTTTGTTCGCAATGGACAATATTTTGGTATGTTCCATACAAAATGTTTAAGCATGTTACTAGCAGTTTTCATTGCTTGTAAAGCACCAGCAAAATAATTGCTAAAATGTTCTACTTTCTCTTTTTGATGAGATGAAGGGGCTGACATTTTGTTTTTCTATTTAACAGGGAAAATGTCCTTTATACACTTCCAGAATATCTTAGAATTATCTTTGTTTTCGTTCAGTATCTCTCGCTGGTAATTTCTCCGAGCTGTTCTGAGGCAATTGGTACATAGGTTACGATGACGTTTATAGTGTAGCCAATCATTTGGAGTGTTGTGTTTTCTGGCTCTCCTTAACAGTTTATCTCGTTGATACATACAATGTCGTATTTTTCTGTTAAACCACGGTGTTGGTTTATTTTTAACTTGTTTAGTTGTCATGGGAGCATGTCTATCAAAAATTTCAGACATTAAATTATTCATTATTGTTACTGCCTGTTCAAGATCATTTGATTGCATTACTGGATCCCAGTTAATATTTCTCAAATCGTTTGCCAATGCATTACGATCATAACGGGTGTAATTTCTGGTGGTAGTAGCTTTTGATGTGAATTTGATGTGATTTATTTTGCAACAACATCCAACCATGTCGTGGTCACTGTAGGCTGCTGGAACAACAATGGATCCACGAATATTGTATGGTTTGTTTGGTGCGATTCTGTCAATTGAGTGTTCTGTGATGCGAGATGCCTCATTAATAATCTGTTTAAATCCATTTAATTGAACTATATTTTAAATGTTTTCATGACTATTCTTTTTCATAAAGTTGACATTAATGTCTCCCAATATAATCACTTCATCATTAGTGTTGTTCACACGTTTTGATAATTGTTCGTTAAATATCTCAGGAAAATTGACATTCAAATAGTGCGATCCAGCCGGGGGTCCATATACGATACATATGATAAAGGTGTGAATTTTATGTAAATAAAATTGTAGACGTTTTTATTACGTATAAACGTAATTTTAATTTACAACAGGGCTACTTGGAGGCATAATTCCGTATAAGTTCTTTAATAACAATAATAATAAAAATAATAATAATAGTAATATATATGACAACTTTTAACGGTGGATCTTTTGGCTCGTGCATCGATGAAGAATGCAGCCAGCTGTGATAAATAATGTAAATTGCAGGACAGTGAGTTGTTGAATCTTTGAAGGCAAATGGCGCTTTCTGGTTCTTCAAGGGAGCATGTCTGTCCAAGTGTCGTTATTAACGGGTTTCTGTCTCTGTGTGTGCATGCACCAGATGTGGGGGGACACATTGGAGAGTCATGGAAACGTGTCTGTGTCTTCCGAAGGAAAAAATTTGACTCCGAAGGCACCAAACTATGCAGAAATGGTTGTGTGCAGAATCTGCGAGCCCCAGAAATACCAGATTGGTGTCTGGCGAGGGATAGTACTACCTCAGGGGAATCATAAAACTTTCTCTACCCGTGGTGAAGGCAACATGATAGAAGTGGTATCGCGATAAGAATACCAAGGAAGGAAAACCTTAAACCATCTCATTTCCAAAAATGATCCAAAATAATTATGAACCAGATTACGGCGTTAACGGGACTGAAGGCAAGGGGTATGGAACCAGCCCCCCGGTCGTCATCCAGCTACTGACCAACCTGGCTTACGAAATGTAAACTGTATACAGCGGCCCAAGGCATACCGCAGACGTGAACCTGTGAGTCGTGAAGAGACTCCAGGTGGGAGACATAAGTGGACAAAGAATGAGAACAAGTTTGCATTAGAATGCTTCTCTTGAGCTTCTAAAGTTGGAGAGAGAGGAATTGGCAGGAGAGTGTTAGGTCTATGGAAGGAACATGGAATGTTCAGTATCACTGAAAACAAACTGATGACCCAGATTCACAATAGTGGAGGAGATTAGAAGATCGATTGGTTGGTTCTACTGAGAATGATGAAAGCGAGCATCAAGAGTCAGGAGAAAAGGATGAAGGTTAACAGAGGTTGTGATCTTAAACCCTGAGCTTGACCCACTTAATCTACGCTATGTAGATAAGCGAAAAGTTCAAGCTGACACTAAGAAAATAGATGGTGTGCTCAAGCACGTCCACACTGATATCATCACAGAGTAAACGGATCTGATACGTGCTGTAGCTGTAGTAGTTGGTGAACGGGTAGGAACAAAACCAAGGAAAAGGAAGAATGCGCATGAGCCGATGTGGAAAAATAAAATTGAAGGTGACATCAACATCCTTAGAAAACACCTCAGCAGGATCGAGAGCTGGTACACAGGCATGTGGGTCAATGTGAAGGAATCGGTGAAGCGAGATTTAGAAAGGACGTATAAGATCAAGGACAAGGTATTTAGGGTGGTAATGGAAGAGATTATACAGAGGATATCCAGTAAGGCAGTGAAAGTTAAAAGGTGCACTGAGCGTATTTCCCAGTATGAACAGAATAGTCTCTTTAACACCAACCAGAGGCAGTTTTTCAGGAACCTAGAAAACGATATCCAGAATAATGTATCACCCAATCCCGAACAAGCTACCAATTCTTGGGTGTTCTTTGTGGTAAATCAGTTACTCACAACCAAAACACTGAGTAGCTGAATGATGCTAAATAGCAGCTGTATGACATCCCTAGTCAGGAAAACTTGGAGGTGGCTGAAGAAGGTGTCCAACGCAAGTTGACAGAATCACCAAACTGGAAATCACCAGGCCCAGATGGTATTCGGGGTTTTTGGTTTGAAAAAATTTAGGTTACTGGTGAGTCGAATCGCCATCTAAACGACTGCCTCTCAAAAGGCAGTGTTCCGTCATGGATGGTGGAAGGTAGAACAACTTTGATAATTAAAGATGTAGCTAAGGGCTCTGAAGTAGGGAACTACAGGCCAATAGCATGCCTTAACCTTTTGTGGAAAGTTTTCACTAAGTTCTAGCTGACAAGACATATGAACACTTGGAAAAACACAAATTGCTCCCAGTGGAGCAAAAGGGTTGTCACAGGAAGTTGCAAGGCATCAAGGACCATCTTATCACAAACAAGACTGTGCTTAAGAACTGTAAAAAGCGCCACACTAATCTATCCATGGCTTGGATCGATTTTAAAAAGCCAATGCCATGGTGCCACATTCGTGGATTGTCGAGACTTTAAAGTTGTTCAAGATCTCTGATGCGGTAGTTCACCTGATCTCAGCTAGCATGACAAACTGGAAGACCAATCTGTACTCCAACAATCAGCTCCTCGGAAGTGTCAATATTAAAAAGGGTATCTTTCAGGTCAGATTCCTTTTCTCCCCTTCTCTTTGTCATTGCACTAATACCATTGTCTCTGGTCCTCAGACCATTGCCCATGGGATATAATCTGGGTAAGGACGAGCCAAAGATCAACCACTTTTTCATGGATGATCTGAAGCTCTTTGGAAAGTCTGAGAAAGAGATTGATTCAGTAGTAGGAACTTTTATATTTGTCAGTAATTATATAGGCATGGAGTTTGGGATATCAAAATGTGCAGTAATAGCCTTGAAAAAGGAATTCGTGCGGCAATTGATGTCATTGAATTGCCTAGTGATCAGTGCATTGGTGACCCCGAAGAAGGAGAGTATAAATATCTGTGCGTCTCGGAAGCTGAGGATATTCTAGAAACAAAGATGAAAATCCGGGTAAAGAATAGAATACCTATTCTGAACGCTTGCGTAAACTGAAGACCAAACTGAAGTCGAAAAACCTCATTTCAGCCATTAACGTATATGCTGTTAGTGTCGTTAGGTACAGTGGAGCTATACTTGACTGGGGGCAAGACGACCGTCAGGAGATTGACCGACAGAAGCGCAAGCTTCTACACAAATATAAGGCGCATCATCCCCAGCCGAACTTAGACCGCCCTTACATGAAGAGAACGCATGGTGGGACAGGCCTCATAAGTGTGATCGATTGTATTACAGCAGAGAAACGAAGTCTGGATTAATACCTGGTGAACAGCGAGGAAGATCTTCTGCGGCATGTGAGTTCGGCACTCAAACTAAACCAAGATCCCACTGAAGGAAAACTTGAATACAAATCGAGGATAGAAGAAGTTATAAGACACTGGAAAGCAATGGATATGCATGGCAAGTTTGAAAGGGACACAGAACAGTTAAAAACTGACGACTCTTGGTTATGGTTCTCACGGGGCAAATTCAAGAGAGAAACGGAGAGCTTGTTGATTGCCGAGTAAGAACAGGTATTGGCCACAAACTCTCTGAAAAAGAAATACAAAAGGACTGTTAAGAGTAAGTTACGCCGAATGTGTGGTTAACATCCATAGAGAATGATGCACATTGTCAGTGAGTGCACACCACTTGCTTAACGCGAGTACAAAAGGTGGCATGACAAAGTATGCTTGAACCTTCACTGGAGCCTTTGTCGGAAGTATGGAATCCAGGTGGCAGATCGATGGTATAATCATGTACCGGAAGCAGTCATTGAGACTGATACGTTAAAGATTCTATGGGATTTCAAAATTCAGACCGACATTCGACTTGAACATAATAAACCAGACATCATGGCCCTCATGAAAGATACCCGGGAATGTTTGATTATCGATGTTGCTTGTCCAGGTAACGACAGCGTGATATAAAAAGAATGCAAAAAGATCCTAAGCTACTCTGACCTGAAAATCCATCGTATGTGGAGTGTTAAAGCAACTGTCATCCCAATCATAAATGGAGCTCTGGGACGTATTTCATCCAGATTGAAAGGATTTCTGAAGCAACTGAACATAGAGCATGATATTGGTACTCTCCAAAAGTCCTTACTTGGAACTGTACACATTTTGCGAAAAGTTCTTGATCCTTACGCATGCGAATGGAACACTAATAAGTGATAATATCAACATCATGCGAGGGATTTTTCAAGGAGATTCGTTATCTCCCCTACTCTCTTTATTCAGGTTAAGCATATAAGCAAGTCTTAAGCATATCACTCAATTGCACTCGATACAATATTACTCAATACAGATGATTAAAAGTTGTACCCGAGAGATGATAATGAAGTTGAGACGTCATTGAAAATTGTCAAAGGATTCAGCGATGATGTTGGTATGAAGTTTGTGTTGAACAAGTGTGATAAGGCTGCTTTTAGAAATGGTAAGCTAGTGAAAAGTTATAATGCAAGACTTAACGAAGAGACTTTGATTAAAGATTTAGAACAGGAGGAAGTGTAGAAGTACTTTGGTGTACACGTTTCCAGTAGAATTTAACACGCTACAATGGAGGAAAAACTTGAAGAGGAGCTTACAAAATGGGTCAGGCTGATTCTCAAAACTGAGTTAAATTCAAACAATAGATTTTCTGCGATTAATACGTTACCGGTCCCGCTATCACATACAGTTTCAGCATCATTGATGGGAATTTGAGTGTGATAAAAGGACTCCATCCTAAAATCAGAAGATCTCTTAAGATTTTTGACTTCCATGGTTTGGCATACTTATGATACCAGAATTGGATATATATAAATCAACAATCATTAGGCTACAAAAATCCTTGGTTTGCAGCTTTGCGAAAGATATAGCCCTATTTTTCTTTTTATATATTTTAGTTTAGATTTATTTTTATAAAAAATACAAAAACAATGTGTATCATACCAACTTTACACTGGTTTTCAGGGTAATGGCTATATCAGATGTCAGGTGTGAGTTATATTTATACTGTTGAGGTCATATTGGCTTAGTCGTATTATATAAGATGAAATAGCTGACAGGAGGTTTGATTGATCAGTAAAGGTTAGCTTATCATCACACATCACATACACACACACAAACACACACACACACACATATATATATAAATATATATATATATATATATAAATATATATATATATATATATGACCTGACGAAGTAAATATACGAAAGCTTGTCCTATCATACAAAATGTCTTTGTTGTTGAAATTTGGGCAATGATTATGGGCAATGCTTCATTTTATATACAAAGCAAAATAGTGATTATGGCAATTAATTGAAATAGATAAGACTAGTTTGTCATCTACTGCTTTGCTGTCTGCTTGAAAATAAACACAATGAGAAATATATCGTCTTTCATCAATTCTTACAGAAAGGAAAAAGTAAGTATCGAGAAGAACAGTCTCAAAGGCACTTCGATCATTGTTGAGAGACTTAACGGAACGTGATATTTCAACAAGCGGATGTTTTTCAATTTGACAACAACATAATGCAATAAAAAACCCTGTTTAAGTCTGCAAGCATTTTTATCAAGGTTAGTTTCATACCCCACCGTCATTTCAAGTATGTATAACTGTTTTTGTGGAGTAAATAATAGCAAATCAGGTCGAAAGGCATCTCCAGTTATAATGCATGGCGATAAGAATCCACAAATATCAGAATATACAGTACAACCTTTAAGAGATTTGAGAGAACCAACTAAAAACTCGAAGGCTGAGTAGTGTCATCAAGTAAATCGACCTTCCTGAAGGTACGTTTTGCAGCCAGCGACAACATGTTTCTGGTTCAAAGCAGGCAGAGCAAGAAGAAGATGTGCTGAGGTTCCGTTTGGATAGATTTTTATGAGTTGCAAGGGTGCTGTTCAAATAATGAATGGTAAAGCTGAAGATATTTTTGGGCAGCTTACTTTGAACTTCAGACCGAAACTTGTTATAGTTTGAAGTTGTCAAACAGAAATGAGAGAATGGTACCTTAAGTAGTAAGATGACTTTGTAAACGCTCCTTGTGTTTTGTCTGCACAGCTTTCAAAACTTCTTTTGTGTTTTTATAAATATCATGTTGTATATGGGTACTATTGCTTGTGTTTTTCCAATGTTTGGATATTATGAATTGGTGAGGATTTAAGAGCATTGCGGGTGACAGTTTGGTACTGTAGAAGTTTTGCGGTAGGTAGCAGCTGCAAGTTGAGTCCAAATTGATTTTTGGAAAGAATAATAGAGCTAAGAGTGGCACTTGTAGGCAGATCAAGC
>RDPX01000508.1:145737-214638 GCA_003991215.1 Morbakka virulenta
TCAAAATGCACCAGGTTAAACTTGTAACGACATACGGTACGTAACAAATACATACAGCAACAACAATTTTTACTATTACTTGTCCTGTTCTTAAAACATATCTTGGCCTATTCTCTCTTCTGGTACTCGTCGCCAGAATTTGTTTCCTTTGTCGCATTTCTGATGTAGGTTGAATATGACGGTACATGTGTACAAATGTTGCTAGATATGTAGAAAATATCGTTCCGATTATAATAACATCCACAAAGAGTATTACAACATGAACTGAAGCAAATACTTTCATATAGCTGGATACTGTATATATGCAGGATATTACAATTGGTGCTGCTATACAGAATATTATCAGGTGGTAGCTTCTTTTCCTTGTTATTTTCTCCCTATATGTGTAGGGATATTTCATATGAAAAAAACGGTCTAGAGATACAGTAATGACAAACATCGCTGACATATGTCCTGCAAAAAAGGTAAAAAATTGACTAGTTGCAGAAATAAGACAATTTTTAGAATTCATATATCCAAGAATCAATACAGCCCAAATCGTTTGAGCTATTCCTGCCATGAAGCAGTCAGCGCATGCCAAACAGCATATAAATAAGCCAGAAATTTTTTCATGCTGTTTGGTCTTAATGATACTATATATCAGTATGATGTTTATAATTAAGGTTAGCAATAAAATTATTATATTAGGAATAGCAATTGCAAGTTTATACTTCTCCGGAAGCAGTAGCCTTGAGGCAAAAATATTATCACAAAATTCCATGAGATTGGTCGATGAACGTTCCTTTAAGTTAATCACAGTCAACCCAAAACGAGTTCAGCTGACGACTGGTTCATCTATAGAAATTCTTGCATTAACTCAGAAAAAAATGCTGAACTCTCTTCAGATTATTCATAAAAAAATCTACACAATCTGTTTCGATATCCTTTCTTGATTGTATGTGTGTGTTCTGGAACAATTTGTAGGGTTACTGTTGATATATTGTAGATCGTGTTCGTCTAATATAAAGGAATTATATCTACAAAAAACGCCCACGTTGAACTTTTATCCACTGTCTTATTTCCATAGAGAAAACAAAGATCATTATTCTCTTTAAACTTCCCAAAGCATAACAAAAAAGATGTATGGCATAAAAACTCAATAAAATCTTCGAAGTAGTATCTGATTGTAAATGGGATAATATATTCTCCTTTGTTTATATCTAAGTTCTTGTTCTGTTTTTTTCCCCTTGAAATAAACAAAATGCCATAGGTACAACTTCATTTGGGGGAACTGCAATAGATGTTGGCTGGTCCAATTACACCAAAACATACCAGTTTCCCTAGATAAATAACCTCCCCAAATTACGAATCAAAACTTAATTTTAAACAAATACATGTTATTGATAAAAAGTGATCGATGTAATACTAATATGCTATGACCTGTCTTTTCTAGTTTTAGGTTTCGGAAGATTGATTGAACACCTAACAACAGTGTTTATGACAATGTGAAACACTCGTTTAATTTATTCGTTCAAATTTCTCTGTAGGGAAATGATTTCTTGCAAACAAGTTGTTAGGTCTGAAATACAAAAAAGAATGTAAATAATACCTAAAAACACAATGACAACCGTACACCAGCGGCAGTTTTTTGTTGATTTTTTTTGCTCTTAATAAATTCGCCTGTTTTGAAAGAATTCTTGTAGGGGACAAATCGAGATCATCAATCAAATAAAAAATATTGAAATCAAACTTAAACAGTAAGCAGAGCAACACAATATCGACAACAGTGGCCATTTTATCGTTTCAAGATATTTCAAAGTGTGTTATTACCTGTTGGGTTTACAGAAAGTAAAAAACTAACTTACGACAGAAGGCAAAAGAAACAAAATTTACCCAAAAAGCAAACAAAAAAGGGGGGTGGTGGTTTAGACGTTTTTAGGAAAAAAATCTTTGAAGTTTAATTGTTATTTAAAATTCTCTTCCATGCAGTCACTAGAAAAAAACACCTTTGTAGGCAGGCTCCCTACTTGGTCAAATCTCAGCAACACAACAACGAAATTTACCATCATGCAAAGCATCTGAAATTTCCTTATTCACAAAAGCCAGCACTTAAGCTACAGCTTGTCCCCAAGTTTGACCTCCCCTTTAGCTCCGCTCATAGTAAATCTATGATGTAAATCTAAAGCAGGAACGTCATGGTGAATATTCTTTCGTATTAATGTTATACATTTATGTGTAAGTATATATAATGTTATGTATTTATTATATTACTTATGTGTAATTCAAACCTTTTGTTTCTTATTCGTGACATGGCTTTGCCTCCGGGTTTGATTAAATGGACGTCGCATGATACAGTCACAGTGAAGATAATATAGAATACATGAGGAGGATTTAGAATGAATTTTAGAAAAGTAAGAAATATAAGCAAGTCCTTTTGTAAGAACCTTTTGTAAGAACCTTTCCCTAGTAGTATGATTTTGGTTGCTTTTCCGACAATAGGGCCACAGAGAAAGAACGGCGCATTTTAATGAAAGTTATGACTGTTTAAAATATGATCTGCTGAAAGAATCGATCAGTTGATATGTTGCTATGACAGCTTTTTTTTAGTTTTAACGTCATTTTCCCCCAGCAATTGGGGCTCAGACGTTGCCCTTCAATGGGACTTTGATTTGGCAGTGAGGAATTTCTTGGCCGGATGCCCTTCCTGACGCCAACCAATGGCTTTTTTTTTTTTTGTAAAGTTCCAAATTCTCCTCGACAGCTCGGGGAATCGAACCCGGAACTCTTGGTTACTATGCAGTTGCACTAACCATTAAGCCACGGCTCCTCAATATTTATTTATTATTTATTTATTTATTCACGTTTATTCCTTCCTCAGTCTTAATGTAGTAATTTTTAAACTTGCTCCATGATGTCATTTGTTCCTCTTCCCAAACACATATAGTCTTTTTACCCTCTGAAAGTGTAAAATATTTTTCTGTATCCAAAAGAGTTCAAATTAAACTCATCTTTCTAGCTTGTAGAAAAAAACAATAGACAGGGTGTGATTATAGAAATTAGAAGATGCAAAAGTAATATTTACATTATTAGCACCAACCCATGAACTCCTAATGCGGTAGAAGTTTTTAAAACGAGCAGTTCAAAGTAATTGGCAGAAGTATGTTTGCTTTCCTCTTAGGAGTATTGGAGGAAATTCATATTCAACATAAATTAATTTGATAACAATTGAATGATACAACTTGATGCAGTGGTACAAGACTAATCTACGTAAAGAGGCCTTTCTATACTGAGAATATCTCCTCTTCCTGGTAAAAACCAGGGAATGATCTCTGACGTAAACGAACGTAATACATTATTTCACTACACGGGCAAGATTGAAAATACTATTGGAAGAAAGAGAATGAATGGGCTGGAGAGAGATTTGCTGTGACACACCTCCCTTCTAAGATTAATTACACTGGACCACATTTTTTCAAACGTTTTCTGCGATTTTAATATCGTATTGATTTTCTGGGCAATTTGGGAGTGCTGATTCCTAATCTGGAAGAAAAAATTATATCTATGGTGTGGTTTTCGTGTTACGCAATATTGATGAAATTACGTGATGACACATTTTGGGCATATGTTGATATATTGCCTTGGGCGTTGTGAGATGCTCAAAGTGTGTAAGGATGTTCTATCCAATGTTTATGTCGTTTACATTAGCGACATCTAGCGGTCGATACGTAAACGTGATGTTCGTTGACATACTTCCGTCGTGTAAACTTATCTGTTTCGATGAAACATGTACATTTACGTGTACAATACATGCATAAATATATTGAATTCAAACTTTGACTTTAACAAAGCACTATTTGTAAATGTAAATCAAAATAAAAAAGAAGTACAACATTTATACAAACTACTTCAGTGATTACAGGCATTACTCGCACATCGATAGCCAGTTGCAGCGTGTACAGTACAAGGATATAATTGAACAAAAAGTCAAAGTTAGAAAAAATGGCTTGCTTTTCGGCTGTGGACGCCAGTGGTTTCCCGTTGTAGGATCCAGCAGCAATCACCCAACATTGATTAGATTATTGATAGATTATTGATATTTTGCACATAGTTCTCTGACTTCGTATTGGCGAGGAAGTTAGCAATCACAGCCTTGAAGGACATCCAGGCTCTCACCTCCTTCGGAGCTAGGATCTTTGTGAATTTTTGGTCCACGATCAGATCTCTAATCTGGCGCCCAATAAATATAAAGTTCGCTTCAATGATCTTAGGGAACTTCTTTTCTATGTACGTGAATCCTTTGTTCGCCTTACCCATTGCTTTGACAAACTGTTTCATCAAACCCAGTTTCATATGTAATTGAGGGAGCAGAACACGTTCTGGTTCCACGAGCGGCTTTCCAAGCACGAAGGATTCTTGCTGTGGTCAGTTCTTTTTCTTGTAATGCTGGTCGTCAGCTCGACTATCCCAAAATCAGAGGAAACAGCTGTGCTTCGTGTATCCACCCTGAAGGCCCAGCAGTAGTCCGATTACCTTGAAATCGCCACATATGGCCCAATTGTATTCCTGGTACTTTATGAGATCAAGGACAATCTGCATCCTGTCGTACGTTTCCTTCATGCCAACGGAATGCGAAATAGGAATTCTTGGACTTACATTCCCGTTGTGGAGCAGCACAGCTTTCAAACTCGTGACCGAAGAATCAATGAACAATCGCCAGGTGTCTGGAGTATACTCGATTTCCATCGTGCTCATCAGTCCAACAACATCAACACAGTGACGTAAAGAGTTTGTCATTGAGAAAAACTTGGCTAATTCTTGGTTGCGTGTGCAAAACGCAGTTATCTGCGTTGATGAATCCAGTATGTTCCAGTCATTCAGCCGTGATGCAAATATTTCTGAACACTGCTTGGAAAGCGTCAAATCAAGTGCGATGTTATTGAGTACGGGTTGTATTATGAGGTGTACCTTGCTGTCAGGGGCTTCACAGCTGAATCCATATTGAGAATCGCTAGGGTCAGAGGTTGAATGTTGAGCGTCTTCCATTCTTGAGGAGCCAGGTACCGGCAGGTGATCATTATGTGGCACTGGTCGAGTGGCAGACCTAACTGCTGCATAGCTCGTGACTCTGCTCACTTTCCCGATTCCATGGGTAAACTGAGTCAAACTAACCATCCGATACATGATCAGTTGGCTCACGCCAAGTCATAGGTACAGCAAAGGGCATCTTCTTCCTGTCTCCCTTCGCCCAGTGATGCAGTTCACTAAAGAATGAGATACAACAATTTCGGGGAGCTCATGTCTTATCCAGGTCTGGCTTGCAGTCAAAGTATTTTTATAAGCACTGATAATAACATTGGAAAACGTCCTAGGTCGAGATACTATGGTATAGTTTCCAAAATGTTGCAAATGTTATCTGGTGAGTTTTTGCACGAACGACGAGTTTTAGGTGGCATTTTAAGCGAGAAAGAGTTCAATGCAATTAAATTGGCTTTCAAACCACAGGCAAAGGAAGTAATGGACTATCACCAGTCCTCGATAGTGTACTAGAAAAATTACTGTACATGTAGCTTCAACACCAACGGCAACATTGGCACAAAGTTGTGTAAATATTCCACGCTGTTCACAGTAGCATATTTACGCAGTCAATGTTCTAGGGATTAGGAAGGGCAAATAAACAAACAAACAATCGCATTGCATACATTGAGAACTGCGCAATAATGAGCATCTAATAAGGTCGATTACGTAATATTGGAAAAATTAAAAATGGCTTAAAAAATCCAGCCCATAGATTTTTTTTAAATGCCATATTCGTAATCATCGCCCTCGATATGCCTAGAAAATTTCATCTACATGAAAATCGCATTTTGGGTGTTGTCCAGTGTTATATAGGCAAAGACTACATACCATATTAATCTAACATAATCACTGAATACAAAAATATAGAGTAAAGCGAATTTATTGACTTTCTTGGTAGGTAATACTATTTTGAGTTTAATTCTTTCAGCAGTTCATAGTCAACACTCATAGTCTCTCTTTGGAGGAAAACATTTTTTGTACATATTTTTCTAGCCAGAGCTACCAAAAGTAGCGGTCTGTCCTCTTTGTTTTTCCAAACAAATCACAAAAAGTGAAGGCCTTTATACAACGATCTTTTATCTGTTTACCACATAAAAAGTACTTGAATTCTGTTTTCTCCTTCTCGCTTCTTGGTTCAGTCGAATGGCAATGAAAAAGCTCTTGTTTAAAATGAACAAAATTGTAGGTGAAATTATAAATAAAATAACTGTTACACGTGTTCACCCTGGAGTGAAGAAACTAGTAGAAACAGAAAGTTAAAAAATAAAACTAAATAAGCGATTGTGTCATGTGGACTATTTACTTCCTCTTTCGTTTAAAGATCTTTGTTTTGTGTTGAGAAAGTGACAGAAAGTTAATTGGAAAATACTTAATAGGAAGTTAATTGTAAATTGCAAAAAGAGCCGATCTAATTTTGGAATGACTTACTTTAGTTCACAGTAACCTGTGTGAAGTTACAGCATAATTATTAATTCATTCAATTATTATATTTCCTTTTCAGAATTGAATCCTCTTAAGCCACTTCTGCCACTGATAAATGTAACAAAACATGACCAAGCAGCTCCATTGGTTATTTTTCATTCATCACGATGGTGATGAAGAAGATGAAGATGATGATGATGATGATGATGATGATGATGAAGAGGAGGAGGAGGAGGAGGGGGTAACGGGAAGTTACGAGGAAGCAATTAGGAGGAAGCTTTTAAGCGACTTACGAGAAAATTTTTGATCTGAAAAAAGGGAGTCCCTTGGAAATACGAGGGAAATGTTTGACTTCAATTTGAGGAATAATTGGAAGTACGAGGAAGGAACTATAGGGAATGTTTGTTGGATTTACAAGGAAGGAATTACAAGGAACCGGAGTTGAAAGTAGGCACCATTGGGAGTACGAAAAAAACACAGATTTCAGGAATAGCAAAGAAGGAACTACGAGGAAAGTAGAAACAACTTGAACTACGATGAAATTATGCTGATTGGAACTATGAGGACACCCTCATAACTTCATTACCAACTGGACCAACGAGGAATTACAATTTTCAGGCCCTTAAATTCCATAGTATGTTGGATTTACAAGGAATTTCTGTTTATTGACACTGTGTGTTGGAAGTACAAGGGAATGACATATTTTGCATAGAATTAACAAGACGTTTCAATTATGTGGCGGCTTTCTTTGAAGAGTGCCGATAAAAAATTGTAACCCAAAATTTAATGCACTGTCCCATAGATTTCCTTCGCGCAAATTTTGAATAATACGTTTTCATGAATTCCGCGTTCTATCAATACTAACATTTCTCTGGAAAACACGGTGAGGTTTTCACACTCTCTTTCATATACTCATTGGCTTGAATTTTGTTTACGGAGAGCGAAAAAACAGAGACGTATTTAATACCCTGTTTCATATACTCATATACTCGGAGGTTTTTGATACACATATTGGCCTGATTTTTTAACGTAAAGGAAGGGAGAAAAAAAATGCTTTTCATACCGCGTCAACAATAGGAAATTGCCTGTTTTTTTAACGTGAAGGAAGGAAGAAAAGGAGGTGCTTTTCATGCGGCGTCAATAATAGGAAATTGCCCGAATTTTTTGAGAGACGGAGTGGAAAAAATGAAGAAAAAAATTGCACATCTCATGAGTCATACTGCTGAAGCTGAAATTTCCTTTGAGGTTTAACCCATCTTGAGGGGATAGTGCCCAGGTATCAAACTTTTCCAGTGCACCTTGAAAAAAAGTGCAGACACCTGCCCTGACAAGCATCTTCAACATCAACAAGACGTTCAGGAAATGGGTCTTGAAGCTCCAGGCATTGATCTTGTTGCCACCAAAGGATATCGAGGCTACGTTTGATCTCCTGCCTACATCGAGGTTCAATATTCCCGAAGACATCTCGTCCAGGATTGACCGCTTTGTCTCTTACATTAGGGGATTTTAGTTACGACAATAGAGTCCAGAGGATCTCACTCTGTTTGTCAGCACCGTTGAAACAAATAATGGGATCGAGAATCATCATCTTCACCTTCGACGTCGGATTCGGTCTCGTGGACCAAACGTATGGACAGCGTTGCATCATTTTACGTGCTTGATTCGAGATAAGGACACCAAGTCTCGCCGTTTACATGACGAAAGGGAAGTTGTGAGACCAAGGAGACAACGTGCACAGTCAAATCTTGACCAAATAACCATGTGGAGACAGCACTTGGTGGCAGAATCCATTATTGCACCAGAGTTTTTAGGTGGTATTTGCCACACACTGGGCTTGAAATTTAAGGTCCACCAGTAGATCGACGATGAAGAAGAAGAGGCACCACCACAGTCTGTCGCTGAACCTCCTGAGCAGCCAGCACCATCTCAGGGACTAGAATGCCGTTGTTGTCTCGTCAACAAACTATACATTGGGAACATCTTTGCACTACAATCATGCTACCATGTATTTTGTAGTATGTGCATTGGGCGAATACTTAAGCAGAGACTGCACCGTCCTTATTCCAGGCAACCAATTATTGACAAGAGGCAAGTGTTTTTTTATTAATGCAGCATTGTAATGCATTTTATAATGTTCTTTTACGAAAACATTTTAGTATTGCATGACAATACAAACCTGACTTGATATTGAACTAATTTTCTTGGTTTCTCCCTTTGCTTCCGTACAAAATTCATGAATTCTTCTCATTATCTCATCTCGTGGCGCGAGAAGCATCTATTTTTCGTCCTCGCTCCTACACGAATTAAGGCAATTAAAAGCTTTTCGTTTTTTCAAATTGTTTGCGTTAAAAATACATACATTTTCCTATTATTATCTGACATGAAAATATTCTCGTTTTCTTCCTTTGTTTGCGTACAAAATTCATTCCCATGATAACAGTGACGGTGACGATAACGACGTTGTAACCTTTTAGCTCTATAATTTGATAGTTCTCTATGTAATCTAACCCACCTGATTAAAATTATGAGATAGCCTTGGCACTGTATCAAACATAACGATGAAATTAAAAATTTTGGGACACTGGAAGCAAAGTTATGGCAGAAACAAAAAACAAGAAGACACACACAGGGTTGCCAGATTTGACCATTGGCAAACAGTTCAAAGTTAGATGATTAAAGCAACTTTAGAGGTATGTCATAGAGCACAGACGTTCGGGTTTCATGCGACACTAAAGTTGCTAAGAAACAATAATCAGAAATATTCAATGACTTCCAACGGAAGAACGTATCTTGCACCACTTCACTGAAGCAAACGAGATGTTTTTCAATACTCGTTTTTGGGTATTGTGTATTGATCCATTCATAATCGTCCAACGAATGCAGGAATGTGATTAATCTGCATTTCGTTTCATTTTCCACAATTTCCTCTTCTTCAACATTTACAAAGCTTTTTTCGAAAGTGTCTGAAACCATAACAAACGTCCTACTCCGAATTGGCATTCTCTACTTGTTAGTACACCCGTCCTACATTCCCTTCACAAGTTATTATGCTATTTATTTTGTCAAATTGATCTTGTAGGATTCATTGTCTTTCCTCGGAAAGCAGGTCGAGATAGGTATAAATAGCGCTCTGAAAACAACCCCCCCCCCCAGACAGGCCACAATGGTACACTTAATGACCAATGTAGTTCAAAAGGTGTAATCCCTCATTACGTCAAAATGTACACGCGCAGTGGCAATGATTTTAAAGAGGATCCAAAACTAGTCTCTTTGCAGTACGAAATATATTTAACTCTTTCACATTTTAACCTAAAATTATCTAGAAAAGAAGTCAGTCGTATGCTGTTAATTAATACATCGTAATCAAAGCACACTATTGATAAAGGTACTGTAACTGGGTTTCTTTTTACTCTACCACGTGTGCTATCAAAAATAAAAGATGTATGTATTTTATCCGAGACTGTCCTATAATACATTTGTCATTTACTACGTGCCAATATTTCTACACCCGTAAACAACCTAAATAAATGCATATAAACTGTATAACCAGGCTTTAAAACTTGTCTCTCTTCGTAGGCATCAAAATAGACCTTGGTACCTAGAAATGGTTCATTAACCAATTCTGGTTACTGTTGTGGATTGGTCAGGTTTGAAAATGATTGAAAGAGGGACAGGAAGGGAGGAGGAGGAGGAGAAGGAGAGAAGGAGAGAGGGAGAGAGACATACACACACAGACACAGACACAGAGAGAGACACACAGAGAGAAAGAGAGAGAGAGAGAGAGAGAGAGAGAGAGAGAGAGAGAGAGAGACATACACACACAGAAAGAGACAGAGACACACAGAAAGAGACAGAGAGACACACACAGAGGGACAGAAAGAGAGGGAGTGAGAGGAGGGAGAGAGACAGGGTAAAAGAGAAGGAGAAAGAGGGGGAGAGAAAGGGGGAGAGAGGGGAGAGAGAATGATATTGGGGTGGTCAATGAGTTAGGACTAGATAGCTCCTGTTTTGCAAGGTATCTATAACCATTGACGGGATCTGCGTCGGCAGCTCCAGCCAATGGTTAAAGATATGTCCTGTACACTTACACTTGATGGAAGATCATTATATCATTTTGCTTTCCAAGGTAAAATCCAACAGATACCGTTATAGACAGGCCAAATTATTGCAATAGATTATAAAACAGATCCATTCACTGTTTGCTCCATGTTACTATTCGAGGTGGCGTCTGTGAACATACTTGCTCACTCGCTGTTCATCACCTGTACGAGTTGGAGCCTTCCATATCAATGGATCTTCCAGGCATCCTCTATTTTGAGATTCATTCCAAACACTCACTTAAGAGGATTCAACTGGTGCTCTGGATTGGCTGTCATCTGTTGAATACTTTAATTCTTTACAAAACAACTGCTACCATTAACTTGTCATTAGAGGCGAGTATCGTGGGTCAAATGTGGAGATGATAAACTCTCTATTTCTAGCTTCTTACGTCGTAAACACTTATAGAATAAGGTTCTGTAGAATGAGCGCAATGGCTTATTCGCACTTATAAATATACAACAATTCAATAACGAGTTTAGAAAAATAAACAAATATGCGATGAACAACAACGTCTCACCAAAACGGGGTTCTGGGTGACCTTGAACTTCGTTTAAACACCATAAGAAACTAGTTGTAATATATGGGGCATAGCACACAAAAACTGCAGCAAGTATCAAAAGAATTGATCTGGACATTACGACTGAATAGTAAGGTTTCGATCTTATAGGAAAATTTTTGCCTCCCTGACGTAAGTTTTTTGTCCGATTAACATGGTAACGAACTCGTAAAAATGCTCCAACATATATGATAAAAACAGTTGAGAAGAGTATCATATCAAATGCCAAAACAATAATGTGTATTTTGATCAGTGTCCCTGACAGTGATCCAAGAGTGTATGCCGAACCAACAGAAATTGCAAGCACAATGCAAAGTACAACAACAACATAACTTCGACCTTTTGTGACCCTTTGACTGTAGCTCAACGACAATGTCATTTGGAAAAACCTGTCAACAGCAATAACAACGACCAAAAAAGCTGACAAATGTCCAAACGTGGTCATGAAGAACTGTGTTGTCAATTCTGCCCAGCAATTTTCTACACTTAAATATTTCGTCAACAGGAATCCAACGGAAGGCTGACCAACGACTGCCATCCCGATATCCGACAAGCAAAGAAAGCAAAAGAAGCGTGGTGTCTTTAGCTTGCTTTGCTTCGTCTTTATCAAGCCAACAAACATTGTAACATTGATAAAGAGCGAAAAAGGAATTATTAAAAAATCCACTATGCTAATAATCAAACCATCCACTGAGCTTATGAAATTGCGCCGTCGATAACTTGAAAAGCATTTATCCATGATTAATAAATGTCAGGTGTGTGTCCTTCTTCATTTGTCACACAAGACGAAAGCTCTATTGGAAAAATTTACCAACTTCCTCATATTGAAGATCAACCTGTTCAAAGTTTTGGTTCAAAGGCTTCTTTGTTTGCATGCAGATTTTTTTCCAAGCTTGTTATGTATTTGAGCACAATAAATGCCGAATTGTTTTCATCCCGGAAGGAAAAAGAGAATAAGAGACAAATTGGATTCATTATTTGTGAACAACGCGAAGTACATTTTAAAACAAATATATTGTCTTTTCCTTTTAAAAAGTCGAGATCCTTGTTCCGGTGTGGTAATGTTGCAACTCAAAAATGCCGGGCTTTATTTTTATGGAAAGTGTTATCGCTCGTACCCATTTTGTCTCTTTTTTCCCAATCCCTTTCTGAAACCTATTTATGGAATCTAACGGAAATAAATGTGAAGGCAAGTGTCAAAACTAAATTTTAACAGGTACACTTACCATACATAAAACATATTTGGTGTGAATATAAAGCAAGGCTTTTACATAAAGCATTTTTTTGCAAACTAATTTTTTTTCGCCCCGCCGTTTTCCAAGAAAAAATGTAATTTGAATTCAAAAATCATACAGATTTTTTTGACACACATAACCGAGCTTCCCTTCTTTTCCGAAGTCAGCGAAGCGGAATAAAGAAGGACAAAGGAAAACAATAATTTTTCTTTTATCTAACAGGAGAAGAAAAGAAAGATGCAACTGTGATGGTTTTCAAGTAATGTAGCATTAAACAGTGTCATAAAGAGCGATGGACGTTCTCCAAGATGTCCGATTGCTCTGGGGGTTTCCGAAAAACCCTTGGAGTTTTATCACAGTTTCATGCGATGAAAGTTCTTGACATGCCCTGGAATTTACTGGAAGTCCCACAGTTAATCAAATTTTGACAGTGTTAGAGATTAGAGGTCAGACGCAGAAGTCATTCAAAGACTTGACAATGAAATAAAGTTGATTTTGAGTATCGAAAATTTTTAAGCAAACAGCCAAGAAGGGAAGGGGAGTAACCAGGCCATCCCAACTCAGTGCCTATCACAGGCCCGGATGAAGGGGGAATGTTGCCAAAAGGTCTGATTAACCAAACACCAAAAGGCAAGGCCACTTAAAAATAGTTAATCTCAAGTTATTTTTCAAAAGCAATATGGGGCGTTCCTCGTAAGAGACGCTCTGCTACGGCCCCTGGTTGGAGTGAACAATGGACAAAGAGAGCCACAGAACCCACGGCTTCGACTGAAGAAGCTGGTGGGATACAAGGGCTGAAAAAGGAAAGGGAAAATTCGTATTGGTAGCTGAAGTATTGGGAGTCTTAAAGAGAAAGGAAGAAAGTTAATAGATGCAAAGAAGGAATACCAAAATCATATGCATCCAGGAAACCAAATGCAAAGGAATTAGCACCAGAAAAGTTGGATTCAGTTACAAAGTTTATCTGATGGGGGAAGCGCCAGGAAAAATGGCATTAATCTAAGTCCTGAGTTGCAAGAAAATTGAATAGAAGTCATTAGAATAGATGACAGGCTCATGGGTTTCAAACTTATAAGAGATGGGAAAATATGGCATACAACATAGACCTATGCACTGTAACAAGGATATAGAGAAAGAAGCATACAGAGAGAAACTCGAGGAATTCGTGGAAAGAATACGGAGAACAAAAAGGATAGTCGTATAGTAGTATGGGATTTGGAAGGCGGAACTTGAAAAATGAGATATTATTGGAAGAAATAGAGTTCCTTATAAACACCATCTTTAAGAAAAGAAGACATCTCATTATTATTTACAAAAGTGGAGAAACTAAGACTTAAACCAATTTTATCATGGTGAGAAAAAGATATGAAAAATTGGTAACAAATTGTAAAGTTACACGTTGGGAACCAGTGGTGACATAACATAAACTATTGGTATAAGACTTTGGGAAGAAAGTTGAAGAGAAACAAAGGAAAGAAGAAAGGAAAAGGAAGACTAAAGTGTACGAGCTGAGAGTTGAAAAAAAATGATTGACTTTAGACAAAAGGTAGAATCAATTTTATTAGAAAGATACGAGAATGGTACAATTCCAGAAAGGGTAGAAGAACTTTGGACGGGCATGAAAAACAGACTGGCAACAAAAGCAACTGAAGGTTGTTGGAGTAGTGGGGAACTGAGAATAGAGAATGGCACATCGTGGTGAAATGATGAGGTAAAAAGAGATTTAAAAGAAAAGTAATTGGCATTGCAGCAAATGAAAGAAAATAAAAATGACACACAAAAAAGAAGATACTGACAAGCCAAGAGAAGGGTCAAAAGAGGGGTAGCCATAGCAGCGAGAAATGCATACAGAGATTAGTATGAGAAGGTGGAGAAAACAGAAGGAGAGAAGATAACTTACAGAGTAGCGAAGATAAGAAATAAAAGAAAGAAAAACGGAAGCGAACTATCAATAAAGGATCAAAATGGAAATATACTAAGAAAATGTCTAACGAAGATGGCAAGAATATTTCTCATACTTGTTGAACACAGAAAATGAATATGAGGAACGGGGTGATGTGTTATCAGTGAAAGGACCAATACCAGAAATCATAGCAGAGGAAATAGCTTCAGCAATCAGAAAGGGAAAGGCAAACATAGCAGGAGGTAACTCTGAAGTAACAATGGAACTGATTAACGCATTGGAACAACTTGGTCAAGGGTGGATTTATTTATTACAAGCAAAGGTTGGAGAATAGAGAAAAATCCAGAAGACTAGACAGAAAGTTAATTGGTTAAGGTGTATGAACGGAAGGTGGATTTACTGAGCTACAAAAACAACAGGGAGATAATTACGCTGCTGAAACAGGTACTAAAAATATCGGAGAGAGAGAGAGTGGTAGAATGAAGGCCGAGAGACCTGATTGATATCCACAAGGATCAATTTGGATTCATGAGTGGGAGGAGCCTGACAGATGCAGCATTTATAGTGAGAGAGCTGTAGAGAAAATATCTGGAGGGGAATTGGAAAGTGTATTGGTGTTTTGTTGACTTAAAAGGAGCGTATGAGAGAGTACCGAGGGAAGTAGCATTGAGAAAGAGGGGTGTACCAGAAACTTTTTAAGACTAGTGATAATGATGTACGAATGAGCAGGAACAACAGTGCGAACAAAGTACGTGAAAACAGAGCCATTTCTAGGTGAGGTAGGGCTGCATTAAGGATCGATATTGAGTCCCTTTCTGTTCTTGTAGTGTTGAATACAATGACGATAGACTGTAGGAAAGATGATAAACTATGGGAGCTGCTATTTGCCGACGATCTAGTCATCGTGGAATGTACAGAAAAGGAACTTCAGCTCAAGTATTCGACAAGAAAATACAGACTGGAGAGAAAAGTAAGGAAAGTGAATACATAGAAAACAGAGGTAATGTTAAGCAACAGAAAAAGATATAAGGAAATAAACATCATTTCCAAAGACAGAGGAAGGATTAAAGAGAGAGAAGAGTTTAAGTATCTAGGATCAGTCATAGCAGAAGAAGGAGATAGCGAGAGGGCAGTTAGAAATGGATGAAAGAAGCATGGTTCAAATGGAGAAAAGTGAGTGGAGTCGTTCTAGGTAGGAAAATGCTATTAAAATTAGAAGTAAAGGTGTAAAAATCTACAAGAAGACCAGTACTTATGTGTGGCACAGAAATATGGTCTCTGAGGTATAACGAAGAAGAGATTCTGGAGACAAGGGAAGTTGGCAAGGTGAGATTGATATCTCGGATCTCAATGTTGGATAGGAAAGAAAGTGGAGGTATACGAAGAATGTGTGGAGTGTGGAATATAAGACAGAAGGCTGGAGAGGCAAGACTGAGATATTCTGACAATACAAAAAGGAGAGTGGATGATGAACCAGTGAAAAAAGCAATGCTGATGCCCATTACGGAAAGAAGGAGCGCAGGGAAACGGAGAATGAGGTAGAGATGCGTACTGAACCGGGGGATGAATAGGTTAGGATGTCATGGGGAGGATGCAATAGATAGCAGTGAATGGAAAAGGATGACTCGAGAGATTGACTTTTTAAACACTGGGAACAAAGGTCATACGAAGAAGAAGAAGAAGATAGAAAATCTTTTAAAAACTGCCCGTAATAGTTTGGGGACAAATATTAAGCTCTGTATTGCGAAAGGATTAAAACCTGACACAGATGCGCCTGAGTGGGTGTTGAGGCTTCAACCGCACACCATTTTACGAAGAAACAAGGGTATTTTTGAAAAAATTATCACAGAAGATTTTTGTCAGATGTCCATTAAAAAGGAACACTACCCTGGTTAACTAAAGTAGACTTTGTCGTGCAACTGATTTGGCTATGGCTAGACATAGGACAAGGATATAGTAGGTCTATACATGTCATCGAAGAGACAAAGAATGAAAAGTAGCAGCAAGCTTTGGAAATTTCAAGTTTTTACTTCATCTCTGAATTCGATCAAGCACATCAATATGAGATGACTTACTACCTGTCCAGTGTTGTTCCTATTGCTCCATCATCAAACGAGATATGAACTAATATTGTTCTTAAATATAGGAAAAATTATTCCACGAGAGTTGTAAGGTTTTTCTTAAGTACTAAAAAGCTTTTATATTCCTTAAAAAATATGTTTGCATTACAATGTATGAGGATTCTCACGAGCTCAGTCTGCAGTCACAGTTACACACACAATTTCATTTTTATCTCTTCAGCATTGTTTGACGTCATCGAATAATATGCTTGATCTTATCAAATATGCTTTATGTTATCGGATACAATGCTTGATAATATCGAATATAGTGCTTTTTATTATCGAATACAATGGTTGATATTTCCGGCTACATTAATTTTCATTTCATATTGGTTGCGTCACTAAGTATAAACCTCAGTGTCATGACGAGGTTTGTATTAATCACTTTACTTGCAGGTATGGCGGTATGCGGGTTCAACTTGGACCTCAGGGAATTAGACAACCCTGCCTTGCATAGTCACCGGTCGCCCTTTGGCAAGGCGTACCACCCGGTTTAGCCACCCCTCTCGGGGTTACGAAGCCTTCTTCCTGTCGGCTCGTCCTGCCTGAGTGGGGTCGGTGCATTCCTGGGCGAATGAACTTCCGCGATGAGGTCACCGGCCAGAAATGGACACTCGCTGCCTTGCGAGCAGGTCTCTAGACCAAAGGCTAGGCCCACCGCCAATAACTGTGGTTGGCGTCTGGAAGGGCATCCGGCCACTTAAAAACTTGCCAAAATAAAACTATGCGGATCAAAAATCTACAATCCATACCGGATCGGTCGAGGCCCGGGTTACCAACGACCGCCATCACCACCGACCGGCAGGGTGGTGCTGGAAACTATGCGACTGCTGGACAACAAAGGAAGAGAAAAGGAGGCAGGAAAAGGAGAGAAAAGCGTGAGAAAAGGAAAGCAAGACAGAGGTCTTTGAGAATTGGCACACTGAATGTGGGGACCATGAACGGAAAGGGAAGGGAGATAGCAGATCTGATGGAAAGAAGATGCATTGACATCATGTGCATCCAAGAAACTAGATGGAAAGGGAGCAAGTCCAGACAACTCGGAGATGGGTACAAGCTGATATACCATGGAGAGAACAACAAAAGAAATGGTGTAGGAATTGTGTTGAGATCATGTTATGCAGATTGTGTGCTGGCGGTTGAGAGGATCTCTGACAGAGTGATGAGTTTGAGATTAGATGTTGAGGGCACGCTATTGAGTGTAGTGAGTGCTTATGGACCACAGGTGGGCTGTACACAGGAAGAAAAAGACAAGTTTTGGAGAGACATGGACACCACATTCATGAGGATACCGAGAGGAGAGAGATGCGTGATTGGAGCGGATTTCAATGGGCATGTTGGGGAGGGGAACAGAGGGGATGAGGAGGTGATGGGAAGACATGGCTATGGAAGAAGAAATGAAGAAGGACAAGAGGTAGTGGATTTTGCAAAGAGAGTTGAGTTGGCAGTGCTGAACACGTACTTCAAAAAGAAAGAGGACCAAAGAACCACCTATAGAAGTGGAGGAAGAAGCACGCAAGTGGACTACCTAGTGTACAAAAGAAGACATCTGAAAGAAGTCAGTGACTGCTTTGTACTGGGAGGAGAGTGTGTTGCTGCACAACATAAGGTAGTAATATGCAAGTTGATGATCAAAACCAAGAGAACAAGAAAAAGGACATCTAATCCAAGAATAAAATGGTGGAAACTGAGAGAAGCTGAGTGCAGGAGGAACTTCAATCGGGAGCTAGTAGAAGCACTGAGTTCAACCACGGATGTACTTGAAAAATGGACTGAGCTCACCGAGAAAATTCGAGAAACGGCCAAGGCAGTTCTGGGAGCAACATCAAGCTGTAGGAGTTCAGACAAGGAAACATGGTGGTGGAATGATGCAGTACAAGATAGTATCCAGAACAAGAGGAAAGCAAAGAAAGTGTTTGACAGGACAGGCCAAGAGGAAGACAAAAGGGAATACGAGACTAGACGAAGAGAAGCGAAGCAGGAAGTAGCCAAGGCAAAGGAGGAAGCATACAATGATCTCTACGATAGGCTGAACACAAGGGAAGGAGAAAAGGATTTATTTCGGATTGCGAAGCAAAAGGACAAAGCTTCAAAGGATATTCAACAGGTTAGAGTCATCAAAGATGCAGATGGAAGACTGTTAACAGATGAGAATGAAGTGTTAGAAAGGTGGAAAAGTTACTTTGAAGGCCTCATGAACACAGAAAATCCCAGAGAAGAAAGAATTGAAGAAGCCCAGAGAGTTGAACGCGATGTTGGAAAGATAGACAAAGGTGAAGTAAAGAAGGCATTGAAGAAAATGAAAAATGGAAAGAGTGTAGGGCCAGACAACATCCCAATTGAAGCATGGAAGTGTCTAGGTGACATGGGTTTAGAGGTGCTCACGAAGCTCTTCAATAGGATACTGGAGAAAGAGGAAATGCCAAGCGAATGGAGGAGGAGTGTGTTGATCCCTATATATAAGAACAAAGGAGATGCACAAGAGTGTGGCAACTACAGGGGCATCAAGTTGATGTGCCACACTATGAAGTTGTGGGAGAGAGTTTTGGATACAAGGATGAGAGAGGAAGTAGAGATCAGCCCGGAACAGTACAGTTTCATGCCAGGAAGAGGCACAACAGATGCGTTATTCGCTCTGCGCATCCTGATGGAAAAGCACAGAGAAGGACAAAAGGAATTGCACTGCGTGTTTGTGGATTTGGAAAAAGCGTATGATAGGGTACCTAGAGAGGAATTATGGCACTGCATGAGAACATCCAGAGTAGCAGAAAAGTATGTAAGGCTAGTAAAAGACATGTACAAAGACAGTGCGACGGCTGTAAGAAGTGCTGCAGGAATGACTGACTGGTTCCGAGTCAAGGTCGGACTCCACCAAGGGTCAGCTCTAAGCCCCTTCCTATTCGCAATAGTCATGGATCGACTCACTGATGAAGTCAGGAAAGAAGCACCATGGAGTATGCTGTTTGCTGACGATATTGTGCTGTGCAACAAAACCAGGAACGAGGCCGAAGAAGAACTGGAGGAGTGGAGATATGCCCTAGAAAGAAGGGGAATGAAGGTAAGCAGGGCCAAGACCGAATACCTGGTCGTGAATGGGAGAGAGGATGACAAGATTTGCATGCAAGGAGCAGATGTAATGAAGGCAAAAGACTTCAAGTACCTTGGATCCACAGTGCAATACGATGGGGGATGCGACAGAGAAGTGAAGAAGAGGATACAAGCAGGCTGGAACGGGTGGAGGAAGGTAACAGGGGTGTTATGTGACCGGAAGATATTGCCAAAAGTGAAAGGAAAAGTGTACAAAACGGTAGTGCGGCCAGCTTTGCTATATGGGCTTGAGACGGTAGCGACAACAAAGAAGCAGGAAGCTGAGTTGGAAGTGGCTGAGTTGAGAATGCTGAGGTGGTCACTTGGGGTCACACAGCTAGATAAAATCAGAAATGAAAACATCAGAGGAACAGCACACGTTAGAAGATTAGGAGAGAAGCAAAGGGAAGGAAGACTGAGATGGTACGGACACGTGGTCAGAAGAGAAGATAGCTACATCGGGAGGAGAATGTTGAGGATGCAACTGCCAGGGAAGAGGAAGAGAGGAAGACCAAAGAGAAGATATATGGACGGAATTGAAGAGGATATGAGGACATTAGGAGTGAGGAGAGAGGACGCTGACGACCGCGCCAAATGGAGGCGATTGATCCGCTGTGGCGACCCCTGACGGGAGCAGCCGAAAGATGAAGAAGTAGAAGACTTTACTTGCAGGTATGAAAGCTAAACTTCAGTATGTATTTAGAAATTATATTTATACAACCCATATGTACCTTTAATTTGATATTCTTTATTTTTACTGTTTAAATATATAAAGTAGTACCTTGTACAAATTCATATAATATACATCTAAAATTCATACCTCAGAAGGTGGAGTGGTATTAAATTTCCGATTGGTTATGAATATTCTTATTGGGTTGTTGCAAAACAGCAATTGGAATTACAAGAGTCATTTTCTTTGTCAATTTACCACCTCATTGAATACTCTTTCAAATATGACTCCTGTAACCTTCCGACATCCATTCCACCCTGCCTGCACACGCCTTTTCACCTCTCTGTCACAGTCTCTGTTACTCTGTACAATGGACTCAAGATACTTGAATTCCTCTACCCTTTTCACTTGGATACCTTGCATGTGTATTGGATCCTCATCCCTCCCATTCAGTGCCAAATATTCGGTTTTTTCTCTGCTCACTTTCATTCCTCTTTTCTCAAGTGCCTCACGCCAATTTTCTAGCTGCTTCTCTACCTTTGTCTTGTTTCGCTGCATAAAACGATGTCATCTGCTAAGAGCATGTTCCAAGGCTCCTCCTTCCTAACCTCCTCCGACATCTTATCCATGACTATGGCAAATAAGAAGGGGCTGAGCGCTGATCCCTGGTGGAGACCTACTCGGACTTCGAACCATTCAGTCAAACCTGCCGCGTTCTTCACTGCTGTCGTGCTGTTCTTATACATATCCTGGACCAATTTTACATACTTTTCTGATGCACCGGCTTTCCTCATGCAATAACACAATTTTTCCCTTGGCACACGGTCACATGCCTTCTCCAGATCAACAAACACACAATGAAGCTCCCTTGATCCTTCTCGGTACTTTTCTATGAGGAGACGCAGTGCCAACAAGGCATCGGTGGTTCTTTTGCCTGGCATGAAGCCATATTGCTGCCCACAGATTTCAACCTCTTGCCTTAGCCTTCCGTCCAAAATTCTTTCCCATAGCTTCATTGTGTGGCACATCAATTTAATTCCACGGTAGTTACTACATTCTTGTGCATCACCCTTGTTCTTGTATACTGGGATCAGCACGGTGCTTCCAGCCTCTTCCTTCCTTGGTTCCCTGGGATTTTCTGTGTTCATCAGACTTTCGAAGTAATCTTTCCATCTTTGTAGCCCTTCCTCCTCACTGGTGATTGGTCTACGAATCCTTATTCTTAATGAATCTCACATGCTGTATGTCCTTTGATGCTCTGTCCTTCTGTTTTGCAATTCTATACAACTCCTTTTCCCCTTCCCTTGTATTCAGCCTGTCTTAGAGATCCTTGTATGCCTCCTCCTTGGCGTTTGCTACCTCTTTCTTGGCTTTGGATCGACGTTTGTGATACTCTCTTTTGTTCACCTCACTCCTTGTCTTATCATATACTCTCTTTGCTTCTTTCTTGCGTTTGATGCTGGTTTGTACAGCTTCATTCCACCACCACGTCTCTTTGTCCTTCCTCTTTCCTCCATTTGTCACTCCCAGCACATCCTTTGCAATGTCACGGATCTTTCCTGTAATGTGCGACCAATTTCCCAGAACGTCACTCTTGTAATTGATTTCCTCCATGGCCTCGATGTTGAACCTTCTCTGGCATTGTGGATCCCTTAGACGCCACCATTTAACTCTAGGTTTGACTGTCTTCTTTGATCCCTCCTTGCTTGCAACATCAACTCTGTAAACCACCACGTTATGCTGAGTAGCAACACTTTCTCCTCCCAGAACAAAGCAATTGCTCACAAGTCCCTTCTCTTGCAAAGCACGTATTCCACCTGTGAGCTCCTTCCTACGCTCATGTATGTCACTGGCTGATCTTCTCCTTTCTGAAAATAGGTGTTCAATACAGCCATCTCAGCCCTGATCGCGAAATCAACTATACCCTGTCTTTCATCATTTCTCATGCCAAATCCATATCTTCCCATGACATCTTCATCACCTCTGTTTCCTTCACCCGCATGCCCATTGAAGTCCGCTCCAATGAAGCATCTCTCCCCTGCTTTTATTTCCATCATGACCGCATCAAGGTCCCTCCAAAACACCTCCTTCTCTTCTTTTGAACACCCAACCTGGGGTCCATCGGCACTTATGATGTTCAACATCTGTCCCTCCACTTCCACGTTCATACTAATCATCCTGTCCGACGTTCTATTTACCTCCAACACACCCTCCACATAGATTCCTCTTAGGATGATTCCAACATCATTTCTTTCATTTTCTCCTCCATGGTAGTAAATCTTATATCCACTTCCCAAAAGTCTTGCTTTGCTTACCTTCCATTTAGTTTCCTGTACACATAGCACATCTATTTTCCTTCGTTCCACCATGTCCAAAATCTCGTGTCCTTTCCCAGTCATCGTGTCTACATTCAATGTACCAATCCTCATGGTTTTATGCCTTCTTTGCTCTTTCTCGCGTCTTTCCCTTTTCTTTTCCCCTCCTCTCTTTCTCCTTTGATTCCTAGCAGGAGCACAGTTTCCAGTACTACCTTGCGAGTCAGCAGCACTGGCGGTCGTTGGTAACCCGGGCCCCGATCGATCCGGTATGTTTGAGATATAATTGGTCCGCATAATTGAATTGGCTAAATTTTGATGGCCGAATGCCCTTCCTGACGCCAACCACAGTTGTTGGCGGTGGGCCTAGCCTTTGATTTGAAAATCTCTTACAAGGCAGTGAGTGGCTGTCCCTGAGCGGTGACCTTAGAGCATAAAGTTCCTACGGCCAGGAGACTCACGTCCCCATTCGGGTAGGACGGGCCAACAGGAAGAAGGCGTCCATAACCCAGGGAGGGGTGGCTGACCGGGTAGTACGACTTGCCAAAGGCCGTCCCGGGGACTATGCAAGGCAGGGTTGTCCCTTCCGCTGAGATTCGAAGGTGAACCCGCATACCCGCGAGTGGTACTTTTTCTGTCGGGCTTTTTACTCCCTTATCAATTTTTCTGTAGGGATTGGCTCCCTAAGCCTTTTACCCTCCAAGGTCTGCAAGGCAGCATTATCGTAGCCTTGATAGGGGAGGCTAAGTGAGTGCAGTGCCTTACCCAAGGGCAGCCCACGACTATGCAGGGCAGGGGCGTCTATCCCTCTGAGGTCTCCATGACCCGCATACCCAAACCCTTAGCTTTTTAACTACAGAAGATTAAACAAAATGAAATCGTTTGTTAAATCTACTGCCATCTTAAGCTCATTCATCTTACGACAATGATTTTGGTGAGATAGAGAGGCAAATTGTATGTCAGACTTGAGTACAATTACATATAGAGGTAGTAGGAAAACATATCATGAACTTTGATTTGAATTATTGCTAAGGGCATTACATACCTAGTACAACAACCAACCATCCACTAAATGTGACTTTTAGTATTTTTTTTAAACCAATGCTAGTCCATACCATTAAGGCATAGATTTTCCCGATCGAAGCTCACGATTACATCTTAAGACAGTACATGTGAACAAAGATCAAATAGAATACTTGATATTAATGTACTTTTTAATACTGCAATAAAAAAACTAAACGGAAATAAAACATTTTTTCTTGAGAAAAAGCTCTGCGTGTACCTTAACTCAAGGAATGTTTAGATTTAATGTTACTAAGTTTGTCAAAGTTGACAAACTTAGTAACATTATGACCTTAGCGTCGAGACTGATATTCTCAGCATTTTCAAAACAAGAACGAGCTAGTTTGAGCATGTAGTAAGTAGGGGCGAGCAGAGGTCTGAACGTAAAGTATATAAAGGGGAATATGCTGGAAGACTGCCTAAAAGTAGACCTAAAACGAGATGGGTTGAGTTGGTTAGGGAATGTTGATGTGTTCCTCTGCTAATTACTGAAAAAGCTGACCTTTGGAACCATCACCATGGACATTGGATTCGGGTTTTACCAGTTGCTGTGGTTGTCTTTTTAGTTTTATACCTGCCTCTGTTCAGAAGCGAAACTAAAATTGGCGCGAAATGTTTTCTTTGGAAAGTCGGATTACATTTCGTTAATTTTTGCAGATTCTAAATTATGACAATCATAATAGTGATAGACACATAAGCCAGGACTTAATAGTGACGGTTGATATAAAGATAAAAGCTGTGTTGCTTAATCATGCCACAGAGAACGATTGGGTAAGTTGTTTCTGAAACTTGTGTCTGTACACCCTAGCCTTGGCATCCTGAGATCCTGATCCTCGATCTGGGTATCGAATTATACTGACTGTGCGTTATACGTAAAAAAAGAACTTATTAGATTAACTTTATTTCTATTAGTCAGTCCAGGCTAGTTAATATTGCTATCGTAGATTACCATGGCTGGAAAAGTATGATATTTACATATATCTGCGTTTCGAGGGACCATTCCCAATACATTGTCAGATCTGATGAAAAGAGAAATAACTTCTAAACCCGTCAAAACGTAAAAGTAATCAGTTCCAAGGCATGATACTGTATCATTCCAATGTTATTTGGGGGAGAATTAAACATACTGTTGTCAATACATGTGTGGAATTCACTTGTTAAAAAGTACCCTAATAGAGGTTTCACAAGACATTCATCTGATCAACTGGAGAATATTATTGAAGCTAAAACAAGTCATTTTGAAATCTGAAAATGTTTACTTTTTGACCTATGGAATATTACAGTAAGTAAACGTTAATCACTATGACCAAATTTTTTTGCCTTCTAATGTATACAACTATGCATGCATTGCAGCTAGTACCACTTTGTTCCTCGCACATTCTACCTTTTTTCTCGCACATTCTACCTTTTTTCTCGCACATTCTGGCTCGACTTCCTTCCAGCCCCATCCTTCCCGTTTTTCTAATACCAAGAGTAATTAATTGGACTAATCACAATACACTACCTTTTATTTGATCTGCTAGAAGAATTTACGCGGAGATTTGTTTAGCTGACTTTTTCACTATTATCAAATTTCATACATATAATCTTCTTCTTTTGGTGTTATAGTCGAATCGACCTTTAACGGCTCCTTGGAGTTTTAACTTGCAGCTTTTGATTTCTTGTAACATCCCAGTTAGCATAGAATGATGTAAGTCTGATATATTAATTGATCTGATCCAGGAACAAAATTCTTTGGCTGCTTCTAGCTTTCTTTCCTGGAACTTTGCCAGTAAGGCTGATATCTTCAAGTTTGCTTTTTGGATTATGTGCCAAACAAAGTTCATTTGTTTTTCTTTGATGGAGCTGCTGTTCTTGACCTGCATGTGGCAGCACAAAGAAGTTCATTTGTGTGTGGTTATACCTCAGCATCTTGTAAACTCCTCATACTTTTCTTCCACCATCATTTTTTTTTTTTTTTAGTTTTAACGTCATTTTCCCCCAGCAATTGTTGCACCCAAATTATTGAAGGAGTTAACTTATACTACTTTCATTCCATTGCATGCCAAGCTGCATGTTGGAGGTTGCCTGCCTTTGAATACAACCATATAAAGGGTCATTTTGCAATTGATCTGTAGTACTTCATCTGAAGAAGCAAGAAGAAGATGGGGTCCAGTAGCCTTTAAAGGCCCATTTTTGTGTAGGAGATCAATGCGTCATCAGCATAATACCATTGATGGTCACTGTTATTCAATTCCTCAAGCTAATGGAGTGTGTCTTTGTTGTACAAATTCTAAAGACCTGGGCTTGTTATGCAACCTTGTGGGTGGTTTTCCATCCATTTTGTCAGGCTATTTGGCAGTTGTACAGTACATTTCTGGAAGTGATAAAGATTGTATATGATCCATAAACTTACTTACTTACTTATACCTTAATATCCATTGTTCCCAGTTACTGGGCTTGGATGGGCAATGATCTTCCTGCAGCCCCTATTGGTCTGATGTGAGGTCCTCGGTGATATTAAGAATTCTTATGTCTCCTTTTACCCTGTCAAGCCATGTTTTCCGAGGTCTTCCTTATGGTTGCCTTCACATGATCTCCCAGTCTCTCAATATTTCCCACACATCTCCTTCCTCTCCTCTCTTCATATGACTGAACCATCTCAATCAGGCCTTGTCACACCACAGATCTGGCACAGTCTGCACCTCCAATCACTTTGGCACTGGTGATTTTGCCTTACAGTCTGACACCTGACATATATTGGAGCATGCATCAGGCACAGTCCACTAGACCACTCTTAAAGTGTTGGGTGAGTGGCACTGATCCATAATATGAACCATATTCAATAATAATAGTAATAATAATAATAGTAATGGTAAAATGTCTAGTTAAGAACAATAATTTTTTTTGCAACAATAAACACAGATCAGTCCCTCACTGTGAAAAAAGCATATTGAACAGAAAAAACCATAGAACTATAGCTAATATTTTACCATTAATTTTAGTTTGATGGTTTGCTTTCTATTAACACAGACCTTTTTGTATTTTTCATTTTTCTTTTATGAATAAAAACTTGTTGTGATTAAGAAATGCATTTTAACCAGAATCCAAAGTTTGTCAACTCATGGTATTTATTGCTGTGAAATGGCAAAAGCTGAGTAAATTGGGAATTGGTAAGAATGAGGGAATGATGGAAAAATCAATTGGAGCTGAAGACATCTTTCCATACTAAAGCTTAGTGCAATTTAGATAATCAACAAAAGATATTCATTTCACTTCAACACCCTGACGTTGAATATTTTGCAGAAACATTTTCTATGTCTTAAAAATTCTTCCTTTGCTCTTTTAGATCATTTTTTACACAAGCAAATTCCAAGAAGAAGGAAGAACAGTCAGGTGAAGGCACCAAAAAAGACAATGATGCAAAAGCTGAAACTGCAGAAAAAAGGTTTTTACTTTAACTTCTAGCAAAAATTATTTCATTATTGTGAAGAATAATTATATTTAGGCTTCATCTTTTTTCTCTGGGTTTTAATGTCATTCTCCCCAGTAACTAGGCTCAGACAATGTCCGTTAAAGGGACTTTGTTGGGGCAGTCAGGAAGTTCTTGCCTGGTTGCTCTTGTTGATGCAAACCAATGTCTTTTTCTTCTGTAAAGTCACAAGATCCTTTTGCCCACCTGGAGAATCAATGTAGTGCAACTTCACTAACCATTAAGCTAGGACTACTCCAAATCCACATTGTATTATATTTAGACTTTACTATATTAGATATATTATGTTTATATATATATATATATATATATATATATATATATATATATATATAATGTCATTATAGGTGTATATTTACACTTGTTTTGCAGTATGATAATGTTTTAATTCATTTTTGTGCACCAATGCATAAGATCTTACTCATTTTTGAAAATATTTTTGAAAACAATTGTAGACCCATAAAGCTAATTTTGTTTGACTTTTAAATTAATATCAGGAAGGCATTTAGCTGAAAATAAACATGTTTAAAGAATGTAGAGATTCCTTACCTGTAATAACAGAACTAATGCTTTGGTACCAATAACATTTGGATTTTACCACAATTCCTTGCAAAGGCTGCAGGTCAACATAACATCATTAACATGTGCATTTTACTGCACATTCTTCACTTATCAGTTGTGCGTGATCTCCTTGGCTAATAAAATGTCACATATGGTATTAATGTCTAAATACTAAAATCAGATCACTGACTGTATACAAGGACCACAAGTGACAAATATGCAGGATATTAAAATGATATTTAGAAATTTGTTTCTGAGAATATTTTCTATGGTATGATATTCTTTTGGCCTTGGTTCTGACATGCTTTTATGAAGAATCTTTAGGCTTATTGCTTCACTGTGCTGAGTGTGTTAAGTGTATCAAAGTGTACTTATAAGAATGAGCACTTTGAAGGACAATTTTTATACCACCAAATCAATTTCCTTGCTTTTATTGGATAAAATGCAGTATAAGGAACATTATTATGACATTTTTTAAAAAGCTCTGAAGGGATCCAAATAAGAAAAAATTTGCATTTTCATTTTTGGGGGAATTTGATTGAAAACCTTACCTTAAAAAGAGTGCACTTTCACAAAAATGGTAGTAGTTTTAATTGCTTAAATTATCACTGGTATTATTGAATCCTGACATTAATTAATCATCCACAATTGACCTTAACACTTATACCTTGTCTTCCTACCTTTTGCCCTGCTCAGGATCTTTTAGTTGGATGTTTGTATCTTGAATTGCAACTGATACATTGTACTCCACTTGGGGATAAGGTCCAATTTCTCCTTACTTATTTATATTTATGATCATATTTTTGCATCTATCACTCTTTGTCACATTTTCATAGTGTGACTTAGTAGGATTTAAGATGCCTCAGTGGTTGGAAACTACACTGTACATAACCCTTGTTTTTAAAAGCTGGGATGAGGTTGCTCCTACATTTTTCTGGCAACACTGTCTCTAAGTTCTTTTTGAATAGGACTACGAGAAAAATTATCACACAGTCACTGAGAATGAAATGAAGAATTGTGTGGCAGTGTTCCTAAATATGTGTTACTTGTATATCTTATTATTTCTTGAGTTTGCCCTACTTAACACATGATTAAGAAGGTTGAAGAGTTTTACAATTCAAAGTAGACACTAAATGAAAACATTGGCCTAGATAGATCCCCTTTAGCTTTACACTATCAGTATTCTGCCATTCCAATGAATTTGAGTATGAACGATCAATGGATGCTACTGGAACAATGTTTGACACTATGACAACTAAATGATTAAGTGCTTTAACCTTGTAGCTTCTACTACACTTTGTCATGGCTTCTTCTGTTGACAATTGGACCAATGTCTTACCTGCATATTGTAACAAATTCCTTGATCTGATTGACCCTGACCATTGAATGGTTTGGTAGTCCTTCTCCCCAGTGTCTCTTGTTCTCTACCATTGTCTACAAATAATTTGCTGTAAGGAAAACCTGGATCCCCAGGGTAGCTACCATCATACTGATAATGAGACAAATTACAACATTAGCCTGCTTGCTATTGATGGACATAACAGATTACTTGCCATATGCCGCTACTCATTGGCTAGTTAAACCTGACATAGAGTATTAATCATTAATTTAATGGTATAACCTTAAAGGTGTGAGGATACTTAATCTAATAAAGGCACCCTTCATTGTTTGGGCACTTCTTAATGATGCTGGATTTCACTGTACATTTGCCTTCAAGAGAAAAAAATGACCAGGTGATGTACCCAGTGATGAAAGAATCACAGAGGGATAAGGTATTGCAAAAATATGACAAGAAATCACTTCTCAGCCATAGCAACAACTGCCATCACACTTGCCTCCTATTATACAGCAAGAAAATGCAAAAATGAACTAGCATGTCAGTTAATGTAACATGTGGCAGCTATCATTTAGGCATTCTCTTGGCTTTTTATTATGTTTAGTAATGGAGAAATATGAGAATACACTTGGATACTTTGAATTTGTTGCTTACAAGTCCTTACACGACTTGTAAGCAACAAAAGCTAAAACACAAGAGTTTAATAATTGTAGGTGATGGTTTTTGACAGTTGTGTTTGCAAACTTTCCACCCACATCTCAGAATGTTTGCAATTGTTTAACTTTCAGTTTTTCTTGGACTCATAACCCTCACTTGTACCCTCAACTTCCAAGGAATAACTCACCTTATTTCTTTGAGTTTCATACCTGGTACAGTAAAAGTTTGAATTTGATTTATTGTCATATAACTACAGCCTGTTTGTGTAATAAGAAGTCTCTTCTTGTTCCAGAATGCACCAGTACACCACTTGAGGTAGGGATTATGCTTCTCCTAAACTGCATGAGGACAGTGACACGAAACAAGTCCGGTTTTATTCTCCTGGATGGCATAACTTATGTTGGTTCAAAGGTTCCAACTCCTTTCTGCTTGCCACTAATTTATGCTAAACAACTAAGTGTATTTTCTATTCAACCACAAAGAACCAGTTTTGGGAAAATATTTTGGCAGGAGAAATATGAGCAAATTAAAGCAATTTCAGGTTCTAGTAGATTAAGGTAAACCACTACAGGAAATAGCTGACCTACATTTTATCAGTTAACTTTCTGTTAATATATAAAATCATGTTTGATTGACCAATTCAGTGACATTGTTTGATGTTGCCTGGTAAGTAGTTTTTTTATACAACTTGGTCATAATAAACTTTGGTCTCAGAGGTTTTAAGCAATTTCACATAGGCATACAGGCATATTACAGTGGTTAGGGATGTCTAGTTGTTTTTTCTCATATCATATCAACATATATATATATATTATAGTATATAAGTGAAGCAGTAAATTTTATGGATCTCAATATATTTGCATCTGTTGTTTACTACCTTAGTTCCTTTAATTTTGGCACCCCTTTAATTTTTGCACACTTGGCCTGAGTGAAAATGAAAGGCATGCGAAAAGAGCTTATTTTAGTGCACTTCACTGTGCAAAAATAGAAGGGTGCACGAAATAGTGAAACAATAATTAAATAAGAACCATTTTGTATTTCATGGAAGCCGACTTGATGATAAAATGAAATAAAAAACAATGGCCAGCCTCAGCAACCCCTGCAAGCCTGGCAGAAAAAGCATGGTCAAGCCCAAGAAAGGTTTTTTAGTCTGTATATAATAAAAAACTTGGGGTTGGACCATATACAGTTAATGATGAAAGTCAATATTAAAAACGCTTTGTTCATTACTAAACGTTTTGGTGTCTCTATTACACCATGTTCACTAGCTAAGTGATTTCAAAAATTTTTGCATTTCTTCAAAATCTATAAAATTGCATAATCTCGAAAGCTCTGTCATTTCTTTATCATTATTTGCATAACTGCAAATAATGATAGAGAACTTCTTATTAAAGAGTCCTTGTTTGTTAAAAAACTCTCTCCTGTGTTGAATTTTAATGTTCAATCATATCCCCTTGAGCTTTTTTGAAACAGTTTTCTGTTTTTGTTAGCTTTCAAGATTATGTAATTTTATAGATTTTGAAGAAATGTACATTTTGAAATCATGTAAATTTTGAAGTGTGAATCACTAGTTGAATGTAGCTTCTACTTATCTGGTAGTGTAATGATTGTTGGAGCTCCACAGATGCAACCACAGACACTTGACCTCTTTCATTATTTTCATGAGATGTCCAATCCCTGTTTAGCAGTTACATATGCTGCAAATGGCTGCTATTTCATGAAATAATCGAGGGAGAGTTTCGTGGTTGGGCACTCATCCTGCCCCCTATTTGTCAAAGATTAGTAGTTTTGGTGTGTTTATCTCTCTGATATTTTCTAAGTGGGTTACCAACCAAGGCAGACAAGGCTTACCTAGGCCTTATCCCATGAGGTCCCAACTTATTATTTCAAGGACTTAGGATAGGCTAACAGGTTCTACAAGTTGGACAAGGAGTAACCAGGAGGTACAATATTTTTTAACATTTAATCAGGTGTATCACTTAAACTCTGGCTCAGTTTATGTAATTCTTTATTATTTTAGATCTATGGAAAGCACATCATGCGACTCTCCTATCAAGAGAGCTAAGCAGCATGGGAAAAGAAGAATAGAAGACAGCAGTGATGAAGAAAAAATGATAGATAAAGAACACAACATAAAAAGTGAGAAGAAATTAGGAAAAAATGAAAAACAGCCTAACAGTGTTAATGGCAGTAGTACCAATAAGTTAACTGATACAGAAGACAAATCACAAACCACAAAAGAACCATCCAGTTCAAGTAAGTGATAAGCAAAGGTACATAGATATAGGAGCTTTATAATTTCACGAGTAGTAAGTTGTTCAGAGGTAGATTTTGAAAGCTACTTCTGCAATCATAAAGCTGGTGGTGGGGCAGGTATCTCTCAATATATAGCTAAGGAAAAGCTTCTGATGCACAGCATGATGAAGGTCCAAAATCTAAAGCTTCCATAAGGTCAATAAAGTCAAAAAGTTTAATTAAGCTAGATTTGTTGTTTTTTTCTCTATTTTTTCTTTGTTGATATTTGAGCATTTGGAAACAATACATGGCATCAATAGCTTTTGTGTTAAGTGAGTTGTATGAATACATCAGACAATATATATTATATTATATTATATTATATTATATTATATTATATTATATTATATTATATTATATTATATTATATTATATTATATTATATTATATTATATTATATTATATTATATTATATTATATTATATTATATTATATTATATTGGCATTGCTCTAAGAGTATCAAATAGTTCTGTTGTAAGGAGTATTCAGTACTATTAAAACAGCCCCAAATATCTCACTCCTACCTGGCTTCGTGTCAGGTGGACACCCTTGAATTTTGTCTGTGTTGTTATGCGGAATTCTGTTAGTACAGGACAGAATGGCCTTATAGTAATAGTACTGACTTAACTCAAAGGTACTATGTATTAGTTAGTAGCTTACGCCTTATGGAGATAAAAATTGGTAGTTATTATCCACCCATTTTGCAACAGAGATAAAAGTGATTATAGAGCAGTACGTTTAGCAAACACTTACACTCATATGGTGATGATTGTAACAAGGATATTAAATTTATTTCTATTCCTTCCATGGCTCCAAGCAGAAAGAGACTGTTTGACTGCAAAAATAAAAAGATTAGAAACAAGAAAACGAAGCAATCCATTTTCTTGGGTACATCAGCAGTAAATCCAAACAGCTGCAACAACTCACTGCTAGTAATCTGGCAATGGAAAATCTCTCGAAACTTACCATTTATGACATAACAATACTCCTTTTATCACATAATATCATTGTTGTCATTAATAGTATTATTTTGTTAAGTAGATATCGCCTAAAACTGCCACTGCTTGGAGCAACAAATATCTTTTTAGTTCAAACCGACGATTTCAGAGAATACGCCTTTTTGCAGACTTTTGACTACCTGCTTTAATATTAGATTTTGACCTGAATTCAATGTTATTACAAATTGACTTAATTGATTTTGTTAGATATGGTTTGGTAGAATTACACGTCGGGTTCGACTAGTTATGTGTTTTTTCAATCTAATCTCCAGCGAAAGATGCTAAAAATAAAAGGAGGAAGACGAAACATGCAGATAAGAGTAGTGCTGAGGTAAAGGAGGTAAGGAATAATCGTAAGTTTTTAAGATATACATCAGTATTAGGCAAATATTTTGCTTTCGGGGCGAAGGTAAAAACGTTCTGAGCCTAACTTTGTAAATGTTTTTGTGATTATGACCTTGCGGTGGCACCTTATAAACGACATTGACAATGTATAGTGTATTTTGAAATGCTATAGATAGTTTGTAAGGAACTGGCCCCCTGTTGTTGTCGGTTTAAAGGGGAAAAAACAAGAATTGCACCCTGGGAAGACTGCAGCATTTTGGCTTTATATCTTTATATGCCGACTTCTTTACTATATATATATATATATATATATATATATATGTGTGTGTGTGTGTGTGTGTGTGTGTGATTACTAACGTATGCAAATAAAAAAATGAAAGAAATTTGGGGAGAAATATTCGCTGAGGCGAAGGAATGTTATGCAATATTAATTTGAGAGGAATAGAATTGCTTTTGGCTTCAAACGAATAAGTTGGTCTACTAGAAAAGGAGCATAACGAAAGTATTTAATTTAGACACTTTTTCTAGGGTATACTAAATTATACTTGTAGTTTTATTACACTTTGTTTTAACCCATTACAATTTTTGCAGGAATTGTCACCTGAAATTGCTCCTGTTGTTGATACAAGTCCCGGAAATACTAAGGTTGAAATGCAGAAGGAAAAGCGGAAAACAACTTCATCTTTTTTTGGTATGTTTTTAGTCCTTTTCTTATTTTTTTTTTAATATCTAAAACTGGAAAGTTGGGGGGGGTGTACGTTTTTCCCTTTCCTAATTTACGAAAAAGATGGTTTTTATGGATAAAGAAACTATGCGGAAAATGCCACAGAGTAATGAGAGTGGCCGTAGAGTTAACCACCTTTTGTTCATGGATGATCTGGAGCTTTATGCTCTTAGTATGAACTGAACACTCTCATCCACACAGTGGGAATTTTCTCTGATGACATTGGGATGACGTTTGGTCTGGACAACTGTGGTATTTTGGTTCTTGAGAGGGGCAATCTGAAGAAAACTGACGGAATTGGACTTCCAAACGGGGAAACTGTGAAGCTAGTGGATGAGGAAGGGTACATGTACCTGGGAGTATATCAGTTGGTGGGAGCACTGCATGGGAAGATGAAGGACCTCATACGGACAGAATACTACGTGAGGGTGAAATTACTGGCCAGATCCAAACTGTATGTAGGGAACCTGATTTTTGCCATTAATGCATGGACAGTAAGAGTCATTCGGTACAGTAGAGGTATTCCGAAATGGGGAAAGAAAGAACTAGAGAAGATGGACACAAGAGCTCGAAAGACCTTACGATAAATGGGGCTTTGCAACCCAGAAGCAGTGTCAAGAGGTTGTACGTGAAGAAAGCCGAAGGTGGAAGAGGAATGTTGAGTGTGAAAGATGTAGTGACGTCTGAACGGAACAGCCTGGCTGAGTATCTTGAAGGAAGTGATGTGTGGTTGCTGAAGGAAGTGGAAAGGCAGGGTATTGTGAAAGGGGGAGAAGGGGCTTAGGAGTACAAACGAAGAGTAGAGCAGGAGAGACGCGTACAGTTTCATGATGCAGCTATCCACGGAAACTTCCTTAGAGGAGTTGAGGGGATTGCCCATCCAAGGTCGATCGATTGGATAAAAAGCGGATATTTAAAGAAGGGAACAGAAGGTCTCATCTTTGCAACACAGGAAAAAGCTTTGTCAATACGATCAGTTGGAGCCAAAAGTCACCACGAACAAATCTCTCCTCTATGCTGCTTGTGTGGATTGAAACATGAAGATGCCATGAAGATTGCAGGTGGGTGCAAAGTACTGGCCAAAGGCCAGTTTATTGTCAGATACGAACAAATTGCACTCAGAGTGTATTGGGAGTTCGAGCTGGTTCGAGCACACCCCAGAGAATGTGGTGCCAGTGGGCGATGGCAATGTTGTTCTATACTGGAACACGGTTTTGTCGACGGATCGCCGAATCAGGCATAACAAATCAGTCATCTCCATCCACGATAAGCGTGAGAGAACCTGGACGTTCATTGATGTTGCAGTGCCAATGGGTGTTCAGGTTGTGATCAAAGAGCGGGAGAAGCGAGAAAGGTATTCAACTTTGCAGGAGGAGCCTGAGCGCATGTACCGAGAAAAAGTGACCATTGTACCGGTGATAGTTGAAGCCATGGGAACATTACCACCTGGACTATTCGAAGCATTCGAAACATTGCAGACCCCTAACATCGCTGCAAGTGCTCAGATTTCAGCACTTTGCTCAGATTTCAGCACTTTTTGGGACCGCATTAATCTTACGCCGAGTTCTGCGTCTCTGAGGTCCTGGTACGGACTTGAGACGCAGGCATACTTATCCTAGGTTACCTAGTAACGCAGTAGCGTGAACACACACACACAAAATATTGTTTATCGCTTACTCGTGTAGCGTATGTTTTTGTTGTTTTATTTTGCAGTATTAATTGCGTTAACGATACAACTATCTAATAATAATAATAATAGAAATGTAACAATAATAATGTAATAAATATTATATATAATATAATAATAATGGAAAAGAGACTGGGTAAGAAACTGCATTTCATAACAAAAGGGAAACATAAAGAGGACAAAAGGGTGCATTCAATATGATGCTACTTCCGTTAACTTTGGAGCATTGAGGCTATGTTCATTTCCGGTAATATTTGTATAGAAGCATTATCTGTAATCGCTGACTCCTACGAAATGGAATATAACCAATTTTATGATGGAATCAACTGGAAAACGTAGGGGTGATAAGGTAGGCGAGTGGCTTTGCATTTTCGATCAAAATCACGATGGAAAATGATAATCTTATTTGAACTGTCTGGAAATAAAAAGGTCGACAAATAATCTTTTTGAAACTTGAATTGACGAAAATATATTTTTTTTACAACTGCGATGTAACCTGTTTAGATATTATTAAATAAATAAACAAATAAATCAATCAATAAATAAATAATAAAGCAATCACAATGGTGCAAAGTGATTGCATTTTAAATAACTTGTACTGGAGCGCCCTAATCGATTTTTCTCTACATTAGTTTCAAAAATTCATTTAATATACAAACAAATTGTATTACTGCTGTTGACAAAATAACGTACCACAAAAACTGTTGATGAGACAAAAGTATGGATAAAATCCATGATTACAGTCTGAGGTCAGTAATGAAGCAAGATTCTCTAATTCAGTATTGACTGTAAAAAAGAACTAGGTTTTGTAAGAATTCCATGCCACACTAATCCTGATCAATCCATAAATCTATGGGTACGTTCCATGATTACAGCTTAAGGTCAGTAATGAAGCAAAACTTTCTAATTCGGTATTGAATATAAAAAAAACCCTAACTTTTTCCAGTGCATTGTTGAGAAGTAGTTCAAAGACTTCACAAATGACAAAATCAATAAAAACATGAAAAGACATTGTTTTTTGTTACAAGAATATTAGTAGAAAGATTGTATTTTCCTGGTTCTTTAGTTTTCATTATCTTGAAAATCAACAGTAGGAGCTTTTTGAACAAGTCACACTTTGATAAACAGTTATAATCCTTCCAAGTGAAATAAACCAATCAAATATTAGTATAGCATTTTCAACATAAACACGTCAAAGATGATCGAAAGTAAGAGTTGTCAATTTGGGAGGACAAGGGATAAATACATAATTAGCATCTCTACCTATAAATCCTGCTTTAAGTATTACCAAAGTAGATGGCGTAAAACCATGTGCCCCTACTGGAGATACGATTTCCATAAACATACCTGTCCAATTTTATATGTATTGTACATAGGACGCCCCCCCTCCCCAGTGAGTCAGCAGGACAGCTACCCTAATATCAAAGAAGCACTTTAATAAAAATTTTAGGACGATCGTCTAGTCATTGTTATCAATCTATCCAAGGGCTTAATAGGATAATTTCCTCTTTACTTAATGCAAGTTTTCTTGAACTGAAAAAAAAGCAACCTGGAAATGAATACAGCCCACAAGCTCAGAGTATCAATAAACCATAACATTGTCTATAGTTCTAACCGTATTTCTTATCCATTTTCTTATCCATTATATTTGATTTTATCTTTCCATACTTTCTCTTGTTTTGTTAAATAAAATTAAACAACCATTTTTTATTTTTCTACCTACAGGAACAGGTAAACGACCTCTGAAAGATGATGATCCGTCAGGTGGTGATTTGGACAAGTCTCCCAAGTATGAACAATTATGTCATATATTTCAACTGATAATATTTCCCCTTATTTTCTAAAATTATTAAAAATTAGTCAAGTATTATTTTTGTATTAACGTATTATATTATAGTATATTATAATATATTGTATTATATTATATTATATTATATTATTTTATATTATATTATATTATATTATATTATATTGTATTATATTATATTATATTATATTTATTATATTATATTATATCATTATGTTATATTATATTATAGTATATTATAATATATTGTATTGTATTATATTTGTTATATTATATTATATTATATCATTATATTTATTATATTATATTATAGTATATTATAATATATTGTATTATATTATATTATATTAAATTATATTATATTATATTTTATTATATTTTATTATATTATATTATATTTTATTATTTTATATTATATTATATTATATTATATTATATTATATTGTATTATATTATATTATATTGTATTATATTATATTGTATTATATTGTATTATATTATATTATATTTTATTATGTTATATTATATTTTATTTTATTACCTTTATTTTATTATATTATATTGTACTATATTATATTATATTTTATTATATTTTATTATATTGTATTATATTATATTATATTATATTATATTATATTATATTATATTATATTATATTATATTATATTATATTATATTATATTATATTATATTATATTATATTATATTATATTATATTATATTATATTATATTTTTTTATATATTACATTACTTGGGCTACGCAATTAATGGAGGTTGGGAAAATGAAAGAGCTGCAACTAGGAGAGTAAGATTAGGGTGAAAGACATTAACACTCTTTTTTCAGTACTTTGTGAAGAAAATTGCATTTGGAGCCTCAAGGGAAGAATAAACAGCATGTTTAAAAAGTGTCATGATATATGGATGTGGAACATTGTGAGGTCAGATATGGGAAGTATTTTTAGAAGAGCTGAAAGACGTATATCTCGAAAGATGTGTGAAATGAAGGTGGCTGATAGGATGAACTTGAAAAAACTAAAGAAAAGATTGGTGCTGAAGGATATAATTGTTAAAACTAAGAAAAGTAAGTTTGAGGTGATTTGGTCGTCTTCTGAAAAAAGATGATGACTAGTGTATTAAATAGGCATAAAACGTTGAAAGTAAAAACAGTAGAAGAGAATGAATGGCCAAGTTGATGTGGAAAGTAATGATAAAAAGGTATGTGCTAAAGTTGCTTTGGATTTTGAGGATAAGCATGTTTGGGTCAGGTAGAGAAAGCACCAAATTATGAAAGGAAAGTCATTATGCCTCAAAATGGGGAAAAATCCAAACTATAATCAAATGGTTATATATATACGCAATCTGCAGACAGTACTGTTTCGCCCTTTGTGGGCTCATCAGTGCAGCACAGAGCTTCTGAGACATAACTCTCTGGCCATATTGCCGGAGCAAACACAACTTAAAGAGTTATTGTGGGATCCTGTCAGAGTGCTCAAACCATGCGCAGTGAGCATTGCATTACGCTAACAACAGGTTCCCAAATCTCAGACAGAGTGATATATATATATATATATATATATATATATATATATATATACCATAATGACATGTCAAATTCTTCAGTGAATTACATTTACCTTCTTATGCATAGTTGGTAAAAATTGACGATTTAGAAAAATATACTGCAAAAAGTATGCAGGGAAAAAAAAGCAGAAAATGCTATTTTACCATTTTTGGTTTGTATGATGATACGTTTATGATACTGAATCCTCGAACTTGAATGGTTTTAAAATCAAGAAATTATCTTGTGATCTATTAAATGCAATTTCACTGAAGATTCAGGTTTACTAAACCACATTGTACTTGTTGGTTTTCTGTCCATGTGAATTTTACATGGAAATGTTGCACCAGAATTATACAAACTAGAAGCAGTAATTTTTAATAGAACCTTTTGGCGGGTGTTTTTGCTAAATTTAATGAAAGCGTAGATAATAGCACAAACGGAGATTTTGTTCATTTGGGTATAGTAAATTTGATTTTAAAGAGCTAAGGTTTTTTTTGTGTGTGTTAACGTCATTTTCCCCCAGTATCTGGGGCTCAGACTGTGCCCTTCACAGGGACTTGGATTTGGCAGTGAGGAATTTCTTGACCGGATGCCCTTCCTGACGCCAACCAATGACTTTCTCTTTTGTGAATTTCCACAGTCGCCCGCTCGGGGAATCGAACCCGGAATTCCTGGTTACGGTGCAGTTGCACTAACCATTAAGCCACGGCTCCTCTTTAAAGAGCTAAGATAAGTAATTTAATCTTTGACTGGAGTTAGTGACAAATAACTTGTTGCTGGGCCGTTATTGCCTGCTGTACAATGGCAATAGATTTTTGCAATATTTTGTATTAATATTGGTCAATGCCATTAATCTGGTAGGTCGAGGTCATTTTCAAAAGTGTCTCATTTTTTTCTGCAGGAATGTTGTAAAAAACACAAATGAGAAAAAGAGTACTGAAATAGATGCAAATTTGTATTCACCAGATAAACTGAATTATGATCCAATAAAAGATGCATGTTGGAAAAAGGGTGAAAGGTTAGCCCATTTAATTGTTAACTGATATATATTTTATCGATGCCTTCTCGCCGATAGCTTAAAACTGTTACTGTTGCCTTATGAGGTAGGAAAGAGTTGGATGGATTTCACTGTAAACCAGATTTTGCTTAGTGGTTCTTCCTCCTCCCTATTTTGACAGTGAAACGGTTATTTCAGGCGTAAATAAGTGCTTGGGAATCGAAAGATGGTAAAATTGGGATTATCTGTCCGATTTCTTGTTTTGGCAGTAATTTTTTTGGTTTAATTTTTTTACTTTTAACTTTATATGGAAGCTTATTGGTGGGGAAAAAATCGTAGATCATATAGTACATATAATACTTGATAGGATATACAGTATTGGGTGGTTTTTTTTATAAGTTTTAATCATATTGGTCATGTTTTGGGTACCTTGTTGATGAAGTATTAATGTCTAGTGGAAAGAGAATGAGCTAAATAGAGGGTTAGGGTATATTGTAGAATATGGATTATAATTATGAAATACCTCACTTTTTCTCTACTCTTTTCTCCTCAGTTTTATGTAACATATTGCCAGAACAAGTAATTGTTGTCAATTGATGATATTTAAATGTCAGCCTGGTACAGCAGGTAATGATGTGAACTAAAAAAATAATTTGGGAACCCAGAAACACCATTAGAAGGAAAAATAGTTAAAAAAATTTCAATTAAAAGTGATCCATACTTACAGAGGTTACAGTAACTAAACCGGAATAATTTATTCTAACAGTTTCCACTGTGAAATGATTTTTACTTTCAGTAAACATTTTCAATTTTCTAGTTATTTCCAACCATTGAGCTGTTACAGTTCCAAGGTTTTGTTTATATCATATGATATGTATGTAACGTTGGGTGTTTCGCACACCCCGGAAAGCATGAGCTACTCAGTGAACTTACGTGCTTATTTTATTCATTTGAAAATGAAGTATTACACCTGATCTATACAAATTTACTTCTTAGAATTACAGTCGCAGAGTTTGTTCAGTTTTGTTTTGCTTTTTCGTATTCTTATTTTTATTGGTCTTATTATTAACTCTATCAATTTGTCAACAGCAAGGCATTACTTCCATACAATAACAGTGGTCTAGTCAGCAATTTAAACACTTACACTATTACCTTCTTATACTATTACACTTATACTATTACCGTCGATATACGTTTGGCAGTGATCATTAAAAATAATTTCCATTGGCACCATGCCATTTCCACACTTACCTCGATTGTTGCCTCTCAAACACTCCTTTCTCTTTCACTGACTTCAGGTATTTGGATTCATGAATCTGGTTTAATCCAGCTTCTTTGAGTTCTTTGACATTGATGCTATTTTTCTTTAACAGATACCTTTAGTCCAGTCTTTGGATGTCTTCACATTTAGTCTTCTTTTTTCTAGACTTATCTGCCATAACAACTAACGTTTCTTTTCTTTTTCTGATGCAAATTTTAGTAATTTGCATTAATTAGTTTTCACGAAAGATCTGCCATTATTCTTTTAGTCACAACATCCGAAGGTATACTAAACAGAACTAGGCTGAGAACGTATCCATGTTGTAGCCTAGCTTCTGCTTACAAATTCCTGACTACTTTAAGTGTACAAACTTTCGCGAGCAGAAACTTTCGCGAGGTCGGAAAATCGCGAAATTTAGGACATTTACTTTCGCGAATTTAACGAAAAAATTCATTCCGCGAGCATAAACTTTCGCGAATTAGGGGTTTCAAAATATTTCGCGAACATAAACTTTCGCGAATGAGGCAAATTGGGAAAAAAATTTAAATAAATCTTCAATTAACACAACAGTTCTTTTTCACTTATAATGAATACCGTACTAAAAAATATGTTACAAAGAAAATATCTATTTTAAGCTTCATCAAATAAATTGAAAGCGTTTCTTTCTTCGTATGGCGCGACCCATTCTTCGTCATTTTCATCCTCGCTTTCGTCATGATCAAAGTTCTTGTCATTGTGTCCGATTAAAGAAAGCTCTTCAATTGTGAGACAGGCAATAGCGATCATGCGTAGACGACTAGCCTCAACAACATCCTCTGCATCATTCATCATCGGATCAAGCTGCTCAAAAGGATCGATAGAGGGAAGATTTTGCAATCCTAAATCAATTGCATCCTTAATTCCCGACGAAACCCATCCGCTGGTGATAATCTCCTTTCCCTTTGCACTGGTCATTTCATTGTAGAAATCGATTATCCAGCCTGCTTGTAGAGGCTTTAGTGTGGTTAGCTGGAGCTTGATTTTTACGTCATCCAATGGAACGTTTGACGCAAGTTGCTTTGAAATTTGTGCCGAATACCAATTTGAAAATTTTCCCTTCAGAAATCTTTTACAGTATCCATTCACTGTCAGATCTAAGGGCTGATAAAATTTCGTCATGTTTTTGGGGACATTCACAAGTAGGATGTTGTTATCGAGGTATTTGTTGACAACATCTTCGGTCATTTGCCCCGTAAAGGCATCCATGATCANAAGTCGCCAACCTCCTCGCAAGAAACAAAAACAATTGGATATCAGAACTTTATTTGCTGGAGCAGCAAACCAACGTAAGGACAGAGGGAATGACGGAAATAACAGTGGCAGTGGTAGCAAAGAGAATGGAACTGATATAATTGAAATTGATTGATTTGAAATGATTGCATTAATCAAGCTTATACCCTGTTATTTTATAAAAGGCTTATCCTTGTTACTTTCGAAGAAAAAAAACATAAAAATTTAGCAAAAATATAAGGTTTTAATTTTTTTTTTCGCGAGCATAAACTTTCGCGAATTGAGGTCAAAAGTTTTTTTCGCGAGCATTTACTTTCGCGAGTTGCCCTTTCAAGAATTTTCAAAGACATTTACTTTCGCGAAAAAGGCCAAAATTCGCGAAAATCGCGAAACTTTCTGTTCGCGAAAGTTTGTACACTTAAAGTAACCTACTTTAGTTAACTTTAGTTTTTTCTCCACTATACAGGGAATTTACCACTCATACCGTCTTTTCAGGGGTGTTTTTTTCCGCAAACAAAAGTATATCAGGTCACTAGGTACTCTGCGCCTACCCTTTTTAATGCGAATTAATATGAAAAATAGGCTTTTCCCCCTTTTCAGGTGTTTGTGTTGCATTTTCTTATCAATATCTGTTTATTAGTTTCCTGATTTTGTTTTCCATCAGTCTGATTCCTCTGTTTTTATTCAACATTATTGGATAACCTTTTGCATACTGGAACAATCTTACATTTTGCTCAGTTCTTTGGAATGCATTCATCATTCCAAGATTTATTATTTCTCCGAAACAACCTGTTCTGTTTTCCATCAATCCAATAACTTTATTTACGATATCAGATGAGTTTGTTGGTTTTCTGTTTTTCATCATGCTTAAAGTTCTCTTTACCCCCTTCTCCCTCCCTCCATCGTGGAGAATACCTCTTCCGTTTGACCTTCTTCCTCATTAGGTCGCTTTAACTGTTCTCTACCATTGTCATTATTAAGCAAGTTGACCTTCTCTTAATTGATCATCAGTTTCCTCCTCATGTTTCATACATTTCATTCTTCCGGTGACATTTTGTTTGGTTGATCTCACTTTTACCATTTTAATGATCGCCTTTTCTTTATGCTTCGTCTTTTTTACGACATTCTCTTTGCATTCCAACAGCTTTCTTAGCTGCCTCCTTACACGGTCAATACTTCAATTGGCTTTGTTCATCTTTCATCATTTGCCATTCATTGTACAGCCTCATGTACTTAAATATTTCACCACCAATTCTCTTGCCCACGATATTTCCAACTTTATTGAATTTACATCTTTGTTCTGCTGCTGCCATTTCATATCTCGTTCTATTAGTTCATCAATCATCAGGATTGTAAATATCTGAGTGGCCTCTCTCAACTCTTTCTTTATAAATATTTCCTATCATGTTTTCATTTCGCCTGTAATATATATCATTTTAAATTCCATAATTTGGCTTTCTTTTTGTTATTTTTAGTTTGATCTTTGTTTTAAAACCTATCTTAACACCAGTCATTTGTAATTAATGGTGAATTAATGAACATTCTCCTCGAATCATTTAAGTGTTGACTACTATAACTTTTTTGTCTTTCCCTGTCGGGATGTAGTCAATCTGAACTTCATGACTCCCACTCCCACTCCCATACCTGAATGGGAAGGAAAAGGGATGTAGTCAATCTGAACTTCACGACTCCCACTCCCACTCCCACTCCCATGCCTGAATGGGAAGGAAAAGGGATGTAGTCAGTATGACCTTCATGACTCCCACTCCCACTCCCATACGTGAATGGGAAGGAAAAGAGATATAGTCAGTATGACCTTCATGACTCCCACTCCCACTCCCATACGTGAATGGGAAGGAAAAGGGATGTAGTCAGTATGACCTTCATGACTCCCACTCCCACTCCCATACGTGAATGGGAAGGAAAAGGGATGTAGTCAGTATGACCTTCATGACTCCCACTCCCACTCCCATACGTGAATGGGAAGGAAAAGGGATGTAGTCAGTATGACCTTCATGACTCCCACTCCCACTCCCATACGTGAATGGGAAGGAAAAGGGATGTAGTCAGTATGACCTTCATGACTCCCACTCCCACTCCCATACGTGAATGGGAAGGAAAAGGGATGTAGTCAGTATGACCTTCATGACTCCCACTCCCACTCCCATACGTGAATGGGAAGGAAAAGGGATGTAGTCAGTATGACCTTCATGACTCCCACTCCCACTCCCATACGTGAATGGGAAGGAAAAGGGATGTAGTCAGTATGACCTTCATGACTCCCACTCCCACTCCCATACGTGAATGGGAAGGAAAAGGGATGTAGTCAGTATGACCTTCATGACTCCCACTCCCACTCCCATACGTGAATGGGAAGGAAAAGGGATGTAGTCAGTATGACCTTCATGACTCCCACTCCCACTCCCATACGTGAATGGGAAGGAAAAGGGATGTAGTCAGTATGACCTTCATGACTCCCACTCCCACTCCCATACGTGAATGGGAAGGAAAAGGGATGTAGTCAGTATGACCTTCATGACTCCCACTCCCACTCCCATACGTGAATGGGAAGGAAAAGGGATGTAGTCAGTATGACCTTCATGACTCCCACTCCCACTCCCATACGTGAATGGGAAGGAAAAGGGATGTAGTCAGTATGACCTTCATGACTCCCACTCCCACTCCCATACGTGAATGGGAAGGAAAAGGGATGTAGTCAGTATGACCTTCATGACTCCCACTCCCACTCCCATACGTGAATGGGAAGGAAAAGGGATGTAGTCAGTATGACCTTCATGACTCCCACTCCCACTCCCATACGTGAATGGGAAGGAAAAGGGATGTAGTCAGTATGACCTTCATGACTCCCACTCCCACTCCCATACGTGAATGGGAAGGAAAAGGGATGTAGTCAGTATGACCTTCATGACTCCCACTCCCACTCCCATACGTGAATGGGAAGGAAAAGGGATGTAGTCAGTATGACCTTCATGACTCCCACTCCCACTCCCATACGTGAATGGGAAGGAAAAGGGATGTAGTCAGTATGACCTTCATGACTCCCACTCCCACTCCCATACGTGAATGGGAAGGAAAAGGGATGTAGTCAGTATGACCTTCATGACTCCCACTCCCACTCCCATACGTGAATGGGAAGGAAAAGGGATGTAGTCAGTATGACCTTCATGACTCCCACTCCCACTCCCATACGTGAATGGGAAGGAAAAGGGATGTAGTCAGTATGACCTTCATGACTCCCACTCCCACTCCCATACGTGAATGGGAAGGAAAAGGGATGTAGTCAGTATGACCTTCACCACTCCCACTCCCACTCCCATACGTGAATGGGAAGGAAAAGGGATGTAGTCAGTATGACCTTCATGACGCCCCCTCCCACTCCCATACGTGAATGGGAAGGAAAAGGGATGTAGTCAGTATGACCTTCATGACTCTCACTCCCACTCTCATAAGTGAATGGGAAGGAAAAGGGATGTAGTCAGTATGACCTTCATGACTCCCACTCCCACTTCCATACGTGAATAGGAAGGAAAAGGGATGTAGTCAGTCTGACCTTCATGACTCCCGCTCCCATACGTGAAAGAGAAAGGAGAGGAATGTAGTCAGTCTAGCCCTCATGACTCCCACTCGCATACTGAATGGGAAGGTAACGGGATGTAATCAGTCTGACCTTCATGACTCCCACTCGCATACGTGAATGGGAAGGAAAAGGGATGTAGTCAGCCTGACTAAATATGTTTCTACAACGGATCTTTCTTAAAATCACCTTCCTAGTCTTAAATGTATCCGTCTGTAGGATCCCGTTGTTGTACTGAGCGTTATGCAAGTAGGCCTAATAATCCTTAATAAAGTATTTGTTTTTTTTATCTTTAAAATGTAATTTATGTGTTTCTCATAAATAGGTGATGGAAATGTTACTGTTTTTGCTCTTGATCTGATGTTTGCATGCATAATCATTTTTTAAATTGATGGGAAATGTCTATTTGAAGTAACTGTTGTCTTACAGGGTTCCTTACCTCGCGCTCACACGAACTTTCCAGATAATCGAAGATATTTCAGCAAGGTATGATATTTTTATTTCTTTCAGTTTATCCCCAGTTTATGTTTCTGTGTAGCCAACGCTGTTGGGTTTGTTACCCTACCCGTTTTCAACGAAGGAGCAAAGCGCCTTCAGTTATTGAATTTTTAAAAGTATTTTAATATTTTTACAAAGAATGGAAGAGAAAGGGATGCTAGTACTGATATTTACTTGTCATTTTCAACTTGTGGACATATGAAGTAATCGAAACGAATAGATTGCCAGCAGAAGTCACTGACAAAGAAAACAGGAGAGTTTTGAGATGAGTAATACTCTCGCCCCAAATTTGTGTCTAAGTAACTTGGAATCGTGGCATCATGAACATTTACTGTCAGATTATTTTATTTAAGCTTAAAATTAAAACATCTTGCTGTCTAAAATCTGCTATATTATGAAATTCGCTCAAATAGGTCTTTAATTTTTTTCTGATGGGGTGGTTTTTAGATGGAACTACTTTAAAAGACCAAAGAAAATAGTTACATAAAATTAAACTACAGTACTCCCCCCCAATAACGAACACACTCACGGGGAAATTATAATGTTCGTTATTGGGAGGGAGCCGTTATTTGGGGGGACCAAATTTTTATGTACTTTCTTTTTCTTTCTTCTCTGCTTTACTTGTGTCAAGCATATTAAAAATAAAAATCACACAAAAAGTACTTTACAATTGTAACGAGCAAATATAGTGCATATTATGAAGTAAACAAAGAGGTCGAACAGGATACAGTAGACTTAATCACTAAGGGTAAAAAAAACTAGAGAATCAAATGCTTGTCATAAAGATTTTCTGAAGCACTACAACAATGAGAAAGATATCTCATTTCTTCATAAAGTCAGTCATTCGCAGCTGCTTTTGTGGAACGATAGTGGTAGCGGCTTCGATCATGTGCCTGGCTTGAAATAACACAGCCAAGAGTTCAGTGTTTCCCCTGGCGGAAGCGTACTCAACGCATTTTGAGATACAGGCTGCTGCCTCAATCCTCGTTGGTGGTGGTGAAGTGGTATCGGGATCGTCATCCTCATCACTTGGGGTGTTCGTACTGGACGGTAGTTCTGTACTTATATCCTGCAAAGCTTCAGACACCTCAAGACCATCATCCATGCCACAATATTCCTCCATGGTGATGTTCTCTTGGTCCAGCAGCGCTTGCTGTCCATCAGTTAGAGCTGGAAGAGGTTGTGGAGCTGGTGCAGGTGCTTCCTCATCTGTGGCCCTTGAAAAGCCACACTTTGCAAAGCATTTCGTGATCGTGGAGTCAGTCACTGCATTCCACGCGTTTCTGACCCACATGACTGCATCAAGCATGTTGACCGCCTTGGCGATGTCAGTTGCAGACTTCCCAGCATCTATCTCGCTAAGCACTCTGGTTAGGAGGCTCTTACGGTAGATGAGCTTCACTGCCTGGATAATGCCGGCATCACATGGCTGGAGAACGCTTGTAGTGTTTCGTGGCAGAAATCGCAGGTTGATGTTCGATAGTTGTATGTCAGGGTGTGCTGCACAGTTATCTACAAAAAGCAGGATGTTTCGTGACTGTAATCTCATTGAGTTGTTTATCTTCTGGAGCCACTCTTTAAACAAATCTCCCGTCATCCAAGCTTTTTTATTTGCAGCATATTTTACTGGAAGGGTTCCTTCCCTACCACGAAAGCAGTGCGGCCTCTGACTTTTGCCTATTATGAATGGTGTTAGTTTCTCACCCAATGCTGAACAGCATAGGAGGACTGTTATCCTCTCTTTCGCTTTTTTGCCTCCTGTACTCTTTTCTTTCTTCTCTGTTAGTGATCTGGTTGGCAATGCACGGTAGAAAAGGCCAGTTTCGTCGGCGTTGAAGATATCACTCAAACCGTAACCGTCACAGATAGAAGGTAGCCGCTTCTTCCAGTCCTCTATCACCTCATTGTTTACGTCGGCAGCTTCCCCAGCGAGTACGGTTAGGCGCACGTTGTGGCGACACTGCCACTTATACAACCAGCCATTGGAGGCTGTGAAGCTCTCATATCCAATTTCTGTTGCGATCTTTTTTCCTTGCTCTTGGACAAGCTTTCCTGACACTGGAATGTTGTTGGCTCTAGCTTTCCGGAACCAGTGCCAAACGGCATCATTTACATCATCGTATGTAGCCTTCCTTATCTTAAGCTGCTTCTGTCCTGCCCTTCCCTCTCCGGTTTCCCATAAACGTAAAATATCAGCTCGGCTGCTCAAGACACCTTGAATTTGTGTCCTTCCTACTTTGAATCTAACACATAAATCCTTCAGAGTGAGTTCTGGGCTTTCTTCCTTTAATCTGATAACTTTCACTTTTTCTTCTAACGTTAAACACTTGCGCTTCGACATTTTCACTGCAATTGAACGTATTAGTCGATTCACCAAATAAAAGTTTATTATCACAGGAAACGAGCAGTGTTTCTAAAACGGAGTGGCGACATCGTTAATGCAATATGTGCACTGTAAAAACCACCCACTCAGTCTACAAATGTTTGGTTTCGATTGTTAGCTTTGCGAATAAATGGACGCATCATTAGCAAATGTCATCAATCAATGATAAAATTTGTGGAGAAGTACCTGTCATTTTTGTTGTCTCACACCTTTTTCAACGCCAACTGACAGGAACAATACGCAGTTACAATTATTCAAGTGAGGCAGCTACCGTAATTTGGAGGGAAATTTCACTTAGGGGCACGATTTAGTGTTCGTTGTTCGGGTTACGGGGGGATCGTTATTCGGAGGGACGCTTTAATGAATTATTCATGGAAAAAGTTGCGGGCATAGAAAATCGCTCGTTATAGAGAGGGAACCGCTATTTGGGGGGATCGCTATTGGGAGGGAGTACTGTATTTAATATGGAATTTACAAAAAACATGTTTTACATACATATATATAATATTACATATATCTCGAAATTTTTAAAAATGATTTATAGCCACCTAGGAAAAACAACTCCAACTTGTTAAACGTTTCAATTTCATATATATATATATATATATATATAGTTTTAACGTCATTTCCCCCAACAATTGGGGCTCCGACGGTGCCCTTCAGAGGGACTTTGATTTGGCTGTGAGGAATTACTTGGCCGGATGCCCTTCCTGACGCCAACCAGTGGCTTTTCTTTTTTAAAGTTCCGCATTCTCCTCGCCAGCTCGGGAAATCGAACACGGAACCTCCTGGTTACTGTGCAACTGCAATACATTAACCCACGGCTCCTCATACATATATATATATATATATGTTTACTGAAAACTTTACTAAAAAGGTAACATTACTGGGGTAAGGTCATTACTATATGTAATATAGGACCACTATATAGAATTACATTTTGAAATGCATTTCTCTTTTTTTTAAAGGTTGAAGATTATGTCTGTTCTAACCAACTTTTTTCGGTCAGTCATAGTGCTCACCCCAGAAGACCTTGTTCCTTGCGTGTACCTTTGCTTAAACAAGGTAAGAGAATAAAAATCTCTGAATGGATTTAATCACTGGTATTCCTTACGTTTCTTTGTTCAATATAGAGCGCCCAAGGTGGCATCAGGGGGTAGGATGGGTCAGATGTTTTCAACAATCACATTTCTTTTTGTGGACCACAGTATTTGAGTATTTTAAGGAAAGGGTAACCGGAGACTAGACCTGAACATCAAGGGCAAATTCTTTGGTAGAAGTAAGTGGCTTAAAAAGATAGGTTAGTTACAGTAATTGTGATCTGACTTAAACCTAAAACACCTGGAAATCAGCTATCAATTAAGCACTTGGTGACGTGTGCAAATCTAATTTTTGATAAAAGGATATTGATGATGTTGTGAGAATTTTGATAATGAGGGTATTTATGGCTCTGAAAAGTTATATGAATAATTTTCACCCATACTTAGATAGTTGATGATTAGCCGATATTTTTGTTATTATGTTCAAACAATGAATCGAGAAAGAAGATTTCAAAACTATGTTAAAGAAAACTAATTTTTATATGTAAGTTGCACCGAGCGTGGTTTAAATCATGGACTCAAAAGGAATCGAAGCAGAATATATATTTTTGACCCATACTCAGATGAGTGTCAATTAGCCGATATTTTTGTTATTGTTTTCAGAAACCAAATGAATTTCAAAACTTTATTGAAGAAAACTGTGTTTAAGTAGGACCGAGTAGGATTCGAACCAGTGACCATGACTGGTATGGGTTTTGGGTCGTGTTTTAATGGTAAGGAACCGTGCAAGGCATAATGTTACTAAATATAAGTAAACGTGAAGAAATGGCAAGGGAAAAAAGGAAGGTTAAGTCAAGAGATGAATTAACGTTTGGCATAAAAAATATTTAAGTCATGCGATGTAGAAAAGGACTCAGAACCAAAGGATTCCACAGCCTTGTAGTACATGGAATACCGGTTTACTTGACCTTTTCAGCCATCACAGTCGGATTTTTTAAGCAAAGCAATCTTTTCACTGATTCTGCCATTTAAATTTGGTACTAATTTGTAGTACTCCTACCACTATCTTTTACGCAGTGAAGACTCAAAGTAGATGGTGAAAAGACAGCCGCTTAAAGCATCTCTTTGAGGTGATCCAATGTTAGTAGCAAAAGGTGCAGACTCTACGGTTGAAGAAGATTTTATTTCTATTGTTGTGTTACTGAGTAGATACTGAATCATTCTCGTTTCATCATCATCGAGATATGTGTTGAGAATGTCGATCAGCTCTTTTCTTTTGATGGTATCGAACGCGCTGCTTATATCTATTCCAGTTATGTAGATTTCCTCTTTGTATTTTTGGATTCTCGAGGTTAAAAAGTGGTGTGCCCAGACTATGTCAGAAGTGCTTCTGTTGGATCGGTAGGCACTTTGGGAGTAAGACAGGTATCCTTCTACTTTAGGTTGTATAACAGAGTACAATGTTTTTTAGAAAAGCAAGTCCAGATGGAAAACATCGTAGAGTGCTTGACGTATTTAAAAATTAAAATATTAATTTATTTAATATTTTTATTTTTCTTATAAATTTCATTGATTTCCATTTAAATATTTAGCTTGCTCCAGCATACGAAGGTATTGAATTAGGGATTGGTGAGAACATTCTAATGAAAGCAGTTGCTGGAGCCACAGGTAAAATTACAACCAAGCCTGTATTTACTGTCTTACTTTGTACTATTTTATGTAGAGAAGGCTAAGACTAAGAAACTCCAGGGATTATAATCCTTGTATTTTATCAAGACTGAGAAAAAATAAATTAGGAGAAAATAATTAATTCTTCATAATTTAATGTTTTTTGATCTTGGTACCATATTTTGCAAACTTGCTTGTTGAATGTTCATTTTGATTGTTAATTTTAATTTTTTGACATTTCTTCTAACTTGTTTTAGTTTAGATCCTGGTACCACGCTTTTGACAAATATTGTTTTGGATTTTTTTCTATTGGGTGATACAGGTGTTTCTTCATCTGTCACTGTGTTTAAAAGTTCCTTTTTAAAGTTAAACGGAAAACGTATAGGCCTCGTAAGGAACCACAAAAGGTATATGTCTGATTTATGGACAAAAATATTATTTTTGATTTTCGTAAATACAGAACAGGTTTATCAGCATTGTAAATTATGTTTATGAATTATTTCTTTAAAATATTTTTTCTGCTGATAATCTTCTTGTAGGTAAAAGTCTTGCTCAATTAAAATGTGAAGCGGCAGATAAAGGAGACATTGGAATTGTAGCAGAGGTACAATTTGTTGGGATTTTTTCTTATTGAATTGCGGGGGTTTTTTCCAAGCTGGGTCATTTTCCAATTATTAGAGTCGGAGATGTATTAAAGATGCTTTCACCTTGTAAGGCAGCCGGTGGGTTTAAAATCTATCATAACGTTTTAAATTACTCAATTTTTGTATTCTGCTTCCAGTAAAAGAGTAGAATTTTATTACTTAAACTATTTGAAATTTGCTGTATAACTTGTACTAAATGTTCCTGACGCTGATTGTAAGAATCTAGTGTACGATCGATGCAATCTGTGTAAAGACAACACTGTCATGACACTCTAACATTTCAGTTACAAATCAACAGAAATTATATCTTAATATCCAACATGTACTTTTTGCATTCATTGAAAATGACACCTAATCATATTGACAAAGCAACAAAAACAGCTTAAAAGTGCACCCAAATATATGCTCTACTAATATGAGTTAATCTGATGAAAAATAATAAATAGTAAAATTTAAACAGTAGGTAGCATCATGAATCATTACTCCAATAGCAAGGTGGATTAGCCGAGCACAAAAGTCAATGAAATATTATGAATTCTGAATGTTATTGGCTGAGTGAAAGCCGATGAGGTTTGCAAACATATGTTGTTGTTGTTGCTCTTGTTTTCGTTCTGGTGTTCTTGTTGTTCTTGTTGTTGTTCGTTCTTGTTGATGTTCTTGTTGCTGCTCTTTTTATTGTTTTTCGTTGTTATTCTTGTTGTTGCTTTTGTTGTTGTTGTTCATGTTCTTGTTGTTCTTTGTTTTGCTATTGTTACTGTTCATGCTATTGTTCCTGTTGTTATTCTTCTTGTTGTTATTCTTGTTGTTCTTGTTGTTGTTCTTGTTGCTGCTCTTTTTATTGTTTTTGTTGTTATTATTCTTGTTGTTAGTGTTCTTGTTCTTGTTCGTGTTCTTGTTCATTTTGTTGCTCTTGTTATTGTTCTTGCTATTGTTCTTGTTGTTATTCTTGTTGTTGCTCTTGTTTTTGTTCTTGTTATTCTTGTTGTTGTTCTTGTCGTTGCTGTTGTTGTTCTTGTTGTTGTTCGTTCTTCTTGTTGTTCTTGTTCATGTTCTTGTTGTTCTTTTTGTTGCTCTTGTTATTGTTCTTGCTCTTGTTCTTGTTGTTATTCGTTTCTTGCTCTTGTTCTTCTTGTTGTTATGCTTACGCAAAATAAGGAAGCACGATACCGTCTTTTCATATTCATTTTAACCCAGAGAGTAGTTGATTAGTGAATTAACCAGGAGATACCGTAATTATTCTAATTTAACGCGGCGGTAAAAATAATTATTTTGACCAACCCAGCCGATAGATGTATGCCTAAACAAGCCTTTCAAAGGCGTTTTGAGAAAATGTTGGGCCCTGTACGTTTCGAGTGTTGTTGAAAGCTTCCCTGTTGGAAATAGCAGTAACAACAAAATTTTGGTACCAACTCGCCAGCAGATGGTTGACAGGGTCAAAGAAGGATACGACTATTTTACCCAGGATAAGGAAATGGTAAAAAAATCCTTCGACGTTTGTGGAATAACTTCTTCGGATCCTGAAAGGGTTCGTAACGGAGAATTTTTCCAAAAATGTATGGAAAAGGCTCAGGAAAGCCTTAATGCTGAGGATGATGAAGAAGATGATGATCCTTTTTCGTAGACGAATACGTCAATTTACATCGAAATATATATTTTCACAAATAGAAGCCAGTGTCTATTCTCTTAAAAATTTCAGATCCGCGTTAAATTAGAGGCAAATAAAATGCTTAAAATTTGTGATTCGCGTTAATAATTAGAGGCGATTAATTACAAACCTTTGGCCATTTTGCCAATCCGCGTTAATTAGAATCCGCGTTGAATTAGAACAATTACGGTAATGGCGTATCTGCATTCAAGAATCCCATTGGCAAAAATCACTGAAATCACTGGACTATCCGTGATTCCATCGCTTCTCTGAATGCGTGAAGACGTAATGCTACGAATTATACTCATGCAGATATGGTCTTACGTAAACAACATTGCCTCGTAGTAGAAGCAAAATCCATAACGAATAACTTTTAATTCCTACATTGTTTTTCATTGCTTCATACATATTTTAAGTGTCGTACCCGACACGCACGTGGGTAATCATGTTGTTCCACAATTTTCCCATTTTCAGTAAGTGCCAAAAGTTTTGTCTTCTGATATGGCATTCTTTCCTCTGCTGACCTCTTCTCCTTCGTCTGTTACTTTTACCCTCCGACTTCCCAGTCAATACCAGATTTTCGAAACCTCCTTCCCATTGCAAGACTTCAAGAAAGCTTAGTTGCCTCGTTCTTATACCCTTGTGTGTTTTTCTTCAACGGCTGCTTTATTAAATACTAGCATTTTTTTATTTTTAATTTATTTTGAATGTCTTTCTCAGGGAAGCATTCCTCGCATCTTTCTAAGCGTTTTGTTAGATCTAATGTTATTGACCATCCTTCACTCCTTAGCAAAAGCACAGGGTGCACATAAATATTCAGCACACGCAGCTTTGTCATCAAGCCACACAATTTCATTTTGAGATTGGGTGTATGTAAGAAACTAGGAACGGTTGATTGTGAAAACAGCTTCAATTAACCATGTTTATAGGTGTGGTGGTGGTCAGATGGTTTAGTCAAGAGATTACCATACAAGAGGATCGCGGTTTAAACCTCATCCACCCCCACGAAGTGGCATACTACTGAGTTTGTACATATGATAACATGTATACAAACATAATTATTTTCTGCGATCAGTGCACTAATAGGCTATGTCATATCACCCTGACACTTGACTTTTGACAGCTGTGACTGACATATGCTAAAAAATAATGTTTTGACTTTTGATTTTTAGAGCTGTAGAACTAATCAAAGAATGATGTTCACTCCTCCCAAATTGATGGTTTCTGCTGTTTTTGCAAAGTTAAAGGACATTGCTAAAATGACGGGAAACGCGGTAAGCAATCGGGTTTTTTCAGGCTTTAAAATTATGTTCCCTGTTACTCCACATGTATGGACCTGCACTCTGAAGCAGTTTTTTCTCCAATATTTGTCAATAAAAAACAAACACACATCCGTCGATATCAGCATATGGATTATCATACAATCTTGAATAATGATTTCAACGCAGTAGTGGTCAAGTGGTAAAATCAACACCTTGCACAGGTTCCCGGTTAGAGCTTCAACCACATGCCGAAAAAAGTACTCAGTCTGATTCGTTTCTCCGCTATAAAAGACCTATTACTGAGTTTGTACATGTTTTAGGAGAAAGAAGAAAGCAGTTGTTGTTCACTGAAGTGGCTTTCCATCCTTATATAGAATAAAGTTTAAAAAGTTAAAAAAGAGTAAACTCCATGATTCAAGTTGCTAGTGAATGGTGGTTTGAATACGGTTTAGTACGACTTAAGTTCTCACTTTTTTGTTTGCCAATAACCGGTTATAGGTACGCTTGCTTGCGGAATCCTCCCAGATGTGAAGTAAAAGAGTAAATTACTCAAAAGTATCTACAGGTATCTACTTGTGAGTAATTAATCCGTTTACTTCACATCTAGGAGGGGCCCGCAAGTAATTATTTTTAGTTAATATCGGTAATAAATTACGATTATTTTTTTAAATCCGGGTATCACTTAAAACTGTATCCGGTGATGAGGCTCCAGTTCGAAAGTTCTGAAATTTTGAGGAATATGGAGTTATCTCTTAGTTATCACCACTCGCTGGTCCATACGAGCCCGGGGTAATAGAACCTGCTAGGGTCTCAGATATCAGTTAAACACCACAGACCCGAGAGTTACGTAAAACTATATCCTTAACTACCTTGAGAGCGGCCTAGAACAGGTGGTTTGCATAAGTCAAGCCATCCCGGCGAAAAAAAAACATGTCGAAAAAAAAGCGAAATCATACCAGACCGGTTGAAGGCCAGTTCAACAACGACCACCAGTACTGTGGGTCACCAAGTTGGTACTGAAAATTAAACAACTGATAGAAATGGACGTACAAGGGGAGGAGTTCAAGTAAGGAAGAAGCAAACTAGAAAGAGAGAGAGAGCAGGTAAAGGAAGTGAACGTGTTCATCGGCGCAGATCTGAATGGCCATGTTTGGGGGGGGGGTAATACGGGGACGGAACAGGTGCTGGAAAGGCATGGTTGGGGGACAAGGAACGAAGGGAGAGAAAAAGTGGTAGGCTTTGCAACAACCTATGAGATGGCTATTACCAACACCTACTTTATAAAAACTAAGGAACAAAGAATCACATATTACAGTCGAAACAGCCAGGCACAGATCGACTACGTTCTGTGTAAGAGAAAACACCTTTAGAAAGTCATAGACTGCAAAGTAGTAGTGGGAGGATATGTCACAGGTCAGCACCGACCAGCTGCCTGTAGGGTAAAGGATAGAATGAGGCCAAAGAGGCCAAGAAAACTGAGCCAAAGATCAGATGGTGGAAGTTTAAAGAACTGGAATATAAACAAAGCTTTGTCACGAAAGTCAAGAAGGAACTCTGCGAGGTGGTCCAAGTAAAGTGGAAACCTACGGCTAGAGCTATCAAGGGAACGACCAAGGAAATATCTGGTGAAAAATCTGGTAAAGGGAAACTAGGCAAGGACACGGTGGTGGAACGACGAAGTACATGACTGTGTTAGGAAGAAGGAAGAGGCTTTCAAGAAATGGCATAAATCTCGAACTGATGAGCTCAAAGAAGAATACTGTAAACCTAGCAGAGGAGCAAACAGGATTGTAGCGAAAGGCAAGTATGAGGCTTACAAGGAGTTGTTTAACAACCTTGAAACAACTGAGGGACAGAAAAGTGTCAGTCGCATTGCAAAGCAATTCGATAGGGCATTCAAAGATGTGCAAGACGTAAAAATGATAAAGGACACAGATAGGCATGTTCTATACTCAGAGGAAGACATCCTGAGGTGGTGGAAGGAGTATTATGAAAAGGTTGTGACTTGAGGAGAACACATGGGCTAGTGGAGATGAAGTTGAACAGATTAGCGAAGGCCCTGTCGAGGAGATCAGCAAAAAAGGAAGCGAAACGAGCATAAGATCGGATAAAAAATAGAAAAGAAGTAGCTCCAGACGACATCCTGGGGCAGAGCAATGAAAATGCATTGGAAATAGTACCTTTGCTTTCCCAAAGGCAATGCTCAACGACATGTCGGGGGCTGAGCACATACCAGATGAATGGCGGAAGAGTATCTTTATACCTGTTTTAAGAATAAGGGAGATGTACAGAACTGTCCCAACTATATGGGTATTAAGCTCATGAGTCATACCATGAAGCTTTGGGAGGAGTGATTGACGGAAGGATTCGGAGAAAGGTCACGATCAGTGAGGAGCAGTTCAGATTCATACTTAAGAGGAGTACGATAGATGCGCTCTTTGCATTGCGCATGTCAGTGGGAAAGCACCGGGAAGGGGGGAAGGAGCTTCATTGTAGGGTTATTGACCAAGAAAAGACTTACGATCAAGTACCTTGAGAGGAAATATGGTTCTGTATGAGGAAAAGGGGAATAACTAAGAAAAATGTGAAGTATGTACAGAATATATATGCTGGCTGTAAGACTAATAAATTGCGCAACTGGGAAGACAGCCATTCAAGGTTAAAGTGGGACTTCACCAGAGCTCGGCATTGAGCCTATTCTTTTTTTAGGCAGACATTAACATGCTCACCGATCTCATCAGGCAACCAAGCCCTGGAAGCATCTGGTTTGCAGATGATATTGTTCTGATCAATAGAAAGAAGGGAGAAGAGGAGGAAGAACTAAACAGGTGAAGTCAAGTCTTGGAAAAAAAATGGAGATAAAATTTAAGCCGATTCAAAACAAAGTACCTGTGCATTAACAAAGCTGCCAACCTTTCATCGATCATGAGCAAGGGTGTGGAAGCCCCAGACATGACAATTCAAGTACCTGAGGTCTACCATACAAAATGACTGAGGCAGTAACAAAAAGGTGAAGAATAGGATCCCAGCTGGATAACGTACTTGGCAGAAGACCACAGCAGTGCTGTGTAATAACAGAGTTCTGGTAAAAGTGAAGGGCAAAGTATACAGGCAATGGTGAGACTGGCAATGATGTATGGAATGGAAACAGCCCCTCTAACGGCAGGGCTCCAGAAACAGTTGAACGTAGCAGAAAATGAGGATTCTCTGTTGGTCTCTGGGTGTTACATGGCAAGCAGCGAAGAAATGAGAAACATGTTGAGAGTAGGGGCACTCTCTCAGAAATTGCAGGAGGTAAGATTGATGTGGTTTGGAGACGTGGAGAGAAGAGAAGCGAACCATGTTGGTAAAAGAGTGTTGGAAATGGCTATTCCAGGAAGGAGGAAAAGAGGACGGCCAAAATACTGATAGATGGACAACATGAAGGTCTATATGGCAGAAATGGGATTACGAAGCGAGGACAGCTTGGACCGAGCCCAATGTAGATGAAAAATTAGCTGTGGCGAGCCCTGATCAAAATGAACAGCCGAAAGAAGGGGAAGAGGGAAAAAAAGAAGAAAAAGAGAAAGTTTTAATTTCCATGGTTTCAGTCAGATGTTTTTATTACCAAAATTACGGCAGAAATCACCAAACTGGGAAGTTTAAGATATGGTTTAGTGTTGATTTCAATCAGAAGTATTAAATATTGGTGGAAAATGTATATGACCGAAGAAAATGACAATTCAAACGCTGAACAACACCCGTAACATATTTCCGTCACGACTAAACTCAGACGAACACCTTCAAGCAGTGCAATGTTACATTCTCGTTGGACACCAATAAAACGTCATTAAGAGCCTGTATTCTTCTACCACTTGGTCAAATACTGTCATATTTTGGTATCCAGACAAGATTGACGATGAGCTTGGCTTCCGTACAATGGTGAAATATTTAGTACTTATGTAAACTGGATGGAGTTTAAAGACACTAATATTATAGACCCCGTCGGCGAATAGTAAAAAGTTGTAATTTTATGAAAAAAGTAGCAGTATAGGCAAAGCCACAAAGAGGAAAACTCAGCTGTCACACTGACCACACTCAGTAACAAGAACATTCAGCAGCGGGAGATACAAGTAAGAGTATCTAATACCTACAAAAAACATTCGGAGCAATGCAAGCTAACAACAGGGTCATGACTTTATATGTACGTGAAAGTCACACCTCCCCTTCCTCCTAAAAAAACATTTCTGGAAAAACCACTTGAATTCATAGGATTAAGGATGACTAATGAAACAGAATGGTTGAAAGTAGAAATTGATTAAAGTAAGCAGATTAAACGAGGGTTGTTTGAAAAATATAGTGATTGACAGTAGATTTAAAGTTTGTATTTTTTAGGAACACAATGGTTTGGCAATTTATTCCACAGGAGGACACTTCTGAGAAAAAGCCCGTTTTTGTAAAAGCACCTTACATATTATGGCTCCCAGAAAAGGAAAGGATGGGTAACTATAATTGATTTGGCTGGTCATTTGTTTACTGGGAATTGGAGCAGTAAGGTTTTCAGACAATTTTCTGTTAAAATAAAGATAAAGCAGAGATAACCTTGCATTGTTCCGTCTGTGAGAAAGAGGCTGCAGGGTAGAGAAAATTTCACCTATTAGTCCATGTAGGTGATTTTCCACTTTTTCAAGGCTGTTGAGTGTACTCTTGGCTGCACCAGCCCAAATATGGCAACAATATTCCGTCTGAGATCTGATCTGGCGTTTGCAGGGATACAGCATAGCTTCAGAAGTGAGAAACGCCCTTTATTGGAAAAAATGGCCCAGCTTTTTCCCCATATTTTCTCGAACTGGGTGCTATATATACTTTCCATGTGAATTGTAGTGTGATTTTGAGACCTTTTATTTTGGGACCCTTAATTTAAGGACACTAAGGCTGGATCAAGATTGATACACACTGAGAAGATTAGGCTTGGATAGGTTGAATGTAGCACCCCTTGTTTTCATAAGTAATGACCTAACGTCAGTAGGAATATATGCTTGGTATTTTCCTCCCTACCACAAACAATATGCTATTTGCAAAACCCACCAGCGATACCATAGAGGCCCATGGGTAAATATTTTGCATGCTACAAGTCGCTATTAAACCGGCTAAACAGCAACACGGAAGAGGAGCGACTTAACTGAGTTGGGTAATCAACTGGTCTATATGAGAGCATCATCACCTGAAAGAATGGTACCTTGCTGTACCTTGCCTAATGGTTGCTGTATAATACTTTGCTATACTGTATTCCAAACGCCCCAAAAATGACTGTCAGGAATTTAATCAAATTACTAAAAAAATAGAATGGGGATCCTTAGAACACTTGACGCGAACCATACTGATGAAGCATCTTGTTTTCTTTCAAGACGTTGTCGATTGGGCTGATTTCGGTATTATTAATGCCAACGATGACTATTGAATGATTCTAAGTGGTAGTTTGCGTGTAATATCACCTAATTAAACAACCGATGCAGTTTATTATTCTATACAATTTCCTAAATCTATAGCTGTTCTTAATTGCTTGACTTAAGTTAGGCTTAAAGGTGAATAAGATATTTAGACTGTAAATCCGACACCGATTGGCTGGATTTTGCGGAGTATCAGAGTGCGGACCGTGTCGTCGGTGAAAAGGATTGTCGCGGTCGTCAAAAGTACTTTGAATAAAAGTTTACTTTACAGTTTAGTGACGATTGACATTAAAAGAAACATTTCGTGAGATAATTAAAGTAAATACTTCTATTGAATTGCTATAAGTTCAACATTTAACCCCGTGCATGCCCTTATTCGATATGTGTCACATTTTCAACCTCTTTCAGCAAACTAAATGAATTTTCGTTCTATTAAATTGTCACTTTATTAAACGGTCATTTCTAACCTGACTGTGCCACATCTTAAAGGTAATAAACTAATGTTAATTTTAGCTTGGAAAAGATTCTGTGAAAAGATTTTGTGGTGTCACTTTCGTCACCTTCATTCAATGCAATCGTATTGAACAAAACTCGATTAAAATAAGAAAATCAATTTTGTAATCTTTACATGGCATTTTTGTTTGCTTCTTCTGTCATTTACAATTTATTATTTCGGGTTAACGACTTTCTACTTCCCTGATCTACAGAAGTAATATAGAAGTAATATCCTTCGACTGACTGTATTCATTACTTTCTTTATGGTAAAATTTTTTTTAATCCTAAAGATATTTTTGCAAAGGAATACTGCAGAGGTTATATTAAGTGTTGTATTTATTCCACATTTTAGAAGTGATTGCTTATATTATCCGTTAATTGTTTTGGTTAATTTCTAGTCTATTACTAAAAAGCAGGACAAAATTCAAGGACTCTTTGTTGCTTGCCGTCATTCTGAAGCCAGATATTTAATCAGGTATGGAGCACACATATAACTCTTTGTTAGATTAGTTTAAAAGCTTAGTTATTTTAATACCATAGCTTTAGATTTGCAGTTCAAAATATTGTTTGTTTTTGAAACGGGTAAAGATTGTTGAAAGAATAAATGATTACTGAACTTTTTACCGTCTGTTTATTGAGATATTGCGCAGTGATTTTAGCTCCATTTAAAATAGCGCGGTAAAAGTAATGTTCAGGGGAAATCCCTATTACTTACAAGATTTTTGACGATGTGCCGTCCCGACGGACAGGCAGACACGTACACACCCACACACGCACACAAATATACATATATGTATTATATATTTTGTGTGTATAATATATTATACTCAATCTGTAGATAGTACCGTTTCGCCCTTTGTTGGCTCATCAGTGCAGGACAGAGCTTCTGAGACATAACTCTCTGGCCATGTTGCCGGAGCAAACACAGCTTAAAGAGTTATCCTGTGAGAGTGCTCAGGCCACGCATGCGCAGTGAGCATTGCATTACGCTAACAACAGGTCCCCAAATATATTATATATTATAATATATTATATATAGTATATTAGTATATATAATATATTATATATAAATATTAGAGTCAGACTCCTCAGCTGTGATGTTCTACATAACTGAGACCTTTGAATATAGCTCAGCAGAGATGTGTAATGCTGGCAGAAAATTATTTTGTTATAAAACAAATACGTAGACAAACAAAGCAGACATATAGTAATAATAAAATACTTTCTTGTATTACGAAGAATATCTTGCAATATTGCAATAGAGAGTAAGGTTCAAGTCAGAGAACAACCTAATTTTTGACATGAAATGAAAAGAAATCAAAAGGATATATATGGCTTTTGGATAGTAAATCAAACAGTTGAATCATCAGTTGATGACCACATTTGTCATTTCGGGGATTTAATATCCAATTGACAGAGAATATGTGGCTCCCCAGCAGCATTGGTCAAATGCCACCATCAAGAAGTTTATGAAGCCTGGGGATGTTGTATGTATATATATTCATTAAAGTCAAAGATGGATTATTTGTTTACAAGCTATTTGACAAACGTGATGCTTTTCCTTTCCATATCGTCTAAATGCCGGATCTATCTGGAAATTTGCCTCGTCATGTGTTCTTTGGGTCAATACTATCTGAAACTCTACGTATCGCTCATGCTTCTCTTCTCTACGATGACTTTGTCATCAAGACTAGAGAACTTTTCGTTAGGATGGATACACAAGGAGCGTCCCAAAGCAGATTGAGGAATGTCTTGCATAAAGTCTATTGCAAAGATTTTGATGCTTTCTCTTCTTTTGATAAAACATGTTACCAAATTACCTCAGGTTCGACTACTCACTGAATTTATTGTCTCATCTACTGAGATTCATTTCTACCTTCCATTCTCTTTCTGGTCGTTCGCTGTAAGGCTGTACTTAACTGTATGGTGCTGATGGCAAATGATCATTTTCTATCTTTTCTTCTGTTTATTTGCTGACGGCCTGTACGTAGCTGTATGTTGCTGACGGCAGATTGACATTCTTTCTGATGTTACTTCTCCGTCTTTCTAATACTTACATTTCATTTTTTTCTCCTCTTTTTGACAATACTTGTTGTTATTTTTAGGGGGTTTTGTGGGTTTGTTTTACCTTACTCTTGTTATACATTCCTACATTCTTCGTTGTTCTTCTTTTTCACCATGTTGATTTAGATCTTTGTAGCAGAGGGAATGCAAGACAGCCACTGCCGGTCACAAGCCCGGGACTTCTGTTACCAACATAGCTATTCTTTGGTCTGTCTCTTCCTTCAAATTCTGAAACACTTCTGCTGTGCCTTTATTTATGTATCGTGTCTCGAGTAGTGTAAAAAAAATTTTTTAAAGCGTTTATCGGTCTTTTTTGTTTAAATTTGTCAAATTAACAGCATTTAACATCTAGCTATGTATAGTATCAGGAGTAAACTCCGTAAATATATACATCCCGGTGATTTTTTTCCTCCAATCCGATCGTTCGTACTCAACTCCATCAAGGATAGTTATAAAAAGTCTAGTAGTTCCTATCGAAGCATTGACGAAGTATCTGTTGTCGTGATAAGCGATTTCCCCTTCATAGTTTGAACGACATGGGTCAGATTTTCTTTCCTTCATTGTTAATTGATTTTCTTTTTGTTTACGTTAAAGATTTGTTTTTTTCTTTGCATATAATTGGTTCTTTTGCCTTTTCTTTAGAAATGTTGATTTCGTTGTTTGTATTGTTACCTTTTACCCTTTTTGTCACCAATAAGGCTACCAAGCACAATTCTATCTATTTCTATATATATTAAGCATGCATAAAGGAAATAACAAGGTAATTTTTTAACGACAGAATATCAGTAACTGATGATAGCAGATCCGGTCTGTTATGGTTTTTTTGTAAAATCAAGATTAGAAGTCAGTTAAACAAAAAAGGGGGTGTTTTATTGCATTTCAATTGCTGGAAGACTGGAAAATGGAGCCCCCCCACCAATCCCAACCACATATTTAATTCTTGCAATTTTTTGATGTACATTTTCATTTATTTTGTGAATAATTAGGTTGAATCAGCATCAGTGAGCTGTGGGACTGCAAAACATGTTTCTGCAGACCAAATTATATTTGTTCCTCCAATTATGTGACACTGTCCCTAGCGACTACGTCATGCTCATTGCTCTTGTAATGGTTTGAGGAATCTGGCCCATCAAAAAGTCTCTGGCTTCTGAGTCTGGGCATGCCAAGAAATTTCCCACAGATTTTTTGAGGAGCCGTTGCTTAACGGTTAGTGCAGTTGCACAGTAAGCAAGAGGTTCAGGGTTCGATTCCCCGAGCAGACGAGGAGAATTTGGAACATTACAAAAGAAAAAGGCGTTGGTTGGCGTCAGGAAGGGCATCTGGCCGAGAAACTCCTCACTGCTAAAACAAAGTCCATCTGGTGGGAACCGTCTGAGCCCCAATTGTGATTATTTAATGGAAACTGTTACGAATATTTTTGTGAATATTGTAAGTCAATATTTTTGGCCCTTGTGTTTTGCTCAGGACGTTGTTAATAAACTCTACATTATAGTTTTAGCGAAATTAGCTCCTTTGTAATTTTGTTCCATTATTGATTCATGAAGTTTCATGCAACGAACTCATTTTCGTTATTTTGTTTAATTATTTAGGTCACTGAGTGGAAAACTTAGGATTGGGCTCGCTGAACAGTCAGTTTTAATGTCTTTGGGACATTCAGCGTTTTTGACACCCCCAAATCAAGGTAAAACTGAAAGATGTCGTTTCTATAAGGTACTCTAGGAAAGTACGTATTTACTGTCATTTCTCACTGGTAACATTTTAAGCCAAAACAAGTAAAACAGTAGAATTGCACTGACGCAGGTGCCTTGTCCACAACTTGTATTTTCCTTTTATTTTTCCTTATAATTCCAAATCACTTCCGTCATTATATTCACATTTTTCTCGGTTGTTATTGTTTATTAAGGTCGGATGCTCTTGTATTTTAGGAAATTCAGCCTTCCAACGGTAGATTTAGATCAGATGTTTAACCATAGGGGAAAATTGCTATTCGGTTTCAACAATGATCTGCATCGTCTGAGTCCAGGATGTGGGAAAAAATGACATTTAAAGGAATGGAATTTTCTTTAGCTTTTCGTAGGGAAAGAAAAAGGCGTATGAGAAACAATGGATTATTTTACTTTGTAATTTCGCCTCTAAAACAAATGTAATAGTATTTAATTAAAACTGAGAGTATTCTTGTATTGGTCTGAATTATGCACCTTCATAGCGAATTATGCACCTTCATAGTACAATGGAATAATTGCAGATTGACTTGCACCTCTTTGTTCATGTGTTTTCTGGATTTTCACTTGACATGACGTTCATTTGAAATCCTGAATCAACAATGACTGGAAAACAGACCATAAAGAAATCTAGCAACGGTATTTTGGAGGTACGATAAAGGGACATTTGGGTTGACCGCGGTCTATGAAAAAAGAAGTCGTGGAACTTCGCTTTCAAGGTTGTACTTGACGAGGACTGTGGTGATGAATTCTTAGGACACGAGGAAAAGAGTATATCTCGTAATATAGAGCATACAGTAATAGGACATCCTTTAGACTGGGATATTGCTGTGACATGCAAGGTTTGGCCTAGCCCTATATTCATCTGAAAGTTAGCATTTCTTAAGCAATTTCCCTTTCAACTGTGTTGAACATCTAGTAATTTCTACTTTTTGTCTTATTTCGCCCTTTTTTGTCTTTTTTTGCCCTTTTTAAATCTTATTTCGCCCTTTTTGACTTATTTCACCAGCAATGGTTAAGACAGCTAGGTTTTCTTTACTTGTATCTTTGGCGTTGTTTTCACAATAACACAATTGCAATCGTTTTTCTTCTCCATTATTTTCAAGATTACCCGCCCGAGGTATTAGACGCAGGAAAATCACTTTCAGGAGAAACATTGAAGAAAAACTTAGATTCTGCTGCAGTAACTGTAAAAACGGCTTACTGGTGAGTATAGTTATAATTATATGGAGCAAATCTGATTGCCATTGTGGTAAAAACCATTGTTAAACTTGAGAAAACCTGGTATACTGGCGGCTGTGTCATAATTGAACAGAAAGATTAAAAGGGAAATCACGTACCTAATAAAAGCGTAAGGAGAGTTCCGTAAAATACTTTCGCATGCCTTGTTTACCTCCTATGTTACATATGACATATTTCACATGTCATATTTCATGACATAGCTCACATATCACATATTGGGACTTATTTTACATTTATCATACCCCGCAAACCCATGCTTATTGTCATCCTCATCTTCGCCCATTTTATGTTACGTACGCGAGGGATTCGTCTTTTTTGGCATAAGCTCTGTGAACAATGAGTTGATAGATAAACCTCAATGGGCAATCCCTGATCTTCTTCTTTCATGGGCAACAAATAGAGGTATTTATTGTCTTTGTAATTTGTCAAAACTTGTTATCTAGGTGACATTTTGTATGCATAAAACAGATACTTGAAGCATATATTAGCCCCTGTCTTCTGATTTTTCGGTAGATAATTTTGAAGGAGTTGGTTGTCGTTACTGGTCCACTTCCAACTACCGACGACTTTGACCTGCGAACATTATCAAGCATTGTAACTCTTTACCAGAAGTAGTGACTAGCTGTGCCATATTTTTCTCAAAGGACGAATAAGATTTTGAGTATGTATGACAACAGTTTTTAAAGAAAAATAGGATATATTAACCAAGAAATGTATGAGAGAGGTTTTACAGCAAGCAAAGAAACTATTGCTACAAAGCTAGCACAAGGCTCTGCATTTGAAGATTTGGTTTCACAAGCCAAAACCCGAGAATCGAGGTTACCCTAAACCCTACATCGAAACGTGGATCAGGCTACTGCACTGATTTGTTAGTGACAACTTTTTATACTTAAGTTCAGATGAAGGTTTTTAATATGAAATGCTATTTTACGAAAAGAATCTGCTTTCATTCGTAAAGACGTCGGTTTTGAGTTCTACCTCGTGTGTTAAGTTCAAAATAACATAAACTCGGACAGAGATGAATGATATTTTGGTTTTAAATGGCATGTTTCTGCATGGTCAAGGCGTTTCGGTAGCATTTAGGGTGAAATGTCAGCTTGATGTCCGCAGCTAAACTCGGGTGCGTAAAGTATTAATTTTTTTATTATGTAAAACAAAGGTTTCGAGGGTTTTTTAGATTTTGTTTTGACATGTATTTTTCTGTTTGGGCATTAGATTTAGCTCCTGAGGTCACCCAGTGCTGGGATCTGGAACCAAAAACTTGATATTTTCTTAACTTACAGGCACCTATTGTACTAAACCGTGAACCTTCCAAATTTTAATGAGAGACTAAAGGCTACATAGAGGCAGAGAAAGAACACAGGGAGTAAATTAACTTGCATTTAACACTGGGATGGATCCAGGAGGATAAAGGACCCCAAACGTAGTGGCGGCTAGCTAACGGAAAAGAAAGACTGTAAGTTCTTGTAAGCGTAGGGATGGAAACTTCGTTGTAGGTACAGTAAGATATAAACAAAAGTAACATATTCGAAATTCGGAATCATTCTCATTGTGTATTTTAATACCAAATCGTCTAATTTAAGACTTAATAGCAAAATGGCTTGTTTTGCCCCTCTTCTTGCCCAGCTTAACCCGGAATGCGTTTTGTGTATTAAAAGATATATTGCATTTAATCCCGTTTCAGCGAGTTGCCCAACTACGATATTTTGATTCCGGCGCTTTTGAAAGAGGGCCTTGAGGCATTACCAAAGCACTGTCACATCACACCAGGTAAAAAACTATTTACTTGATACGATTTTAGCCATTCATGCACCTTTTTTTATTTTATGTGTCATAGGCTTACGGGTGGTGGCTCAAGAGTAATCATCTATTGCCAAATCAATCTATTTACCAAAATTTGCCATTTTTCAATACTACAATGGCCTAAATTCCACTGGTACATACAATCGATCCTAAACCTTCAAAAAATGTCTCCAAGAGCAAAAAGAAAATTTTTCAGTCTTGTACCTTCACCTCAGCACTATTGGATGAAACGTATCTCCTTGAGGCTTACGGGTTTAATTTTTTAATACGCATCATTTTATCAACTGTAAATTTGCGTTTGTTGCTCTACTAACATTCTGTTCTTTTCAGCATTGATAATTTTTTTGTGAAAGGAAATGTTATCAATTTAATCACTTGTAAAAAAGTAAATATTCCTGAATAATAATAATGATGATAATAATAGAAATAATAATAATAATAATAACAATATTAATAATACTAAAAATAATAATAAGAAGTGTCTTAGAAAATATGAATCTTCAAATAGTCCAAAAGACATGCTTACTAGGAACTGCAAGGATCCTTCGTAAAGTATTTAGCATCTGAACTTCAGGACATGATATGCCTTAGTTGTATTGCTTACACCCGGCCAAAGAAAAAGCAGGCAGTATGAACTGTGACATTTAGCAAAAAAGACAATAATAATAATAACAAAGTTCATGTCCAGCATGACAGCCCGCACAGGGAGATGGTATTCACCTGCCGGACGAGAAAACTTAACCCCGGCTACCGACCAGTAGCTTTAGAGGTTAAGCACCTTCCTCAATATGTTGGTAGTTCCAATGATGGTAGATGTTTGGAGTCCACCCAAGACATCAGGGATGCCCAACTCTTTCAAACTGCGCTCCAAGCGCTTCGTCACCACTCCTAAGCTTCCCACGACGATTGGGACAA